>CP139509.1:331079697-331496206 GCA_021014915.2 Artemisia tridentata subsp. tridentata
AGAGTAATGAAAATCTCAAATTCAACAAGTTAAAGAAAGAAGAAAAGCACGCTTTTCGTGAGCGTCTTCAAAGCTTCAAGTGAGGAAATTTGCTAAACCACGTTTGGTTAATTGTTATGTGTTTACGGATTACGAATGTGAGGAAGAATTGAGAAAGATGATGAGGATGTCTTACGTGTATCCAGGAGATGGGGATACTTTTGAGGATTATTCGTGGGAAAGAGCTTTTAGTGTTTATGAGAATATTTTTGGAGAATGGAGTTTGGAGTTCTTCTCGACTTTCTACTTTGAGAGGAAAGTTGTTGGTTTAATGAGGGAAACGTGTATTTGGTTTCGATTGTGTGGCAAGGAGCATGCTTACACTTTGCCAGGTTTTGCAGTTGCTCTTGGGTTGTATGAACAAGATGAAGTTGAGCATAGATTGTTTGAAGAACATTTTCTGAACTTAGTGAGGTACCACAATGATTATGAAGGGATTCCGAACTATTGGAATCGTGTTGGTGATCCAAGTTGTTCAAGGAGAAACTCGTCCAAGCTAAGAAACCCGTTAATGAAAATTTTGCAGAATAAATAGCTTGGGGTGTTTTACGCAGGATGGGGAGTCGAGATAAATGCAATCAACCCGACCTGTGGGTTATGAAGTTGTTGGAGGAGGACAAGAACAGAAATGCGGCTTGGATAATAGCCGAATATCTGTCGAGAAGAGCACCAGGGATCAAGGATAGGAGTGACATTTGTGGAGGTCACTATGTGACCGCATTGGCTAGAAATTTGGGTTATTTTGAGAATGAGGAATTGGTTAAGTGTTCGGAGCCGATGGAAAGTGAGACATGGGATGATAAAAGTTTTGGGTAAGCATTGAATCAGAATAGTAGAATGTTGGGAGCTTGGAATGAGCCGGCGATGGCCGCACCACAACCACTGTATCAACCACCGCCACCAATAAGGAATGTTTATGCACCGAGTAGTTTTGACTCGGGATGGGGGGGATTGGAATCGTGAGTTGAATGATATTGAATGTAGGGAAGTGTGGAGAGATTCGATGATGATGAGGCATAATTACAATTTTGATTATTCAATGCCGATGCTCCAACACATGGCACGTGAAGCCAACTATGAGGTACCACCCTACAACCCACCAAACGTTCCACCCTACCCATTTCAGTATGATCCGTATCCTGGCCAATATCCTTACCCATATCCTGGGTATGTTTCTTTTCCCGAACCAGTACCTGTTTATGGTAGAGTCCCAGAGGTTGGAGGCTCGAGTTATGATGTGGGAGAATCATCATCAGGAGTTGGAAAGAAGAGGCAAAAAGTTTTTACAGTTTTCGATGAGGAAGAAAATTATGAGGATGGAGATGATGAGGAGAGTGAAGATGAGAGAATTCATACTCCTGATGACATGGAAGACGATGATGAGTGATCATCGAGATTCGAGTATGATAGTTTGTGTTTAAAAACAATTATGGGTCAAACAATTTTATTTCTATTATCTTAATTAATAATTTTTTTTAGGATTAATTACATATGGTTTATTTTCAATTACCTTGTTTGTTTTTAGTATTTTGTTTGTTTGTTTGTTTTGTTTTGTATGTTTTTGCAGTTTTTGCAGGGGTGAATTACCGGAAGCTTATTGTTGATCAATATATTTGGAGTTGGAAAACTCAGTTGCGTATTTATGATCAAATATGTGTATCCGTATTTACCCTGGTAGTACCTCTTTAACTAAATTTTTCCCATTTCCTTTAATTTGAAGTTCATTTTTATTACATTGAGGACAATGCAAAACTTAAGTGTGGGGGAGGGAAGAAAATAGGAAAAATGGTTTACTTTTTAAATCTTTAGGTTTAGTATGATGTTGGATTCAAGTAACTAGAACGTGTTCGCCCTTGATTTTCTAGTTGTTTTATCACATAATTTATATAGTTTAAAGAACCAGATTGATTCAATGGTAAAAATGAGGCTATCTGGAATTTTTTTGGAATATAATCAAGTTATAAGAGCTATTTCATTTTGGAATTGATAACAGTTACTAGTACATGTTATAACCTACCTTAAATTGTGAGGATTTAAGCATTTTTGTATAAAACATTTCTTATGCTATATATTTCGTTATGAGTTTGCCGGTGATTATGTTGATTCTAGAACTTGTACTTGTTATGCATTACGGTTAAAATTGCTTTCGAGTGATAAAATATATTCAAATGATAAGAGGCAACTTTGGATTTACACCAAATGGCCATCCGTTTACAGAAATATTTTTGCTAACCACATCGGTTAGTTATCCTTGTATTTGGAACCCATTTGTTAGCGTTAATATCTTACGCTAGATACCCTTAGTTATACCTTCTGATCCTATCTTTTCTTTTTGATTAAACCCAGAAAATACAAAAATATTTTACACCTTACACCTTAGCCTTACCCGTATCAAGTTCAATTGAAGTTCGAAAACTATTTATTTTTGGATGATTACATGTTGGCCACACTTTGACATGTGTATGTGTTGTTTCAATGAAGAAGGAGGTCGCTACTCTTATTTGTATTTTTTGTAGCGTGTGCTCATCCAAAGTGTGGGGGTGACGAGGAAGTATTGTTTGTTAAAAATAAAAAAAAAAGAAAAAGAAAAAAAAAGAAAAGGAAAGAGAATGTGAAAAAGTAAATAGCCAATGAGCTATAGTGTATGAGTATAAATTAGCCAATGAGCTAAGAAGGAAATAAGTGAGTATGAGATGTGGAAAAACGATTGAAGAAGTTTGGGAAGTGATCATTTGTAAATAAAGAGTTGGGAATGGAATTTGGACTTGATTCTTATTTTTCATCTTTGTAGAAACCGATCAAGAGTAATTCCCATGTTTTATCCCTACCCTTTACCAAATTACTTTATTCGTTGTTAGCTTACGTGCATCCGGATTAAGTGATGACTTTGTTAAGATATGTAGTGCATGGATATTGTAGTGACCATCCGAGTTTTTAATAGTTTAAAGACGCGCCAGCGATCTAGAGCGTATTTTGGTGACCATCCATTATCTGAATAACGCGCCAGCGAGCTAAGGTATAATCTAGTGACCATCCGTTGTTTATTCTATTCAAAAACTTCGCGCCAGCGATCTGTTATATTCTTGTATAAAATGTCTGAACATTAGCCGGTAACCCTTAACCTTAAACCCGAATAAAAGACCTCTTTGATGTTTTATTTTGTTGTTTTGATACTTGTACAAGCTTATGGTAATATGCATGTATCATGACTGACCAATGAGTGATTTTCCAAAAAATCTATCCCTAGAGTGTTGAGTGAATGATGCGTGCGATGTGTCATTGCGGTTTAGCAGTATTAATGCCTACTCAAGTTTTAAATTTATATTTAGCCGACTTATCAATAACACACACACTTAACGAGCAGTGTACCCGGTCAGTATGAATATAATGGTAAGTAGAGTGTCGATCATTAAGAGTGGAACGTATTATCTAGTTATTCTAATCAGTATTTTTAATATTCTAAGTTAGCTATACAACCTAATCTAACGCAAGGGGGTTCAGCCTGAGAGACTGGCACGATTGGTTGCAATTAAATAATAAACTAAACTAATAGGCACAAATCAGCAAGTAGCACACACGTACACAGATAAATACTTGAGACAATAAGAAGACCTGTCCTGATAGATAAGTAGTTTGTCACTTGTTTTATTGCTAGTTTTATATGAAGTGTATAGTTCGATGCAACGCACCGAGATTAAGTCCTTTCTCGTTGGTTCTAATCTTATCGGCGAGTAAACCCTTAATGATTACTTATGACTATCCTATCTTATCTTTCTTCCTACTTTTCTACAGACGATAGAATGCATAGGCGATCTAATAAATAGGCGAGGGCAGAGGCATGGCGACCCGATCAACGCTCAGCTAGACACAGAGGTTATCAATGCACTAATAAAAGTCACCAAAGACATCAACATATAAACTTTAATTAATGGGAAAGCAGTTTTAAGGGAGTGCAATCTTTCCGTTGTCACATTACACAAGCCACCAATCCTGATGAATTAAAGTTTACTAACACAATAAAACAAAACTACTTAATGAATTAAATACATGCAGGACCTTCTTACAGCTCTTGTATCTTCGTTCAAGATGTGTCTTGTGCTGCTGCCTTGACTGAATTCGTCCTAGGGTTTCTGTACTTCGGTCTTCTAAAACTGTCGAACTTCGGAACTCTTAATTCGTCTGGTCTTTGGGGTATTTATAGTTTCTGTCTGAGGGTAAGATGCGGCGCATCTAATAAGTAGATGCGGCGCATTGACTTAACTTCGCGTGGGGTCCAAGATTAATATACTCAGGAATATTCGTACACCGCCAGAAGATGCGGCGTATCTTCATAAATAGATGCGGCGCATGTCCTCTTGTATCTTGGATCGTATCTGGTGAAATCTTGATAGTGATGCGCCGTATGTACTAAGTAAGATGCGGCGCATCTGGAGCAGAATGTCTTGATCTTGTACATTTCGGTAGACTCTTAACTTCTTGCTTGTTTTGCTCCATAATTAGTCCAAAATCGCCAAGTTTCACCAAATGCTTGTTTTTACCTGAGAATTACAAAAGTAAACGATTAAGTATCAATCTTCATACATAATATAATAAAGCAAGTCAAATTAATAGGATAAATGATAGTAATAAAATGTACTTTTTTGAGTTCATCAAATATCCCCCCACTTGAACTTTACTTGTCCCCAAGTAAACCTTAGAATTAAATCTTATGAAAATGTATCCTAAAAGATATTAGGATTTATCTTTATATTTAAGCATGTATTCATTTTTGTCATAATCACACAACCAAACACTTAACGAATTAGAAGTAAAATAAAATAATTTGATAAAAGCAAATCTAATCGTTTAACTTTCCAGTCGTGACGAATATTCTATCATAAGCTTCGCAAGTATACACATCTCCCCCACTAAAGCCAAGGAATAACAAGTCTAAAGCGGGAAAAAGGGTTTTGAGGTTTAAGGGTTAATCATTCTCCTTAATCTCTATCGATCTCAAATTCCAGAAAAGGCGACAAAATCACAAATACATGATCGAATCCACGAACACGATACTTGCAATTGCTCAAATCCTTAACTCGAACAGGCTAAAGATAGGATCAAGTAATCTTCACCAATAATATTATATCAAAAAGGGTGACAAAATCATAAATACATAGCCGAATCCACGACTACGATACTTAAGATTGCTCAAATCCCTAATCTCAATAAATCAAAGGTTTGGATAAAGAATAATATAGGGTATGGATAATATTTGGGATACAAATTGGTGTAAAAATGAAAAATAAACAAAACAAATAAATTAAAATCCTAAGTGTGGTTAATCACTATCCCAACCATCCCATGAATAAGACTCATATCATAGAATAACTCACGCTTTAACACTTGAAACACACGCTTTAGGTAGACACGAATTATACTCAACAAGATCTTAATCAAAGAATAAACCTTAAGTTGGTGTTCCCATAACTGCCAACTCCAATTCAATCCATATATATAATATACAACAACTAGTGGTGATATCGACCACTTAATACAAAACTTTACATAAGTTGGTTAAAACAAACATCCAACTTTTCCTTTTTCTTTTTCTTTTCGATTTTTTTTTTTTTTTTTTTTTTTTTTTTTTTTTTTTTTGATAACATAAACATAGATGTGTAAAATTTCACCACATCACTATAATGATAATTCTGGATAATTTTTCCATACTTTTCATGACTTCAGAAATAACGGTAATAGTGAAAGTAGTAAACACACGAAAAATAAACTCAAAGATATACAATATTTATACTTTCAACTCCAAATGCATGTGCAATTTCCCGACCTAACCAAGTGATGAATTACGCACGCGAACACAGGTAATGTAAGGAAACACACTTTGCCTAAAGCAATTAACCAACCACGGATTTTAATCTATAGGGTAGGCTAAGGTGTAAGGGTGTAACGAAACATTTTAACAAAGGTGTAAGAAACGAAAGGAATGGCTCTGAGTGTTTTTCTAGGGGTATCTTACTCTAAAAGTGAGAGTAACAAAGGGTTTATACGGGGGTTAACTAACCAGTGTAGTTAGCTAATAACACATAACATATAATAGGCTATTTGGGTGTAATCCTAGAAATTTACCAATTTAGACAAGTCATTCCAATTATAAAATAATACTTATTATGGTGGTCTCGAATAGTATACAAGCCAAGTTCTAAAGTTTACAAGTCACCGGCACACTCATAGATTTGTGAATTTTGAAAAATCACAATTTTTGAAAATAACGTCATGTGTGCAGCTATGCAACTTAGATCTTAAACAAAAACATGCTAAAAATTTTAAATTTTGATATATTAAGCACATTTTAAGCATAATTTTTGAAAAGTTTAGGACAAGTAAGTGTTAAGTGTTCTAATTCTCCAATCCCCCCACTTAAGTTAAACAACCTCCTCGTTGTTTGTATAAAAGTTTAAAAACTGGAAAATAAAAGAATTAGAGCAGAAAAACTCCCTTGAGATTTGCTCGGTATGATCCTCCATTTGTATAAGAGCAAAAATCATCTTTCTTGTGGATTAGAACGTTTAAGCTTCATAATAGATGTATCCACAGGGAATGCAGGAATCTATAATACCACCAAGGCTTTAAACACACCTAAGTTAAGAAAGGTTCAAACTTGCATAATACATTAGTAGTTAGGAAAAAAAAAAAAAAAAAAAACTTAAAAATTAAAATGAAAATCATCAGGTCAGTCGATGCGCCGTATCTTATGGAAGAAGATACGCCGTATCGAGCCTGGAATAATTACGAATCAGAATAGAAGATGCGCCGCATCCTTAACCAGGGATGCGCCGCATTGAAATAAACTGATAAAAAGTTTTAAAGTCGAAAGTAAAAATGCAGGAAAATAAAGTAAGATATGACCAGTGCAGTAGATGCGTCGCATCTCAGGATTGAGATGCGCCGTATCTGCTGCGGGCCTGACTGACTCGACACAGAACAGAATAATAAAAAAATTTCCGGGTTGTCTCCCGGCCAGCACTTGTCTTTATTCCAGAGTCTTCAAGTTAGACTCACGTTCAGCTCTTTATTTTCGATCATTTATTCCCACATTGCCACGTAGGATCCATTCAGCAACAAATTCGTCACGTATATATTCAGGTCCCAACTTCAACACTCCATTGTAGAATCCTTCCATCATTTGATATGGGTACTCAATCCCTCTCTTCATGTCATCATCACCAATAAAAAGGAATGGAGAAAATTTGTAGCAGAACCTATTAGTAGCATGTTTAAATCCAGGGTGAGTTCGGGGCATCATATAAGTGATAACGTCGCTTCCACATTGAAAGGTGATCTTTCCTTCAAATCGTTTTGCATTAATAGTGATCTCCCTACAAAATGGTTTTCCAACAATCACGTCGCCCATATCACTATCACAATAGGCATTCATGTCTTCAACAACGGCGAACTCAGTAATAATAGTAAAACATCCAACGAAGACCGGGACATTAATGAAGGCTCCAACTACATTCTTTCCCTTGTACTCCACTTTCTTTCTCATAATAGAATTGTAAAAGCTTCTTGACATGACATTGATCGGCAAAATAGGAAAGAAATTGGCGTCAATACACTTGTACCCAATCATGCATGGGAATTGCAAATTGTAAGCACAATTGGCGTGGATCCTTCTACCGTAACCCCAAGAACCATCATATCCCTCAAATTCATCGTAATTCCTAGTAATAATAACGTTGACTTTTGGACTATCCAGAATTTCTCCTTCTTCTAACTCAGATTCCGCATCATCCATGAACAGGTCATTGGATTCTAATGGTCCATCAAGGTCATTAAGTTCAATGTAGTCCCCATCGTAACGTTCGAGTGATTTATCTTGCATTAATATTTCATTCATAAAATTGGCTTCGAAGTCGAAGTCAATCAGTTCTCCGAATCCGACCATTTTCCTTCTGAGATAATCACGAAAGCATCAGTAGGATTTGTTCAAGAAAGTAGTATATCAGAAAATCAACCACGAAAACGGAATACGAAAAATTGAAGTTACTGATATCTGCAGACGATACGCAGTATCCAAAAAGTTGGATACGCCGTATCTTACAATCGTTAAAATTAAATCAGACTTTATTCAGAAAATAGATACGCCGCTTAGAAATTAGAATGCGCCGTATCAATTTTAATTATCAAAAATCGATATTTATTTAAAATTAAATGCGTCGTATTAACAAAAGTTAATGCGCCGTATTTTTGTTACGTTTCAAAATACAAGATTTTTGATTCAGAAGATACGCCGTATCGACAAAGATCGATGCGTCGTATCTGTTTAATAATTCGAAAACTGTTTTTAATTAAAATAATAGATACGCCGTATCTGCCAAAGCAGATGCGTCGTATGGCGTTAACGTTTAGAAAAAATTTTCCTTAAAAACAGATACGCCGTATATTCGGGAAAAGATGCGTCGTATCGAATTAATTAAACGCGTTGTATTTTATAAAAATTAAACGCGATACGCCGTATCTATGAAGATAGATGCGCCGTATCGTTCGATTTAGCTCAGTACAACGATAGCAGAACACAGAAAATACGAAAAATAAAATAAAAAAAAAACAAATAAAAACAAACCAAAATAAACACAAATAAAAGCAAACAAATAACACACAAAACAAAAAATATGCAAATAATACAATGAATGCAAATTAACCTAATATACAACACAGTTAGCGGTTAGATTAAAAATTAAAAACCTAATTAAAATACTAATCAAATTAACAGATAATAACAATTCACTCCCGGCAGCGGCGCCAAAAACTTGATGCGTGCGATGTGTCGTTGCGGTTTAGCAGTATTAATGCCTACTCAAGTTTTAAATTTATATTTAGCCGAATTATCAATAACACACACACTTAACGAGCAGTGTACCCGGTCAGTATGAATATAATGGTAAGTAGAGTGTCGATCACTAAGAGTGGAACGTATTATCTAGTTATTCTAATCAGTATTTTTAATATTCTAAGTTAGCTATACAACCTAATCTAACGCAAGGGGGTTCAGCCTGAGAGACTGGCGCGATTGGTTGCAATTAAATAATAAACTAAACTAATAGGCACGAATCAGCAAGTAGCACACACGTACACAGATAAATACTTGAGACAATAAGAAGACCTGTCCTGATAGATAAGTAGTTTGTCACTTGTTTTATTGCTAGTTTTATATGAAGTGTATAGTTCGATGCAACGCACCGAGATTAAGTCCTTTCTCGTTGGTTCTAATCTTATCGGCGAGTAAACCCTTAATGATTACTTATGACTATCCTATCTTATCTTTCTTCCTACTTTTCTACAGACGATAGAATGCATAGGCGATCTAATAAATAGGCGAGGGCAGAGGCATGGCGACCCGATCAACGCTCAGCTAGACACAGAGGTTATCAATGCACTAATAAAAGTCACCAAAGACATCAACATATAAACTTTAATTAATGGGAAAGCAGTTTTAAGGGAGTGCAATCTTTCCGTTGTCACATTACACAAGCCACCAATCCTGATGAATTAAAGTTTACTAACACAATAAAACAAAACTACTTAATGAATTAAATACATGCTGGACCTTCTTACAGCTCTTGTATCTTCGTTCAAGATGTGTCTTGTGCTGCTGCCTTGACTGAATTCGTCCTAGGGTTTCTGTACTTCGGTCTTCTAAAACTGTCGAACTTCGGAACTCTTAATTCGTCTGGTCTTTGGGGTATTTATAGTTTCTGTCTGAGGGTAAGATGCGGCGCATCTAATAAGTAGATGCGGCGCATTGACTTAACGTCGCGTGGGGTCCAAGATTAATATACTCAGGAATATTCGTACACCGCCAGAAGATGCGGCGTATCTTCATAAATAGATGCGGCGCATGTCCTCTTGTATCTTGGATCGTATCTGGTGAAATCTTGATAGTGATGCGCCGTATGTACTAAGTAAGATGCGGCGCATCTGGAGCAGAATGTCTTGATCTTGTACATTTCGGTAGACTCTTAACTTCTTGCTTGTTTTGCTCCATAATTAGTCCAAAATCGCCAAGTTTCACCAAATGCTTGTTTTTACCTGAGAATTACAAAAGTAAACGATTAAGTATCAATCTTCATACATAATATAATAAAGCAAGTCAAATTAATAGGATAAATGATAGTAATAAAATGTACTTATTTGAGTTCATCAGTGAATTTAAAAATTCCTTTGTGAGGTGCTTAGTTATGTTATCAAGCTCAAAATTAACTTGTTTATGTTTCAAGAATTTTTCACATTTAAATTAAAATTAACAAGTGTTCCTTTGGAATAGTTGTTAGATTTTTGGAAAAACATTAATGATACCATTGGAATCATTTTTCTTAAAAACTAGACTTGCTCGAGGGCGAGCAAAACTCAAGTGTGGGGGAATTTGATAACGCTCAAAATGAATATGTTTTTAGTTACGTTATCATTAGTTTTGTGCACTATATTTGGTTATATTTGTATATATTTGTTGCTTAATCATGGAAAAAGTGTATATGCAAGTAAATGTAGCCAAGTACAGGGAAAGATGAAGAAAAGACAAAGAATTGAAGTGATTATGCACATTTGAAGATTCCCGAGATGGAAACAAGTGAGAAACCACACAAGGACGCAAGGATTTGATAGTGTCAAGATTTCTATGTACATATATCAAGAAAATATCAAGTTCTATAGAAGAAATCAGTGCCACAACGAAGCATAATGCATGCGACAAGAAAAGACCAAGAAAAGTCAAAGTTGTGAGTGCCAGAAGACTCCATCCGATCAGATGGAGCCCGCATCCAATTTGGATGGGAAGTGATGGATTTTACCGAGAGATCCAACCGATCGGTTAGAACCCAATACCGATCAGTTGGATGAAGCTGCTGTTACAAAAGCTCATTTAATGACGGATTTAAGCCCCATAATCATGGTGGCTTATCATTTCTGCTTAATAACTATTAGAGGACGTTTTTATTTGTTGAATAAGTGTTCTTTCACTTATTTATAGGATCCTAGGCTAGATTACTAGGTGTGACAACCCAAAAACTAGTAAGAGGCTTACGCCAAGTCCTTGCTATCTTATTATCATTGCCTGAAAGCTTAGAAGTGCTGTAAAAACGTCCAGGAACTTTGAGTTAAAGTCTCAATAGTGTGGTTCGAGTGTGGATTTGTTTACGTGTCTTATTTGGCGATTAGAGGAGTGTGGTTGCTATATTGCCACAAATCTTGTTCTTGCAATCTAAACTAGGTATATCTTGTTTGTTTACCATGAACTACCTTTTCTTTACGTTTAATGAAAGTGTGTTTTGTTACTTGTGTTTTATAATGATTGATATGGAGTAATTGTTGGTATACTTGTGTGTTATGATGTAACTAATTGTTGGACAATTCTTATGTTAAAAGGTGATTCATGAAACCAATTCTTATTTTATGAGTTTGTTGGAATAACATCTAATCTTGCTTAATTAGTTGATAAAATCATTTTAAATGATAAAAAGGGCCGAAAGGATTTTCTTTATGTTTTTATTCCAAAAAGTTAGTGCACGAATTAGTATGGGATATGGTATGTGACAAGCACCATATTTACTCATTCAAAATGGATTTGAAATGATTTCATCACGAATAAAAGGGCCGAAAGGATTTGTAGGAACAATTGAGATAAGATTTACTTTTCAAAAAACTAGTGCTTAAAAGAATTGTCAGAATAGTTAATTAGGCCGAAAGGGGTTAACTAGGAGATTGAATTCTTAGAAATGATTTTTCATGATATAAACCATTGATTGTTAATCATTCATATAAAATTGTGTATCATCACAAGTTACACCCAACTTGGTAGAATACTCTATGCAATTATTTATAGAATTACACACAAGTATATGTTTTGTTTGATTGATTTTACTTTAAGAATTTTCACCAAATTGGCTTGACAACCTTTTTGTTAAAACTTGTTTTACTAAATACAATAACCAAATCCCTTGGGACGATCTCGACTTACCCACCTTTACTACCACGGACGAGTATACTTGCTCGTTTGTGTTAATTAGAGAATTGGATAAATCGTGTTTATAAATTTTAAATCTTGTACACACATGTAACACATCAAAGTGTAAAGGTGTGAAATGGTTAATGATCTTTCGAGGTACATGTTTTATGATCCATAGTGTGTACAAAATCCTAATCAACAGAATTCGAAGTATCTAAACCAGTATCAACTTCGAAACACGAACACTAGGGCGAACCTCGTTATCATAGTTAATGCAGGTAACTCTACTTACCACCTAAGGTTAATGTTTTCTCATGAGTACTATTATCTCCTTTATAGTTTTCAAGGTCCAATTCGTACGACTAAACATTAAGGTGTCTATTTCAATTGACGGGTTACTTCCTAAGGCAACTAATGAGGTCATCCGACTCATCGGCTTATAATGTGGTGTACTCGAGCTTTCTTACAAATTGAGGGGCTGGGGAAAACGTGATATGTGACCTAATGGTCTAAGGTAATACTAGAGTATTAATGCCTTCAAAAATGGCTTTCAAATAGTATTCTTGAATAGTTTTCCCAAAATAATACTTCTAAAATAGCGTGTCTCAAAATGGTGTGTTCAAAATAGTGTATCCAAAATAGATCTCAAAATAATATACCAATAGTGTATCCAAAATAGTTCTCAAAATATTAAATCAATATGACACGTCTTCAAAATAGTGTAACTAATGTTAACCGTTCAAAATAGTATTCGAAATGGTATGTCAGAGTAGCGTTGTCAAAATAGTGTTCCCAGAATAACGTACCCAAGTAGTCTTTCCTGAAATAACGTTTTTAAAACAACGTATCAACTTATTCATATATTTCATAAATAAATAGTGTATCTCGAAATGGTGTGTCCAAAACAGTTCCCAAAATAGTACATCAATATAATATGTCTTTTAAAATAGCAAAAACCAATGTTGACCGTACCAGATAGTCTTAAAAACAATATTTTGAAATAGCGTACCCAAAATAACGCATCCGAAAATAGTTTTTCCGGAAATATCGTTTTCAAATAATCGTATTAATATATATATATATATATATATATATATATATATATATATATATATATATATATATATATATATATATATATATATTCCGTAAAATAACGTATCGCAGCTCATTGTTTTATAAAGGGGTATTAAGGTAGGCTACTGGTATTCCTGAGGGATAAGTGAAAGGTTAGGTATCTTTTCCAAAAATAGGGGTTCGGGTTGCTACATAAGTTCCTAAAGCTTCTGTCGGGTTACAAATCGTCCTATTGTAGGTTTTCTAGGTTTTGCCAAAGATTCATTGGTTACTTCGTTGTTTGCTTCCATCAAGAGGTTCATTTTATAAGTGCTAAGGGAGAGTCATTCTTAGACGACTAGTGATCTAACTCGGTTCATTCATTGAGTGTAAGGTTTGGGGTAGCGATGACTGTAACATAACCAGAATCAAAACGAGGCTAAAGAAGCAGAATCAAATCCACAACGAGACCCAAAAATCAAGAAATCAAGCAATCCAAATTCAAATAAAGCCAAAATCAAACACTCCAATAACTCAAAATGTGCTTATTACAATATCGGACGAGTTAAAATAAACAACTCGAATTCAAAACAACGACCAATCGGGTCTAGCCCGTCCTGATGCAAAACATGATCAGACGGCGTCAAACAAGAATTTCATATAAACGGAGAATTATAGCGGTGCCAGAAGTATTACAGTTCATGAGATGTTGTGATGCCAATGTGTTGTGTGTGTGGGTAAACATTCGTGATATTCCGTGCTCGTGCACATATGCAAAACTTTTACCATTCCCAAAATTAAAATAGAAATTCAACCCGAAACATAATCCTGTTATAACTACCCTCAGTATCGAAAAATTCATTTATGAGACATAGGTGATCAGGCCATGTCCCCACTATCCTTGGTTTATTATAGGTGATCAGTCTACTCTCACCCAAGGATCAATGAATTTTTGGGATACTCAGTTTAGTTACACTAGTACTATGTTCCTTTCATTAGAATCGTTTTAAAAACCACAACAGGTGTCCAAACTCGAAATCAAATAATGTGGTTACGCAAGGAAATAGCGTAACTCCGTGACAGGTTCGATGTATTGGCGTAAGTATATGAAAATACTTAGAGTGAATAGTGAAAATAAGGTGAAATACAAACCATCAAATAGCAAGGCATACATCCCAACGAATGTAACATTTAACATCTCCATAGACATGTTATTCAAACAAAATTACAAGCGAGGCATCGGCTTGGCAGGCAGGCACATCACGGTCATAGGGTTTAAGTTTTCGTAAAAATAGTTATAGTCTAGGTTTTCGAAAATCCCAGATTCCGAAAATCCAGTTCTCTATAACCTGATGCTCTGATACCATCTGTAACACCCCGAAATTGGATCAGCGGAAGCATACGGGTCGGGGGGTGTTATTGAATAGTTATCACAACACAAGGTACAAAGAACGGTTTTACATAAACCATTTTAGATGAAATTTCATAATTGAAAACATTCAATTTACATTAAATTAAAATAGTACGGAAAATATAGGTCCATAAAAGGATTTAAAGCAGTCCCAAATAGTTTTCAGAGTCTTCTATGACCATGCCATGCCCTTCGCCAAGCTCCTCCAAAGGTAAGATATGCAGCGGAAATGATTTAACACCCGAGATAAAACATGCTAAAAGTCAACACAAAGGTTGAGTGAATTCATAGGTTTAAGAAAAGTAGTTGATCACAATATTTCAAGTGAAAGTGGGCTACGTTGTTATACGGCCGAAAGTTCGTTTGCATAAAATCAATTGAACACAATTCTCAAGATTAGGCCACGTTGTTGCACTCATAACAAAAGCAGTGGGCCAGTTGTTAGCACCCATAATCCAGATGTTACCACTGCACTAAGCTTATGACACACAAAGCGTTAACCGACATCGGTAACCCTGGCATAAGTCGATAGTAACCGCGGATTTCATAATATAATAGTTGCCCCCAAAGATAGGTATCTTGCCAAATACCTAGGTAACTCAAATATTGCACACCCGTGCTGCCTACCCAGCAACAGGGATGGGATGGTCAAATCCTATAGGCCTATAAACTATATCCGCGCTTACTCGAAAGTGATTAATGATTCATGATCGAGGTACTTGCTTTCTGCAAGGACGGTACTTAGTGCTTATCAAATGTTTCGCAAAGTAGCTACTGCTTCACTCACATTCCCAGAAAAGTATAAATGGCTATTGCTTCACTCACAGTACCAGAAAAGTATAAGTGTTGTTCTAGCTCAAATAAAGTTTCAGAAAGCAGAAAGCATAGTTTTTAGTTCAAAGAACAGTTCTTAAACAATTGTGATCATAGTAAAAACAACAGCATGTATCTCACCCCAAGTAGCTTACAAAACAGCTTAAGCAAGTAAAAAGTGAGGCTATGAACTCACCTCAGTATGCAACAATGCAAGATTTCAAAAATATCACCACTGGCATCAAGTAGTAAAGGCACAACGATATCAAAAATAGAGCACAACGGTACTGGATCGACACAACTTAGTAAGTAACATGTTTCAGAAAGTAACCTCAAGTAATTTATGAGGTAGTGTTCGCTGAATACTCGTATGTTGCTTTAAAAGAATAGTTTCAATGGTGAAGACAAGTTGAAATCATTTGTAAATCGTGTGTTTTTGGTAAATATAGTTTCAAGATTAAATTGCGTTAAAACGATAAAAGTCGACGAAATACAATCAAACAATTCAAAAGGAATGAAGAAAAAGAAGTAAAACGTTCTTGAGTAGAAGTCGTAAAATGTACAATCAAACAGTAAATCACGCAAAAACAAATAGAATCAAGAATGAACGAATAAACGATATCGAATGATTACTAGACTAAAGATAAGTCGATGAATGAGTTGGATGCTAACCCGTATCCCAAAATGTAACTTTGTATAAGTTTGGATAAAGTCGAGTTATATAAGTTTCATAAGAATTTGATATTGTTTATAAGTTTATAAAGTTGAAAGGTTTTATAAGCCTTGGCGTAACACTTCCTTTTATATCATGTTTCCGAGTTATCGTGATTAATTGTAATCAAGTTTTTTTAAGTTTTATTCAAGTTTTAATATAGTTCTTATACCGTTATCATTCGCGTTATTATTAGATTCGGTTTATCGGATAATTTGTGTCCGTTCGGGTCCGAATATATTAAGCTCAACGAGTCTAACATATTCTTCCGTCCCTTGTATCAATTCATACAATAATCCTACACTAATATCGTAAATCCAATAACGGTTACAAACAATATTTAAATGACTAAACTATTACAACATTTTACAATATAATGAATTGGTGTCAAAATTCCCATATACTCCAATAGCATCCAACGTCATCATCGGTCACGAAAACAAAACAAAGATAAAGATTAAGTTAGTAATGATCAATATAATTAACGCAAATGGAATTGAATTATACACAACCAAATAAAAAAAATTACTCTATAATAGTCATTGGGCTTTGGCCCAATGACCTTCCCGTATACACACTCCTTGGGCTTCTGCCCACTCTTCACAACAACCAAACTCACCCAGTTGATTGGGCCTGTGAGCCCAGTTTGGAGTCCAACCCAGTACACGCAAGCCTACATATATGTACCCGCATTTATTTGTTTTCGTAACTAAAGTTATTAATATTTTAGTAAAAGAATTTTTTGACAATATGATACTTGACACTTTGAGGGAGTCATGACTGAGATCGGAACCAAGTTAACAACCAAAATGACCTCTTAGACGACTTTGTCTTACTAGTAATACTCGACCCGTGTCGAGACCAAATTAATGACTCGATTAACCATCCCTTGATGGCGTTACTAGATGGATTAAACTGTAACACCCCCAATTTCGGTTAGCAACAGCGGAAGACTTAATTGGGTGTTACATAGTGGATCTTTAGTCATAACCATAGAAAACGACTTTAGAAAGACGTTTTAAGTTTATCATTCAAAATACAAACATTTAAAATACAAAGATGTTTCATAGTTAACACGTTTATTTAGATTTGAATGATAAAACATTTATTTAACCACCCGTGCAGGGTTTAATGCCCACTCCGTGCCTTTGAGTTCCAGCCTTTAGTTACCTGAGATAACATGCTAAAAGTCAACAAAAGTTGAGTGATATTCACAGGTTTAAGTTTAATAGTTTGAACACAAGTATAAGTGTTAATTGCATCGAATTACAATTAAACAAGTTAAAATCAAGTTGTTATTGCATTAAGCTCATGACACGCAACGCTTAACAGGCATCAAAAATGATGTAAAGTATATAGGCCCTCGAGATGGGTATTTGCCAATAACCCATAAGTTTGTTCAAATAAAGTGCGCCTGGGTGGCTCATCCTAGCAGACCCAAACGGGGATTGTCAGTCCCAAATAGATCTACTCACAACTATTTACGTTCACTCGCAAGTGATTAAGGTTCATGATTGAGGGACTTCTGGCAATAGCTACTTAAGCAATAATAACAACGGTCATAGCATACAAAAAGTTTGTGTTCAGGTTTGTAGCATGTATCTCCCCACAAAAGGATTTAAAAGTTTAAATGTGGGCTATGAACTCACCTTAGTAGTACAGTAGTGGTGGTAGTATCGTACTCAAACGATGAAAGGAAACGGCTTCAACACACGACCTATATAGTATATGGCAAGTTTTAGTGGTTTGATAGTCTAAGTTTGGTTTATCGCGAATCATAACGTTTAAGGTTTTATCGATTGTTAATTTATTTGTAACGTTAAAATATGCATGTTTAAATGACCAAAGTTATATATAAAATATAAAGTTATATATATATAATATAAAGATAATATATATAAGTATAATAATATATATATATATATAATTCATATATATATATATACATATATATATATATATATATATATATATATATATACATTAATATAATATTTATAAATAATATATAAAATTTAGATATGTGCTCGTTCGTTGAAGTATATGAGATTTGCTAAAGAGATCGTTGTTTATAATCGAAGTTAGTTGATGATAAGTTAGGTTCTTCGTTAATGATTTCGTTAAGTGGTTATATATATGTATATCAAGTTATATATAGTTACGTATATAGTTATTAGAAAATTGTGGCATTAAATGTCGACTAAACACATTTGTTTCGGGTTTTGGGTTTTGTGAAATATTATCATAAGTATAAAATCAGAAATATCCTTTAGGTTTTACAAAGTTACACTTTTGACCCTAACGGCATAATCTTTGCACCGTTAGTCCTCGGTTAAGTTTTTTTATTACATTTTTGGTCCAAAACCTTTAATATTTACATTTTGTACTCAAAAGTTTCCTGAATTTACAGTTTTCATCACAAGATTATCAAAATGACAGTTTTTACCGTAAGTTTCCAAATTTGAAAATTTTAGTCCTTCGGTTAGCAAACTTTTGCAAATCAAGTCCAAAATTTATAAAAATCAAAGTTTACTATTTTTATTTCGTAAATAAGTTTAGAATAGCTTTTGTAACTTATACAAACTGCTTATTATTATCGAGAGCTTATTTTTAGCTTATGGGCTTTTAACGAGTTAAAGGATGGCCCATTATGGGTTTGCGATCCAATGGGTTTAGAGGGGGTTTGGGCTTGGTTACGGGCTTACTTTAGGGTTGTAAAAATATATCAAATGAGCTTATACGAAAAGCTTATAAATAGCTTAGTGGGCTTATTAGCCCAATCGCTAATATTAGTTTAGTTTCTAAAACTGTTGCTCGATCGATTACTTTGGGTTTAAATAAGGTTCGAGTTGAGTTTTCTAGGTTGAAAGAAATACGTGACTCGTTAGTTTGGTAGCTCAACTATTAGGTCGAGCCATAAAATGTATGAGTTGTATATCGAGATAGAAAAATACGAGACCAAAGCTAACGTGACTTAGCTTATTTGAAAACAGTTTCAAAAGTCTAAAAATTATTCTAAGTATTTTATAGAATTCGGAAGTTGCCAAGGTGACATGTAAACGTGTGATGTTTATAATTTATACGTTTATATAGAGTTCGAATATTTGTTGTTCTCGATAGTTAGCATAGCCAACATTTAGAGTGTCGAATAAAACATAAGTGTTGTTAAGGAAGTTTACGAAATATCGGAACGAAATGAATCGTGACATGCAAATGTAAACTAACGTATGAAATTGAAAAAAATGAGAAAATGGCTTACTTCACCTCAAAAGGTGGGGCGTATCACTATGTCGAGATTGAGTTAGGCTGAAAGAATTGTGTAGCTCGATTCTTTATCCTCCAAAGATATAGGAACGAGTTTTGGATGCTCCTTATTTCGATTCGAACCCCATGAAAAATAATAAAAGCTATGCGTGCTTATGAACTAAAAGACTTAGAAATATTTTGGAGTTTGGATTTGTTTGTGTGGTGTGAATGCCGAGTGTTTGAGGGGAATTTAAAGGCAATTCTTTGAGTGTTAAAATGAATGAAATGATGAAGTATCATGAGGGTTGTAAGAGTGTCATTGAATTGTCACTGACAATTTAAGTTTGTGTGTGGAAGGAAACTAAATTATGGTTGCTTGTGGTATCCTTGGCCGGCGGTAAACACCAAGGAGAAGAGACAAATGAGTTTTAAGAGCTTGTTCTTGTGGCTTGTTCGATTGTCTCAAGGGTTCAACACATTTTATACATGATCTAAAATAGATGTAGTGATCATTTGATTGTGTGTATATTCGACAAGAACTTGGACGAATTCATTTGCTAGCCCAAATATATTTTTGGTTCGAGTTGGGTGTTACACGAGACAAATTTTAGCTAAAATGTGAAACTTGGGTTGTGTTTATAATATGTCGAGTGTGTCGAGCTTTGGAGATTTTTAAGTAAGTAAATAGTCGAGTTAGAGTATGATGTTTGTTTCACTCGATTCTTAGTTGGGTGAAGAATTGGGTCGTGCAAAATTATCATATTGTTGTTAAGTTAATTTGCTCGTAGTTTAGCCAAAGTATTTGATCCGTGAGCAGCCAAACCGAAAGTTTACATGAAATCTTTGGGCTTTGGTTTGCGTTGTGGGCTCGTTTGGTGGGCTGGCCCAAGTAAAGAAAATAAGAAAAATAATAAGGGTTCGTTTGGTATGTTTAGTTGCCGAATTATTGGGCTAAGGCCCAATGAATCTAACAGTCCATTTTGGTATTGGGTCAAGGCCCAATATAGTTACTGAGTATTCGTGATAATTTTTCGTGAGCTCGGGAATGTATTTGATCACGTTTGGTTAATTGCCGAAACGTATAAACGTTAAGTATTAAACGTTAATTGTTTTAAGTAATTCGCGATTTTTAGACTATCAAGATTCGTGTGTGAGCATCGTTCCTAGTTAAATGGGGAATCACAAATATCGTTGTGATTTAAAATAGTGTAGCATAAAAAAAAAATTTGTTACCAGTAGAAATGGTTATTAAATAACGTAATGATTCGTTAATCATTTATTAGCATTTACTATTCATAGGGAAAATTACGAGAGGTTACAGTACCTACCACTTACACTGAATTCCGTCCCGGAATTCTAGTCTAAGATAGGTGATAGGAATGTCTACGAAAATAGGTGTGGGTATTTGGCTTGAATCTGTAAAGACAAGTTTGTCGTCGAGCCGAATCTCTTTCCAAGGAATTACAAGAGATTCATCTGACAAACATTTCTTAAGATTTGATACGTGAAAGGTGTCGTGAACTCGACTAAGTTCCTCTGGTAGTTCGAGTTTGTAAGCCACTGGTCCTATCCTTTCTAGGATTTTGAATGGACCAATGTATCTAGGGTTAAGTTTTCCACGTTTTCCGAAACGTACCATTCCCTTCCAGGGAGATACTTTCAACATAACCTTGTCTCCAATATGAAATTCCATAGGTTTTCTCCTCACGTCGGCATAGCTCTTCTGTCTGTCCCTTGCAGCTTGCAGTCGTTGCTTAATCTTGACTATCTTTTCTGTTGTCTCATGAATGAGATCGGGTCCGGTGAGTTGTATATCTCCAACTTCGGTCCAACAAATAGGCGATCTGCACTTTCGACCGTAGAGTGCTTCGAATGGTGCTGCCTTAATGCTGGCGTGATAACTGTTGTTGTAGGAGAACTCGGCTAGAGGTAAGTGTTTATCCCAACCTTTTCCGAAATCAATAACACATGCTCGGAGCATGTCTTCTAAGGTTTGGATTGTCCTCTCGCTTTGTCCATCGGTTTGTGGATGATATGCAATGCTCATATCCAGTTTGGTTCCCAAGGCTTTTTGCAAAGACTTCCAAAAATGAGATGTGAAACGACTGTCGCGATCTGAGATGATTGAGATCGGCACTCCATGTCGCGAAACTATTTCTTTTAGATATAGCATTGCGAGTGTGTCCATCTCGTCAGTTTCTTTGATTGCTAAGAAGTGAGCGGATTTTGTGAGATGATCAATGATGACCCAGATGGTGTCAAGTCCAGTTGATGTCTTAGGAAGCTTAGTGATAAAGTCCATTGTAATACGTTCCTATTTCCATACAGGAATTTCGGGTTGTATGAGTAATCCTGACGGCTTTTGATATTCTGCTTTTACTCTTGAACAGGTCAAACATTTTCCGACATACTCGGCGATGTCGGCCTTCATGTTTGGCCACCAGTAAAGTTTCTTGAGATCTTGATACATTTTGTCGGAACCTGGATGAATGGAGTACTTGGATTTATGAGACTCATTCATAATGAGGTCACGTATACCTCCGTATAGAGGAACCCAACTTATTTCTTTGAAACAGAGCATCCCGTCTGCTCTTTGCACAAAGCCATTCTTATTTTCTGGCATACCGTGGATCTTTTCACTAGGTCGGTTCTCTTCCTTAAGGGATTCGGATTGAGCGGTGAGTATTTGTGAGGGCAGGGGTGAATGAATGGTTATTCCTAACGATCTGACTCTAAGAGGTTTCAGTCGTTCCTTCCGACTTAATGCATCTGCCACAACGTTGGCTTTTCCTGGGTGATAACGGATTTCACAATCATAATCGCTAAGTAACTCTAACCAGCGACGTTGTCTCATGTTTAGTTCTTTCTGATCTAAGATGTGCTGAAGACTTTTGTGGTCGGTGAATACTGTGCACTTTGTACCATACAAGTAATGTCTCCATAACTTAAGGGCGAACACTACTGCTCCTAACTCCAAATCAAGAGTCATGTAGTTTGCTTCATGTGGTTTGAGTTGTCGTGAGGCATAAGCTATCACTTTGTTTCGTTGCATCAGTACAGCTCCCAAACCATAATATGAGGCATCACAATACACTACGAAGTCTTCACTTCCTTCGGGTAGTGCTAATATTGGTGCTTCACAGAGCTTTTTCTTTAATAACTGAAAAGCTGATTCTTCCTCTTTTCCCCAGATATACTTCTTGTTCTTCTGAGTTAATTCGGTCAAAGGCTTTGAGATTTTTGAAAAACCTTCAATAAATCTTCTGTAGTAACCGGCTAGACCAAAAAATTGGCATATCTGTGTGGGGTTTTGATGCGTGGTTTTGCGACCTTACAACAGGTTTTACCTCTCGAGGGATCTCAAGAGGCTTACAACCCCACCAGGAAGTGTACCTGACCGATGTAGTATAGTGTAGTGGTAAATACGGGGGATTGATCGTTCTCCACAGGTAATAGTGTCGTTAGGATTGAAAAACTACTCAAATAGGTCTAAGGGTGAGAGAAGATTCTTTTTGTATTTTTATATTTTTATGAAAGCAAGTAAAATCTCGGGTTCGAAGGAGTGGACGGAATTAGTTGCTAGTCAACTAACCCAAATAACTACAAATGCAAATAAAATAAAATAACTCAAAATGAAAAGAGTTGTGAAACTTATGTGGAGAGAAATGTGTTTACTTAGATTTCCTTACTCCCTAACTATCTTTTACCGGTTGATTAGTGTATATTAATTGCGTGGATGACGGGTGTATTCCTTAATACCAATCGTGGGGTGGCGTACGTACTTCCCCAACTCTACAAGCTCCTACTTCACTCCTATGTCGAGCCGGCTAGGAAGCTCCTAACATGGGATCACTAGAATTCGCTCATGCATTAAATACAAGCATAAAAACCTAGTACGCATTGGTTCATGTTTCTTAAGACGCTCAAGCAAGCTACCGAATAGGAGGTTAGCCAGTTTTCTTAAGCCTAACATCGATAAACAATCATCCAATACAATCAATAACACACTAATAACCAATAATCAATAGTTAGGTTTCATTAGATCTAAGCAAACACAAGATAAATCTAGCCTAGCATGTTAATTAAAAGACAAGAACAAGATATAATCAAACAACACATAGACATATTGATTGATTAAATGATAACTTATCTTCAATTAAACATGGGAGATCCAAGGGTATGAAAACCCTTAAAAATGGCAGAAATTCGTCTTAGGGTTTCTCCTCACAAAGTTGCACACTAATAACAAAAAATTGCAAAACTATATATAGAACTTAAGGGCTGACGGCGTCACGTTGTAGATCTTGATGTCGTCACCTCGCCGTGTCTAGGGTTCCCGGATGGCCTTCTTGACGCCGTCCCTCTTTAGTCGTCTAAAATCCTCCCTGGCTTATCAAGGCTTGACGCCGTCAGAAATGGGCTTGACGCCGTCTCTTGTTAAGTTAAACCGTGATGGCCTTGATCACTTCAAAGGGTGACGCCGTCAGACTTTCCATTGTAAAATTCTCTGGCTTATCATGTGTATTTTTCATATCCACCTCTTTTGCCAAGCCATGACGCCGTCAGGAACAATACCTGACGCCGTCAAAGGTACTTTTCCAGCCGATTTTGAGACTTTGTCATTTTCTTCACTTTTATGCTCCAAAAACGTCCAAAATGCTTCCTTTTCCAGATTTCTTCTCCAAAGTACCTAAAATGACAAAAGGAACGATTTAGGGCAATATTTGATCAAATAAATACGATTTAGGGCTTAAATGACCCCCTAAAAGCGGTACACTTTTCGCTTCATCAAATACCCTTACACTTGAGATTTGCTTGTCCTCAAGCAAATGCGCTTTTATTCTAATCAAAATACAAGTTAGGGGTCATTTAACGCTAATATAAAAGTAATTACAACAAATAGTCATTCCACTTTAATCATAATAAGCACGGAGATTACAAACTAGCACCTCACAAGTAGTGTTTAGATACACACATCTCTCAGGTGTCATCAAAATAAATCTCATAAATGAAAACGGATAATATCTCTCACTACCTGTCATAGCAAATAGATTACCATAGGCTTGGGAAAGGATCGAAAACCTTCTCCACTAGACGTAAGCACCTAAGATAAACTATCAAAGAGGGCTTTTAAACGGGTTATAACGTGAGGTGTAGGGATATGATAAACACGGATTTGTTGGATAAGGGATATTTTACTGGTGGCGAGTTAAAGATCTTGATTAATTACATGTACAATATGGCGTTGCTAAGCCAAGACTAGACTCGACTTAAGCTAAAAACAAAATAACAAAAACATAAAATAAACATAAAATGAAACGGGATGGTAGTCCGTATGTTTTTTCTACTTTTCTTTTTCTCATTTTTTTGTATTTTTCTTGATTTTTTTTTTTTTTTTTTTTTTTCATACACTCTTGCCCTACCATCCAAAATAATACATCATAGGGGCGTTGCAATCCCCTTACACTTGAACTTTTACATAACTTTACAAATAATTATTCTAATGACTCGAATTAAGATAATCGAAACACTTGGAGTACTTTAAAAATATTAAGCACATATGGGGTAATAATGTTGTTCTTCCCCATTACTCCATTACACTAGTACTTTACCCATGAGTCCCGATCGTCCCAAAACAATATGTACAAGGATATGACTCGACTTAGCAACCATGTAATCAATTAGATAATTAACTTGGGGTTTAAACAAATGTTGTCACAATAATGCACTAAAAATGAGTGCATACAAGGTAGGCTAAGGCGATTTGGGTGTACATTTAAGTGGGGTGTAAACAAATTCTTCCTTTAAGTAAAATGTTTAAAGGTCGAAATGAAAAATAGGCTCTGAGGGGTGTACTAGGGGTATCGTGTACTAAAAATGAGTACAACACAAAGGGTGTGGGAGAATTACTCGACCAATGTAGCCAAAGTAATTATAACAAAAACACAGGTGTAAAACAATGGGTTAATCCTAATGCCTCTTATCATGTAGTAAATCTAACTACACGAATGTAGTCTCACTTGTGGCCTCGGAATGGTCCTAATGCAAGTTCTAGAATCTAAGTGCTACCGGTACACACATCATAGCATAAATGCTTTTCCTACCAATTCTAGGGGCGAACCTCACATATTTGGGGGTGAAATTTTTTTTAGTGGTACGGTTTTTGTGCTAGTCATATAACTCCTATCCGTGAGATGCTCATTAAGATCAAAGTTTTACTCTTAAATGTTGTAAAAAATTTTAAATTTGGCACTAAAGTTGCCCTAACAGGTATTTATCTCAGTTTTATTACACATCTACCATTAAACAAACAAAAATCAAGCGTAATAGCATTCTCTAAAGTATCGTATTTTACCCCCCTTACACTTAAGATGAACATTGTCCCCAATGTTCAAATAACAAGATGTAAAAGTAAATAAGGTAAACGAATGAAATCAAATACTCCCCTGATTCGTTTGGTAGATAAAGAAGTAACATGGTTAGATCTTCTTCCAAGAGAATGTAGAAGCTCCAAGACTAAAGCATCGCCGAAAGCTTGACTCCACATACATCTCCTTGTCCAAAATAACCTGTTAAACCTGAGAAAACAAACACGAAAACCTGCATAACATCAGCGGGAGAAATCTATATATAAGGATATAATGCTTGTGGAATGACAATTTTGCAGATTCCTGGAGATTATAAGTTAGAGATTTAATAAAAACTTTTTATGAAAACAAAACTTTCAAAAATTTCAGAAAATTAAAACCTGACGCCGTCAGGTTGTAAATCCTGACGCCGTCAGAAATGATCTGACAGAATTCTCATGCTAAGTTTCCGAAAAATTTCTGGAAAAACCTATACCTTACTTCCTGGAATTCCTGCAAAACATCATTATGACTCGATACAAGCATTTGACTCAAACAAATACTAATATGTATGTTAATTTAATATTATTACGATTCATGTTCATTTGTGTTCTAATAAACCGATTTGGATTTCCCTTACACTTATCTTTTGCAAAATACCTTTATATGTAGTTAAGACGAAGTTAAAAACAAGATAAAGCATTTTCACAATTTAGTTTTGAACATGAATCAATAATAATAAAAATTAAGCATACATACGGAAACAAATAAAATCAAACAAACAAACAAATAAACACACAAAGCAAATAAAGCTTGGGTTGCCTCCCAAGAAGCGCTTTTCTTTATTAACGAGTCTTGTAGCTAGACTCAAAGTCACGTACATTACGTGATTCCATCATTCATAATGACGTATCCCTGATAGATATAATCCTTGTTATCAGGGTGGTGGTGTCTCAATCGCTTGACATTCGCAGTCACTTCACCTCCTCCCTTGCTGGTCAAGCTTACTACCCCATCTTGGTGTAGACTTTTAATTGTGAATGGTCCGTACCACCAGGGACTTGGTTCATTGGTAGGTGCTTTTGTTTCTGAATGCCTTAGGAGCACTGAGTCACCTTTTGTAAATTCAGCGGGGTTATTGGTCTGCTTATCAGTCTCAATATAATCGTTATTTCCGCCTTTACATTCTCTAATCTCATTCTCATTGTAATTCTTAATCCTTGCCTCCCATGCAAGGATTTTCTCACGAACATTACTACGGATTATATTGGGGTTCGCCTCCATCTTCTTTTGTAGAGCAACATCTCGTATATGTCGTGGGATCGTTGGGAAGTTTATTGTTTTCTTCCCCTTTTTCATTTGGATGGTACTATTTCTGTAATCGATTTGTGCCCTAGTGGTAACGAGAAAGGGTGCCCTAAGGATTATTGGCATATTCATATCATTTCTTTCAATAATCATGAAGTCGACCGGATACAGGAATTCGGCAACGTTGACGAACACATCTTCTGCAATTCCTAACGGGTATTCATAAGAATGTTTTGCAAAGGAGAGTTTAGTACGGGTGATGGATGGCAGTTCGTCGGTTAACTGGACATAAACGGATAAAGGCATCAAATTTACGTCAGAACCTTGGTCAGCTATCGCATCCAGATACTTGAGTTTTCCAATGCTGCGTGGTATTTCGAAGACCCCGTAGAATTCCTGCTTTTCCACTAACTTTTGTCTTACGAGGCTCTCATACAACTGCCCTCCGGGTAATGTGTCGGATTCATCCTCCGGTTCCCTTCTCTTGGACTCCTTGTTGGGTAGATGAGTACGTCGATAGTTTCTCACCCAATCGTTTATGGTCTCCTCGTTTATTTCGTGTTTCAAGTAATGCCTCACTTGTTGTGACTTAGGCGGTTCTATCACTTGGCGCTCCTCAGAGGGCGCCTCCCTTCCCTTGTTGGAATCGCGTTTGTATGCATTGGTGTTTCTGTCATTAAGTGGGACGAGGTCAATTTTGCTAACTTCCATAGTCATCAACTTCCCTCGTCCATCATTTTCGCCCTCTTGGACGACGGAGATGGCATTAGCACATTTAGTGTTGGGAACTTCAACATCTTTTCGCACTAACATATTTTCAGGAGCTTTTGTTTTTGTGTATTCTTTCAAAAGGTTCATCATCTCCGCCATCTTCTCTTCCATTTCCTCCTTCTGTTTGTAGACGGCTTCCTCAAATTTTGCCAACCGTTCGGAGTGTTTTGACATGTATTCTCTCATTCGAGCTTCGAATGTTGGACTAAGTTCCTGAGGTGGTGAGTTGGGTTGAGCGTGCTTATGGAAGGGTTTAGTATTTTCCCTAAGGGGTGATTCGGACAATGGTATTTGCTTAACGCTTGAGACCGAGTTAATTGTTGCTTTTTTGTGGACTTAAGGGTCTCTTTTGCTTTTCCATAAGATATGCAACCCTTTTCTCAAGTTCACTAACGCTTTCCTCAGTGATTTGATTAGCTTTATCGGGCGATGAATATGTCTTGACCGCCGAGCGTATGTCGTGGGAAACTTGCCACAATTCATCATCGTCAGATGCAAGCTCATCAATGATTTCCCATGATTCCTTGGCACTTTTGTCGCGCAATCTGCCCCCGGCGGCTCGATCGATGGCACGCTTTGTGTGGTAATCAACATGGTCATAGAAGATTTGGATTTGAAGCCAGAGATTTATGCCATGATGAGGGACTTTTTGGAGTAAGTCCTTGAATCGAGTCCATGTGATGAAGCGAAAAGTGTACCGCTTTTAAGGGGTCATTTAAGCCCTAAATCGTATTTATTTGATCAAATATTGCCCTAAATCGTTCCTTTTGTCATTTTAGGTACTTTTGAGGAGAAATCTGGAAAATGAGGCATTTTGGACGTTTTTGGAGCATTAAAGTGAAGAAAACGGCAAAGTCTCAAGAATCGGCTAAAAGTTACTCTTGACGGCGTCAGACTTTACTCTGGACGGCGTCATGCCTTGGCAAGAAAAGTTGGACGTGAAATTTACTCATGACGGGCCAGTGAAAATAGCATGTGAATTCTGACGGCGTCACGCTTTAACTTGATCGAGGGCGTCACGGCTTAAATCATAAGGGGACGGCGTCACGTTCATGTTTCGACGGCGTCAAGCCTTGATAAGCCAGAATGGATTTTTGAAGAGCTAAAGAGGGACGGCGTCAAGAAGGTCATCCGGGAACCCTAAAAGCGGCGAGGTGACGGCGTCATACTCCATAAGGTGACGCCGTCAGATCCAAAAATCTATATATAGTTTTCTAATTTTTTGTCATTAGAGAGAGCTTAGTGTGTGGAATTTTGGGAGAAAACCCTAAGACGATTTTAGCTACTTTTTCAGGGCTTTTTGCCTTGAGATCTTCCATGTTTCATTGAAAGATAAGTTATCAATTAATCATTCAATATGTCTATGTGTTGTTTGATTCTATCTTATTCTTGTCTTTTGTTTAACATGTTAGGCTAAATTTATCTTGTGTTTGCTTAGATCTAATGAAACCTAGCTATTGATTATTGGTTGTTAGTGTGTTATTAGTTATATTGGATGATTTTTATCTATGTTAGGCTTAAGAAAACTGGCTAACCTCCTATTCGGTAACTTGCTTGAACGTCTTAAGAAACATGAACCAAATGCGTACTAAAGGTTTTTATGGTTGTATTTAATGCACAAGCGAATTCTAGTGATCCCATGTTAGGAGCTTCCTAGCCGGCTCGACATAGGAGTGAAGTAGGAGCTTGTAGAGTTGGGGAAGTAAGTACGCCACCCCACGAATGGTATTAAGGAATACACCCGTCATCCACGCAACTAATACACACTAATTAACCGGTAAAAGATAGTTAGGGAGTAAGGAAATCTAAGTAAACACATTTCTCTACACATAAGTTTCTCACCACATTTTATTTTCAGTTATTTATTTTATTTGCATTCATAGTAATTTGGGTTAGTTGACTAGCAACTAATTCCGCCCACTCCTTCAAACCCGAGATTTTACTTGCTTTCATAAAATTATAAAAACATAAAAAAGAATCTTCCTCAACCCTTAGACCTAATTAGAGTAGCCTTTCATACCTAACGAACACTATTCCCTGTGGAGAACGATCAATCCCCCGTACTTACCACTACACTATACTACATCGGTCAGGTACACTGCCTGGTGGGGTTGTAAGCCTCTTGAGATCCCTCGAGAGGTAAAACCTGTTGTAAGGTTACAAAATCACGCAATCAAGTTTTTGGCGCCGTTGCCGGGGAATAGTTATTGTTTAGGTTGAATTTTTATTTCTATTAGGTCTACTCACTAGATTCCTTTCTAGTGAGATTTTTATTTTATTTTTCTAGGTTTTCTTTAGTCTATCTTATTTCTTTGTACTTTTGTTTGTGATACCTTCCACTTACCGCATGAGTAACATTGGTCATTTGATCCCTGTTATTCGTGTTTTTCGCCGTGCAAATTTTCAACTACCCGTTCCCGCCCCCATAGTAGCAAACAACAACCTTTCACCCGACCACCACTTTGGTAACAATTCTGAGATGGAGGAGTCTGACCATGAGAATGACTATGTTAGTCCATTTTACTACTCAGACTCCGATGAGGATATCGGTAATGGAGAAGTAGTTAACGAGGAATGGGGAAAAGAGGAAATTGATCCCTTTAAGTATGTTGACCCTAGGACTAAGATCGAAAAGGATAGCCTCTTTAACATGCAATTCCCGTGTAAAATTGGTTATCATGATTTTTATGCTTATCTTAACTCATTTTTGCCTATGAACATTATCTCTCGCGCTAATTATAATAAAATCATGGTAGATGAGCTTGAATATCAAGGAGATAACATTGTTGCTAGGATTAAGCCACTACACGTGTTCGTAGGAAGTTTTGTGTATTTGGTGGATTTTATGGTTATGGAGAATTTAGGAGAATTTATCGATGACAAATTAACCCAAGTCATTTTTGGAGAACCCTTCAAAAGGTTGACCAACCTTGACGAAAAACTTGTGGACGGGTTAATTACATTCTCGGATGGGGATGAAGATTTTGTCTATCAAATGCCCCGAGCACATCCTAGGTTTAAGAACTACCCCATTGAATCTTGCAATAGAATTATGCCTATCGACTTGTTAAGTGAGAATGATAAGAGGAAGGGGCTCAAATATCCACATGAGAAAAATAAGAGATATTATCATGGATGTTTGGAGCTGAATGATGAATACAAGAGAGATGAGGCAACAATTAGATGGCTCACACTCGGATACGTGAGCATAAGCGACACTAGATGAGCCTTACTTTGAGTCTAGCTACAAGACTCGTTAATAAAGAAAAGCGCTTCTTGGGAGGCAACCCAAGCTTTATTTGTTTTATTTGCTTTGTGTGTTTATTTATTTGTTTGTTTGATTTTATTTTCCGTATGTGTGTTTAATTTTTATTATTATTGATTCATGTTAAAAACTAATTTGTGAAAATGCTTTATGTTGTTTTTAACTTCGTCTTAACTACATATAAAGGTATTTTGCAAAAGATAAGTGTAAGGGAAATCTAAATCGGTTTATTAGAACACAAATTAACATGAATCGTAATAATAATAAATTAGCATACATATTAGTATTTGTTTGAGTCAAATGCTTGTATCGAGTCATAATGATGTTTTGCAGGATTTCCAGGAAGTAAGGTAAAGGTTTTTCAAGAAATTTTCCGGAAACTTAAAATGAAAATTTTTGTCAGGTCATTTCTGACGGCGTCAGGGGTTATAACCTGACGGCGTCAGATTTAATTTCCAGAAATTTTTGAAAGTTTTGTTTTCATAAAAAGTTTTTATTAAATCTCCAACTTATAATCTCCAGGAATCTGCAAAATTATCATTCTACAAGCATTATATCCTTATATATAGATTTTATCCCGCCGATGTTATGCAGGTTTTCGTGTTTGTTTTCTCAGGTTTAACAGGTTATTTTGGACAAGGAAATGTTTTTGGATCAAGCTTGTGGCGATGCATTAGTCATGGAGCTTCAACATTCTCTTTGGAGGAAGATCTAACCGTGTAATTTCATTATCCACCGAGCGAATCAGGGGAGTATTTGATTTCATTCTTTTACTTTTTGCTTTTACATCTTATTATTTGAACATTGGGGACAATGTTCATCTTAAGTGTAAGGGGAGGGTAAAAGTACGATTTTAGAGAATACAATTGCGCTTGATTTTTGTTTGTTTGATGGTAGATGTGTAATAAAACTGAGAGAAATACTTGTTAAGGTAATTTTAGTGCCAAATTTAAAATTTTTTACAACATATAGGAGTGAAACTTTGATCTTAATGAGCGTCTCACGGATAGGAGTTATATAACTAGCACAAAAACCGTACCACTAAAAAATTTTCCACCCCCAAATATGTGAGGTTCACCCCTAGAATTGGTAGGAAAAGCATTTATGCTATGATGTGTGTACCGGTAGCACTTAGATTCTAGAACTTGCGTTAGGACCATTCCAAGGCCACAAGTGAGACTACATTCGTGTAGTTAGATTTACTACATGATAAGAGGCATTAGGATTAACCCATTGTTTTACACCTGTGTTTTTGTTATAATTACATTGGCTACATTGGTCAAGTAATTCTCCCACACCCTTTGCGTTGTACTCATTTTTAGTACACGATACCCCTAGTACACCCCTCAGAGCCTATCTTTTCGTTTCGACCTTTAAGCATTTTACTTAAAGGAAGAATTTGTTTACACCCCACTTAAATGTACACCCAAATCGCCTTAGCCTACCTTGTATGCACTCATCTTTAGTGCATTATTGTGACAACATTTGTTTAAACCCAAGTTAATTATCTAGTTGATTACATGGTTGCTAAGTCGAGTCATATCCTTGTACATATTGTTTTGGGACGATTGGGACTCATGGGTAAAGTACTAGTGTAATGGAGTAATGGGGAAGAACATCATTTATTACCCCCATATGTGCTAAATGTTTTAAAAGTACTCCAAGTTTTTCAATTATCTTAATTCGAGTCATTAGATTAGTATTTGTAAAGTTATGTAAAGATTCAAGTGTAAGGGGGATGCAACGCCCCTATGATGTATTATTTTGGATGGTAGGGTAAAAGTGTATGCAAAAAAAAAAAAAAAAAAAAAAAAAAAAAAAAAAAAAAAAAAAAAAAAATCAAGAAAAATACAAAAAAAATGAGAAAAAGAAAAGTAGAAAAAACATACGGACTACCATCCCGTTTCATTTTATGTTTGTTTTATATTTTTGTATTTTGTTATTTCGTTTCTAGCTTAAGATCGAGTCTAGTCTTGGCTTAGCAACATTGTATAGTACATGTAATTGATCAAGATTTTTAACTCGCCACCAGTAAAATATCCTTTATCCAACAAAACCGTGTTTTCCTTTTCCCTACACCTAACGTTATAACCCATTTAAAAGCCCTCTTTGATAGTTTATCTTAGGTGCTTACGCCTAGTGGAGGAGGTTTTCGATCCTTTCCCAAGCCTATGGTAATCTATTTGCTATGACAGGTAGTGAGAGATATTATCCGTTTTCATTTATGAGATTTATTTTTATGACACTTGAGAGATGTGAGTATCTAAACACTACTTGTGAGATGCTAGTTTGTAATCTCCGTGCTTATTATGATTAAAGTGGAACGATTATTTGTTGTAATTACTTTTATATTAGCGTTAAATGACCCCTAACTTGTATTTTGATTAGAATAAAAGCGCATTTGCTTGAGGACAAGCAAATCTCAAGTGTAAGGGTATTTGATGAAGCGAAAAGTGTACCGCTTTTAAGGGGTCATTTAAGCCCTAAATCGTATTTATTTGATCAAATATTGCCCTAAATCGTTCCTTTTGTCATTTTAGGTACTTTTGAGGAGAAATCTGGAAAATGAGGCATTTTGGACGTTTTTGGAGCATTAAAGTGAAGAAAACGGCAAAGTCTCAAGAATCGGCTAAAAGTTACTCTTGACGGCGTCAGAATTTACTTTGGACGGCGTCATGCCTTGGCAAGAAAAGTTGGACGTGAAATTTACTCATGACGGGCCAGTGAAAATAGCATGTGAATTCTGACGGCGTCACGCTTTAACTTGATCGAGGGCGTCACGGCTTAAATCATAAGGGGACGGCGTCACGTTCATGTTTCGACGGCGTCAAGCCTTGATAAGCCAGAATGGATTTTTGAAGAGCTAAAGAGGGACGGCGTCAAGAAGGTCATCCGGGAACCCTAAAAGCGTGTGAGGTGACGGCGTCATACTCCATAAGGTGACGCCGTCAGATCCAAAAATCTATATATAGTTTTCTAATTTTTTGTCATTAGAGAGAGCTTAGTGTGTGGAATTTTGGGAGAAAACCCTAAGACGATTTTAGCTACTTTTTCAGGGCTTTTTGCCTTGAGATCTTCCATGTTTCATTGAAAGATAAGTTATCAATTAATCATTCAATATGTCTATGTGTTGTTTGATTCTATCTTATTCTTGTCTTTTGTTTAACATGTTAGGCTAAATTTATCTTGTGTTTGCTTAGATCTAATGAAACCTAGCTATTGATTATTGGTTGTTAGTGTGTTATTAGTTGTATTGGATGATTGTTTATCTATGTTAGGCTTAAGAAAACTGGCTAACTTCCTATTCGGTAACTTGCTTGAACGTCTTAAGAAACATGAACCAAATGCGTACTAAAGGTTTTTATGGTTGTATTTAATGCACAAGCGAATTCTAGTGATCCCATGTTAGGAGCTTCCTAGCCGGCTCGACATAGGAGTGAAGTAGGAGCTTGTAGAGTTGGGGAAGTAAGTACGCCACCCCACGAATGGTATTAAGGAATACACCCGTCATCCACGCAACTAATACACACTAATTAACCGGTAAAAGATAGTTAGGGAGTAAGGAAATCTAAGTAAACACATTTCTCTACACATAAGTTTCTCACCACATTTTATTTTCAGTTATTTATTTTATTTGCATTCGTAGTAATTTGGGTTAGTTGACTAGCAACTAATTCCGCCCACTCCTTCAAACCCGAGATTTTACTTGCTTTCATAAAATTATAAAAACATAAAAAAGAATCTTCCTCAACCCTTAGACCTAATTAGAGTAGCCTTTCATACCTAACGAACACTATTCCCTGTGGAGAACGATCAATCCCCCGTACTTACCACTACACTATACTACATCGGTCAGGTACACTGCCTGGTGGGGTTGTAAGCCTCTTGAGATCCCTCGAGAGGTAAAACCTGTTGTAAGGTTACAAAACCACGCATCACCATGCCTCGTAGAGGGTTTCGCCTTGACGTTGTTGGAACATCAAGATATCATTCCTTAGCTTGGTAGTTCTTCCTGGTGGGAAAAACTGAGCGAGGAAACGAGTGGTGAGATCATCCCAAGAGGTGATGGATCCTGCGGGTAGACGCTCTAGCCATTGACTAGCTTGGTCCCGCAGAGAGAATTGAAAAAGACGCAGTCGGGTCGTCTCTCGAGTGGCAACATCAAGGTCTATAGAATCAACGATTTTGAGAAAGTCCTTGAGATGTTGATTAGGATCTTCGGAACGAAGTCCATGGAATGCGCATCCGCTTTGCACCAACCGGATGGTGTCGGATCACAAGGGTGTGACATTGGCTCCTTGAGTGAGCTCAATGGTGTTTCGATAGCCATGGTGGCTAGGACGGGAGTAGTCTCCTAACGTACGGGCTCTAGGAGGTGGGTGTTGTTGTGGTGGTGGGTTGTTGGGATCAAGGATATTACCACCTTTCATGATGTCGGATGGTAATGGTTACGAACAAAGAAACGAAGAAAAAAAGATAGACTAAAGAAAACCTAGAAAAAGAAAATAAAAATCTCACTAGAAAGGAATCTAGTGAGTAGACCTAATAAAATAAAAATTCAACCTAAACAATAACTATTCCCCGGCAGCGGCGCCAAAAACTTGATGCGTGGTTTTGCGACCTTACAACAGGTTTTACCTCTCGAGGGATCTCAAGAGGCTTACAACTCCACCAGACAGTGTACCTGACCGATGTAGTATAGTGTAGTGGTAAGTACGGGGGATTGATCGTTCTCCACAGGGAATAGTGTCGTTAGGATTGAAAAACTACTCTAATAGGTCTAAGGGTGAGAGAAGATTCTTTTTGTATTTTTATATTTTTATGAAAGCAAGTAAAATCTCGGGTTTGAAGGAGTGGGCGGAATTAGTTGCTAGTCAACTAACCCAAATAACTACAAATGCAAATAAAATAAAATAACTGAAAATGAAAAGAGTTGTGAAACTTATGTGGAGAGAAATCTGTTTACTTAGATTTCCTTACTCCCTAACTATCTTTTACCGGTTGATTAGTGTGTATTAATTGCGTGGATGACGGGTGTATTCCTTAATACCAATCGTGGGGTGGCGTACGTACTTCCCCAACTCTACAAGCTCCTACTTCACTCCTATGTCGAGCCAGCTAGGAAGCTCCTAACATGGTATCACTAGAATTCGCTCATGCATTAAATACAACCATAAAAACCTAGTACGCATTGGTTCATGTTTCTTAAGACGTTCAAGCAAGTTACCGAATAGGAGGTTAGCCTGTTTTCTTAAGCCTAACATCGATAAACAATCATCCAATACAATCAATAACACACTAATAACCAATAATCAATAGTTAGGTTTCATTAGATCTAAGCAAACACAAGATAAATCTAGCCTAGCATGTTAATTAAAAGACAAGAACAAGATATAATCAAACAACACATAGACATATTGATTGATTAAATGATAACTTATCTTCAATTAAACATGGGAGATCCAAGGGTATGAAAACCCTTAAAAATGGCAAAAATTCATCTTAGGGTTTCTCCTCACAAAGTTGCACACTAATAACAAAAAATTGCAAAACTATATATAGAACTTAAGGGCTGACGGCGTCACGTTGTAGATCTTGACGCCGTCACCTCGCCGTGTCTAGGGTTCCCGGATGGCCTTCTTGACGCCGTCCCTCTTTAGTCGTCCAAAATCCTCCCTGGCTTATCAAGGCTTGACGCCGTCAGAAATGGGCTTGACGCCGTCTCTTGTTAAGTTAAACCGTGATGGCCTTGATCACTTCAAAGGGTGACGCCGTCAGACTTTCCATTGTAAAATTCTCTGGCTTATCATGTGTATTTTTCATATCCACCTCTTTTTCCAAGCCATGACGCCGTCAGGAACAATACCTGACGCCGTCAAAGGTACTTTTCCAGCCGATTTTGAGACTTTGTCGTTTTCTTCACTTTTATGCTCCAAAAACGTCCAAAATGCTTCCTTTTCCAGATTTCTTCTCCAAAGTACCTAAAATGACAAAAGGAACGATTTAGGGCAATATTTGATCAAATAAATACGATTTAGGGCTTAAATGACCCCCTAAAAGCGGTACACTTTTCGCTTCATCAGGTTTGTAGGAGATGTCCAACCGACGGCCTCAATCTTTGCAGGATGTACGTGAATGCCTTGACTGTTGATAACATGCCCAAGGAATTGTACAGTTCGAATCCAAAAGTCGCATTTGGAGAACTTGGCATACAATTGTTCCTCTTTGAGTAACTCTAAAATAATCTTAAGATGTTTGGCATGTTCTTGTTCGTTGCGTGAGTAGATTAGGATATCATCTATGCATACAATCACGAATTTATCCAGGTATGGTTTGCACACTCGGTTCATTAGGTCCATGAACTCTGTAGGTGCATTAGTTAAACCAAATGGCATTACATGGAATTCGTAATGTCCGTAACGCGTCCTAAAAGCTCTTTTGGGAATATCCTCCTCTCGAACTCTTAACTGATGGTACCCTGACCTAAGGTCGATCTTCGAGTATACACTCGATCCTTGTAATTGATCAAACAAGTCATCGATTCTAGGTAGTGGGTAACGATTCTTTACAGTGAGTTTGTTCAATTCCCGGTAATCAATACACATTCGGAAAGATCCGTCCTTCTTCTTAACGAATAGAACCAGAGCTCCCCAAGGTGATGAGCTGGGTCGGATAAAACCTTTATCAGACAACTCTTTCAATTATTCTGACAATTCCTTCATTTCAGACGGCGCTAACCTATAAGGTGCTTTCGCCACAGGTGCCGCTCCAGGCACTAGTTCAATCTGGAATTCTACTTGACGGGGAGGTGGAAGACCGGGTAAATCTTCGGGGAATACTTCCGGGAACTCTTTAACGATCGGAACGTCTTCAACTCGTTTATCTTTCGATTTGTTTTTCGTTACATGAACCATGAATGCTTGGCATCCTTCATTCATGTATTTTACCAATCTGATATATGAGATGATACCGTATCGCGTTTTATTCTTGTCACCATGGACAATAAGAGTTTCACCGTTTCTTGGAATATGCACGGCTTTCTCGTCACAGAGTATTCTAGCGCGGTGTTTGGATAACCAATCCATACCAATGACTACGTCAAAACTACCGAGCTGAATAGGCATGAGGTCGATGGGAAAAGGGTTGTCTTGTAGGATTATGGTACAACCACGAATTACGGTGTCAGTGCCAATAAGGTTTTCGTCCGCCATTTCAATTTCAAAAGTGGTGTTTAGTTTGGAAGGGGTAATGTTAAGCAAAGGAGCAAACGTAGTTGACACAAAACTTCTATCTGCTCCAGAATCAAATAATACCCTAGCACTATGTTGATTAAGTAAGAACGTACCCGTGACGACGTCAGGGTTCAGTGGGGCATCCTCCTCTTTTAACACATATGCTCTTCCTCGAGCGTTGTTTTGCTGACCGTTTCCTTTCGGACAGTGGCTCTTGAAGTGACCTACTTCTCCACAGGAGTAGCAAGTCGGAGTTACAGGCTGTAGGTTGCTACCAGTAGCGGGATTCCTGCAATCCTTTGTCTGATGACCCATTTTCTGGCATTTCAAACATTTGATTGTGCAAGGTCCACTGTGGTGTAGTTTGCATCTGTTACACTGGGATTTCTGACCTTGGTATCCCTTGCCTTCAGTAGTAGCATAGGCCTTGGCGGTTTCTTGTCTTTGGTTTTGATGATGGTGACGATTGTTTCGGTTTTGATGATATGGGTTATTGTTTCTATGGTTGTTATTGTTAAAGTTGTTGTTTCGGTGGTTATTGTTACTGTGGTGGTGAGTGGTTCTTTTGTCATCGAGCTTTCTCTTGAGCTCATTGTTGTACTTGACCTCTCGGTCCAGTAGTTTTTGAGCAAGTTCAATGGCTGCCTCTAGAGTTGGTGGGTTTGATGAAGTGACATTTCCCTCAATACTACGGGGAAGTCCTTCGATATACTTTTCCAGTTCTTTTTCAAAATTTGGTACAACAGTAGGACATAGTATTTTAAGCTCTTGGAATCTCCTGTTGTATGTTTTAAGATTAATTCCTTTTACTACCAGTAGATGGAATTCATCTTCCAATTTTCTTAGTTCAGAACGGGGACAATATTTCTTTAGCATCTTGGTCTTAAACTCAGTCCAAGTGAGCTGATAGGCTGCTGTCATTCCCATGGCTTTGACTGTAGCATTCCACCAGGACAAAGCATCTTGCATGAGAGTTCCAGTAGCGAAAATGACTTTGTTGTCCTCGGTACAACCGCTTCTCTGAAAAACAGTTTCAGATCGTTCGAACCAGTGAGCAAGTTCAGTTACTCCTTCAGTACCTTTGTAGGAAGTTGGTTGACAACTCATGAAATCTTTGTAGGTACACTTGCGGTTTGCAGCAGTTACACTTTCTCCTGTCGGTAGACTAGTGCCACTGTTGCGAGCATTTGCTGCCGCCTGTTCTGCCAAGACTGCATTTACACCGTCAGCGATTGCTTTTCGGATAGCTTCTGGAGTCATAGTAGGCGTAGCCGTTGAAGTCTCATGATTTGCGGCGGAGGTTGCTTTCCTTGTACGTGCCATAGTTCTATCAATATTGCAAAAGCATATTTTTAGAATCTCATAATGATCACGTTAGGTTAGAATAAATTTTATGGTAATTGAATATGGTTTATAATAATATAATATTAACCACAGCAATTTGGGTTTATAAGGATAATAATTCTGGTTTATATTTGTAAACACAGCAAGTATCATATCATAAATACATTCATGACATGTCTGAATCAAATCACAACACACATGAGAACATAAATGATTGAATTGCACTGTATGAATCAACACTTTACGAGACAATGTATGGCGAATCATAATGCATATGCAAGAAACAACCATGGAATACATAAATCAACATCAATATAATACATCCACACAACATAAGATTAATAACATGTTCGATTTGTTTTACAAAACATAAAGATACAAGATTCTTTATTAATACAACATTGGTAGACTAAGACATCTCTTTGTTATACTGACACATCTCTGATCTATGGTCCTCCTGGTGCACCATCTAAGCGGCGCTGAAGATCTGCAATCACTGCCATCAAGGTCTCCACTGTCTGGTCTCGAGCTCTTTCCCTAGCCTGGGAATCCTCAACCATAAGTCTAAGAATCAGAACCTGAGAGCTAACTCGGTCAAGCTCAGAGTCTAGTGTCTCAATCACTGTCTGCATCGAAGTAGTGGCCTTTCCTAGTATAGAAATAGTCTCAATGGCTTCCTCTAAACTAGTACCTACTTGATCGAAGACTGTCTCCATCGCCAACTGACCAATCACAAGGTTCTCCACTTCTTCCCCAAGTGTGTCAATCTGCTCGAGTGGTAAGTCATCAAGAATCTCTGCAATTTCGTCAAGACGATCCTCATGTCGGACTAATCTGGCTGCCAGTAGAGGTATGGTGTGATGGATGGGTTCTCCAGTAACCGGAAGAATCCTCGAAGTAGCTGTAGCCGAACTCTCTCCTAGTTCCATAGCTCTGGTGCTCCTTCCTGGGATCTCCAGTGACGGATGATCGGTAGCAAGAAAGACCATCGGCGAGCATCGACCCTCTTGTGGGTCCCGGTGCGAATTGTAGCCTCATCTCTAACCTGGGCATAGGGGTCCGATAAAGATGGAACCAAGCGGTATGTCCTCTTGCATGGTGGCAGAGGCTCACTGAGAGTAGCTGAGGGTGGAGAAGCAAGGGGTGGAGTAGAGGATGGTAATGGAACAGTGGTGGTCTGGTGATAGAAGATAGTAGGTGGTGGAACTGAAGATAGTGGTATAAGTGCTGGTGTCCTGGAATGCTCAGGAGCTGGGGGTGGTGATATTACTGGAGTCGGAGTTGGTATGAGTGGGGCTGGTGGTGGTATGATCAGTGCTGGTGGTGTACGTACCCGTTTTCGGGGAGTGTGTTTGCGAACATAACTTTCTCCGGGGCGTCGGTAAAGTTGGTCAAAGGGTTCGGGTTCATATGGCTGGAGTTGTCGCACTCATCCATGCTGGCGAATCGGGCCAGGTGATGGGATTCGTGATGCTGGAGGGGAAGTCTCCAGGTCGGATGCCGTTAGAAATTGCTGGCTTTCCATGTACCGGTCAGTAGCAGGTGACATCGGTATAGCTGCCGTAGCAAAGTCTGAGGTGAATGGCATAGGATCCTCATTCTCTGAATCAGATGATACAGCGATAGGATGGGGTTTCGAAGACATAGTACTGTAATAATCCCGAATAGTAAATGTAAGCTATTAACATAATCATAAATATGTTAAACTTTGTTAAGACTCGTATAGTAAGCAACATCCTAAAAATGTTGGAAGTGTGTAGGCACGGAGGGCATAAGGTGGTTTTTCTTTACAATGGTCCGTTTTAAAATATGTAGTTATAGTCCAATGTTTAAAATACATCTGGTTCTCTATAACCATGAGCTCTGATGCCAATCTGTAACACCACCAATTTCGGTTAGCAACAGCGGAAGACTTAATTGGGTGTTACGTAGTGGATCTTTAGTCATAACCATAGAAAACGACTTTAGAAAGACGTTTTAAGTTTATCATTCAAAATACAAGCATTTAAAATACAAAGATGTTTCATAGTTAACACGTTTATTTAGATTTGAATGATAAAACATTTATTTAACCACCCGTGCAGGGTTTAATGCCCACTCCGTGCCTTTGAGTTCCAGCCTTTAGTTACCTGAGATAACATGCTAAAAGTCAACAAAAGTTGAGTGATATTCACAGGTTTAAGTTTAATAGTTTGAACACAAGTATAAGTGTTAATTGCATCGAATTACAATTAAACAAGTTAAAATCAAGTTGTTATTGCATTAAGCTCATGACACGCAACGCTTAACAGGCATCAAAAATGATGTAAAGTATATAGGCCCTCGAGATGGGTATTTGCCAATAACCCATAAGTTTGTTCAAATAAAGTGCGCATGGGTGGCTCATCCTAGCAGACCCAAACGGGGATTGTCAGTCCCAAATAGATCTACTCACAACTATTTACGTTCACTCGCAAGTGATTAAGGTTCATGATTGAGGGACTTCTGGCAATAGCTACTTAAGCAATAATAACAACGGTCATAGCATACAAAAAGTTTGTGTTCAGGTTTGTAGCATGTATCTCCCCACAAAAGGATTTAAAAGTTTAAATGTGGGCTATGAACTCACCTTAGTAGTACAGTAGTGGTGGTAGTATCGTACTCAAACGATGAAAGGAAACGGCTTCAACACACGACCTATATAGTATATGGCAAGTTTTAGTGGTTTGATAGTCTAAGTTTGGTTTATCGCGAATCATAACGTTTAAGGTTTTATCGATTGTTAATTTATTTGTAACGTTAAAATATGCATGTTTAAATGATCAAAGTTATATATAAAATATAAAGTTATATATAAAAGGAATATAAAGTTATATATATATATATATAATTCTTATATATATATATATATATATATATATATATATATATATATATAATTCTTAGATATGTGCTCGTTCGTTGAAGTATATGAGATTTGCTAAAGAGATCGTTGTTTATAATCGAAGTTAGTTGATGATAAGTTAGGTTCTTCGTTAATGATTTCGTTAAGTGGTTATATATATGTATATAAGTTATATATAGTTACGTATATAGTTATTAGAAAATTGTGGCATTAAATGTCGACTAAACACATTTGTTTCGGGTTTTGGGTTTTGTGAAATATTATCATAAGTATAAAATCAGAAATATCCTTTAGGTTTTACAAAGTTACACTTTTGACCCTAACGGCATAATCTTTGCACCGTTAGTCCTCGGTTAAGTTTTTTTATTACATTTTTGGTCCAAAACCTTTAATATTTACATTTTGTACTCAAAAGTTTCCTGAATTTACAGTTTTCATCACAAGATTATCAAAATGACAGTTTTTACCGTAAGTTTCCAAATTTGAAAATTTTAGTCCTTCGGTTAGCAAACTTTTGCAAATCAAGTCCAAAATTTATAAAAATCAAAGTTTACTATTTTTATTTCGTAAATAAGTTTAGAATAGCTTTTGTAACTTATACAAACTGCTTATTATTATCGAGAGCTCATTTTTAGCATATGGGCTTTTAACGAGTTAAAGGATGGCCCATTATGGGTTTGCGATCCAATGGGTTTAGAGGGGGTTTGGGCTTGGTTACGGGCTTACTTTAGGGTTGCAAAAATATATCAAATGAGCTTATACAATCAGCTTATACGAAAAGCTTATAAATAGCTTAGTGGGCTTATTAGCCCAATCGCTAATATTAGTTTAGTTTCTAAAACTGTTGCTCGATCGATTACTTTGGGTTTAAATAAGGTTCGAGTTGAGTTTTCTAGGTTGAAAGAAATACGTGACTCGTTAGTTTGGTAGCTCAACTATTAGGTCGAGCCATAAAATGTATGAGTTGTATATCGAGATAGAAAAATACGAGACCAAAGCTAACGTGACTTAGCTTATTTGAAAACAGTTTCAAAAGTCTAAAAATTATTCTAAGTATTTATAGAATTCGGAAGTTGCCAAGGTGACATGTAAACGTGTGATGTTTATAATTTATACGTTTATATAGAGTTCGAATATTTGTTGTTCTCGATAGTTAGCATAGCCAACATTTAGAGTGTCGAATAAAACATAAGTGTTGTTAAGGAAGTTTACGAAATATCGGAACGAAATGAATCGTGACATGCAAATGTAAACTAACGTATGAAATTGAAAAAAATGAGAAAATGGCTTACTTCACCTCAAAAGGTGGGGCGTATCACTATGTCGAGATTGAGTTAGGCTGAAAGAATTGTGTAGCTCGATTCTTTATCCTCCAAAGATATAGGAACGAGTTTTGGATGCTCCTTATTTCGATTCGAACCCCATGAAAAATAATAAAAGCTATGCGTGCTTATGAACTGAAAAGACTTAGAAATATTTTGGAGTTTGGATTTGTTTGTGTGGTGTGAATGCCGAGTGTTTGAGGGGAATTTAAGGGCAATTCTTTGAGTGTTAAAATGAATGAAATGATGAAGTATCATGAGGGTTGTAAGAGTGTCATTGAATTGTCACTGACAATTTAAGTTTGTGTGTGGAAGGAAACTAAATTATGGTTGCTTGTGGTATCCTTGGCCGGCGGTAAACACCAAGGAGAAGAGACAAATGAGTTTTAAGAGCTTGTTCTTGTGGCTTGTTCAATTGTGTCAAGGGTTCAACACATTTTATACATGATCTAAAATAGATGTAGTGATCATTTGATTGTGTGTATATTCGACAAGAACTTGGACGAATTCATTTGCTAGCCCAAATATATTTTTGGTTCGAGTTGGGTGTTACACGAGACACATTTTAGCTAAAATGTGAAACTTGGGTTGTGTTTATAATATGTCGAGTGTGTCGAGCTTTGGAGATTTTTAAGTAAGTAAATAGTCGAGTTAGAGTGTGATGTTTGTTTCACTCGATTCTTAGTTGGGTGAAGAATTGAGTCGTGCAAAATTATCATATCGTTGTTAAGTTAATTTGCTCGTAGTTTAGCCAAAGTGTTTGATCCGTGAGCAGCCAAACCGAAAGTTTACATGAAATCTTTGGGCTTTGGTTTGCGTTGTGGGCTCGTTTGGTGGGCTGGCCCAAGTAAAGAAAATAAGAAAAATAATAAGGGTTCGTTTGGTATGTTTAGTTGCCGAATTATTGGGCTAAGGCCCAATGAATCTAACAGTCCATTTAGGTATTGGGTCAAGGCCCAATATAGTTACTGAGTATTCGTGATAATTTTTCGTGAGCTCGGGAATGTATTTGATCACGTTTGGTTAATTGCCGAAACGTATAAACGTTAAGTATTAAACGTTAATTGTTTTAAGTAATTCGCGATTTTTAGACTATCAAGATTCGTGTGTGAGCATCGTTCCTAGTTAAATGGGGAATCACAAATATCGTTGTGATTTAAAATGGTGTAGCATAAAAAAAATTTTGTTACCAATAGAAATGGTTATTAAATAACGTAATGATTTATTAATTATTTATTAGCATTTACTATTCATAGGGAAAATTACGAGAGGTTACACAAACGCACCCTTCGTGGGTTGTTTAGCCGAGACGAAAACTACAATGAGCACACCTTATGTGGGTGTCTCGTTACCAAGGCCTAAACGCTCACCCACGTGAGTTGGTTCGCACATCAAACCAATAACAAAACCAATAACAGTTTATGATCGCTATAACCAAGCCCAAATCATCAATATCAATAACACGAAATCATAGCAACTAAAACAACCCTTATGGTAGTATCACACCGAGCACACAACCAAGAAAAAAATAATGAAATCGGAGGCTGCAATAACAAATACAACCACAAGTATAAACATAAACAAGCACATCGTAGCTGGAACCAGTCAACTTACTGAGTTGACTCGGCTGAGTTGGCTCAACTCGACTGAGTTGAGTCAACTCAGTTTAAGATAAAAAGCAAACACCTCAAGGTCATGACTCATACGTGTCACGGCTCACCACACATGGGTCAAAACCCATTCGGCTAACAGAAATGGAAATGAACAATCTAGTCCACATAAATGTGATTTAAACTCAAAATTAAACAAATAGCCACAAGTCAACTCAACTTGGTGAGTTGAATCGGTCGAGTTGACTCAACTCACTGAGTTGAGTCGACTCACCCACGAGTCGTACGAGTTTCCTTTTTAATAAACTAGATCCACACGAGTTTTTACAAGAAAAACGTTTGTGTTATTGTTTTGGCCACAAAAAACATTAAAACCTTTTCAACTCCATTCGGTTTATAAATAGCATGATAAAATATAGGAGACGTGGTGGTGATGTGATGAAGCGAAAAGTGTACCGCTTTTAGGGGGTCATTTAAGCCCTAAATCGTATTTATTTGATCAAATATTGCCCTAAATCGTTCCTTTTGTCATTTTAGGTACTTTGGAGAAGAAATCTGGAAAAGGAAGCATTTTGGACGTTTTTGGAGCATAAAAGTGAAGAAAACGACAAAGTCTCAAAAATATGCTGGAAAGTACATGTGACGGCGTCAAGCTCTATTGTGATGTCGTCAGCCCTTGATAAGCCAGAGAAATTTTGGAAGATTAAAGGGGGACGGCGTCAAGAAGGTCGTCAAGCCTTGATAGGCCAGAGCGGATTTTGGAGGATTAAAGAGGGACGGCGTCAGGAAGACCATCCGGGAACCCTAGCCACGGCGAGGTGACGGCGTCAAGATCTATAACGTGACGCCGTCAGCTACTAAACTCTATATATAGTTTTGCAATTTTTTGTCATTAGTGTGCAACTTTGTGAGGAGAAACCCTAAGACGAATTTCTGCCATTTTTAAGGGTTTTATACCCTTGGATCTCCCATGTTTAATTGAAGATAAGTAATCACTTAATCAATCAATATGTCTATGTGTTGTTTGATTATATCTTGTTCTTGTCTTTTAATTAACATGCTAGGCTAGATTTATCTTGTGTTTGCTTAGATCTAATGAAACCTAACTATTGATTATTAGTTGTTAGTGTGTTGTTAATTGTATTGGATGATTGTTTATCGATGTTAGGCTTAAGAAAACTGGCTAACCTCCTATTCGGTAACTTGCTTGAACGTCTTAAGAAACATGAACCAATGCGTACTAAGGTTTTTATGGTTGTATTTAATGCATGAGCGAATTCTAGTGATCCCATGTTAGGAGCTTCTTAGCCGGCTCGACATAGGAGTGAAGTAGGAGCTTGTAGAGTTGGGGAAGTACGTACGCCACCCCACGATTGGTATTAAGGAATACACCCGTCATCCACGCAATTAATACACGCTAATCAACCGGTGAAAGATAGTTAGGGAGTAAGGAAATCTAAGTAAACACATTTCTCTCCATATAAGTTTCACGACCTTTTCATTTTCAGTATTTTATTTTATTTGCATTTGTAGTCATTTGGGTTAGTTGACTAGCAACTAATTCCGCCCACTCCTTCAAACCCGAGATTTTACTTGCTTTCATAAAAATATAAAAAAATACAAAAAGAATCTTCCCTCACCCTTAGACCTATTAGAGTAGTTTTTCAATCCTAACGACACTATTCCCCTAGAGAACGATCAATCCCCTGGTACTTGCCACTTCACTATACTACATCGGTCAGGTACACTGCCTGGTGGGGATTGCAAGCCTCTTGAGATCCCTCGAGAGGTAAAACCTGTTGTAAGGTCGCAAAACCACGCATCAAGTTTTTGGCGCCGTTGCCGGGGAATAGTTATTGTTTAGGTTGAATTTTTATTTTTAGGTCTACTCACTAGATTCCTTTCTAGTGAGATTTTTATTTTATTTTTCTAGGTTTTCTTTAGTCTATCTTTTTTCTTCGTTTCTTTGTTCGTAACCATTACCATCCGACATCATGGAAGGTGGTAATATCCTTGATCCCAACAACCCACCACCACAACAACACCCACCTCCTAGAGCCCATACCTTAGGAGACTACTCCCGTCCTAACCACCATGGCTATCGAAACACCATTGAGCTCACTCAAGGAGCCAATGTCACACCCTTGCGATCCGACACCATCCGGTTGGTGCAAAGCGGATGCGCATTCCATGGACTTCGTTCCGAAGATCCTAATCAACATCTCAAGGACTTTCTCCAAATCGTTGATTCCATAGACCTTGATGTTGCCACTCGAGAGACGACCCGACTGCGTCTCTTTCAATTCTCTCTGCGGGACCATGCTAGTCAATGGCTAGAGCGTCTACCCGCAGGATCCATCACCTCTTGGGATGATCTCACCACTCGTTTCCTCGCTCAGTTTTTCCCACCAGGAAGAACTACCAAGCTAAGGAATGATATCTTGATGTTCCAACAACGTCAAGGCAAAACCCTCTACGAGGCATGGACTCGATTTAAGGACTTACTCCAAAAAGTCCCTCACCATGGCATAGAACTTTGGCTCCAAGTCCAAATCTTCTATGACCATATCAATCTCTCCACGAGGCAAACCATTGACCAATCGGCCGGTGGTAAGCTACGTGATCTAAGTGCGGAACAATCATGGGCTCTCCTAGAAGATCTTGCTCTTTATGACAACGAAAGTTGGAGTGATCCCCGTGATTTGAATAAAACGGTCAAGGCAATATCTTTGCCTTCGAACAATTCAAGCACTTCCGACCGTAGGATCATAAAACTTGAAGACCAAGTCAAGTTTCTTATGAAATCCTACGAGGCTCCTAAACCTTCAAGCCAAGTGAACAAAATCACTTCTTCATGTGAATTATGTAGTGGTCCCCACGACACTCGTGATTGCATGGAACTCCCCGAACAAGCTTTTGCAGACTACGCATCCTCGCGTACCGACGGAGCGGGAGACAAGTGGTACACTTTCAAACCCGAGCCAAACCCCTACGGTGATTCATACAACCCCTCATGGAAAAATCACCCAAACCTTAGGTGGAAACAAAACCAAAACGCACAACAAACCAATTCTTCCAACCCACCTAATTGTTTCCAATCAAGCGATTCCAACTCGAACCGTACTTTCAATAACAATCCTTCTAACAATAATGGTAGTACCAATAACTTTGAAGGATTGATGTCCCAATTTATGGCATCTCAAGAAGCTCGTTTGGCCAAGTTTGAAGCCGATTTCAAACAAAAACAAAGCGAGATGACCAATAAGATCGACACTTTGTTGAAAGCCCTCAATGACCGAGAAATGGGAGCACTCCCTAGCAACATGGTCAAGAACCCGAAACTAAACATCAACGCCATTTCATCGGTTTCGTCTCCTAGTTCTTGTCCACAATATTATTCGGTCAATTCCATGAGCTCGTGTTTCAAACAAACCCAAGTCGTTCAAAATGACCAAGAAGTTATGATATCCAAATTGGTCAACAACATAGTTGAAACACCTCCCACTCAAAACCTTGACGATGAATTCAAGGAGCTCCACCTTGAAAGTCCGGGTATTGATGTGTTGGATGAGAAGAAGCTCAAGTTAGGCGAAAAAGGGACCGCCTTCGTTCAAAACAAGCTACCTAAGAAGTTAGATGATCCGGACTTATTTGTTCTACCTTGCAAGATCGGTAATTCGGAGGCTTATGACACATTAGCCGATCTTGGATCAAGCCTTAACCTACTTCCATTACCTCTCTACACCTCTCTAAAACTAGGAAAACTTGAAGAAACCGAGGTGATAATAGGCTTAGCGGATGGGAGTGTTGCTTACCCGATTGGAGTAGTCAAAGACGTGTTAGTACACATTGGAAAACTAACCATTTTAGCCGATTTCCACATCCTTGATATGGTTAGCGACCCTACATGCCCCTTGTTGATAGGTAGAGGATTTTTGGCGACCGCTAGTGATATGATTGATTGTAAGGAATCTAAGATAGCGGTGGGAGAAGGTGATACTTGGTCAGTCTATGATGTGAAGAAACATGCCTATGATACTAGTGAGGAACCAACACCCCATTGGTTAGAATTAAATAGGAGACCATCTAGATATGGACCTTGGATCGATAGAGACTTCATAGGACCCCAATGCCCATTTTACCTAGAAGAGGACTTTGTGAACCGAACACATACGGTAGAGCAACTCTTGGCTAGGGACACCGAATTGGATCCATTTGAAGACCCTCTAGTTTTTAGGAAGATGATTGAGTTCCTAGGAGTTTTGCCAATTAACCTAGGGATGAATAAGTGGACTTGTGAGGATGATGATCATAAGTGGGATTGGGACAAACCACCCAAAGATGGAGATGGGTCATGGCATATTAAGATGACATTGTATGACCCGGATGGAGAGAAGTTTGAAAAGATATATTGTACTAAGCGGACCAATAGGAAACTTCAATCCAAGCTTAACCCTAAAGACGTCCTCGATGACGAACTCACTTACATAGGGTAGAAGGACTTTGAGTCTAGCTACAAGACTCGTTAATAAAGAAAAGCGCTTCTTGGGAGGCAACCCAAGCTTTATTTGCTTTGTGTGTTTATTTATTTGTTTGTTTGATTTTATTTGCTTCCGTATGTATGATTAATTTTTATTATTATTGATTCATGTTCAAAACTAAATTGTGAAAATGCTTTATCTTGTTTTTAACTTCGTCTTAACTACTATAAAGGTATTTTGCAAAAGTTAAGTGTAAGGGAAATCCAAATCGGTTTATTAGAACAAATGAACATGAATCATAACAATAATAAATTAACATACATATTAGTATTTGTTTGAGTCAAATGCTTGTATCGAGTCATAATGATATTTTGCAGGATTTCCAGGAAGTAAGGTATAGGTTTTTCCAGAAATTTTCCGGAAACTTAACATGAGAATTCTGTCAGATCATTTCTGACGGCGTCAGGCCTTACACCCTGACGGCGTCAGGTTTTAATTTTCTGAAATTTTTGAAAGTTTTGTTTTCATAAAAAGTTTTTATTAAATCTCTAACTTATAAACTCCAGGAATCTGCAAAATTATCATTCCACAAGCATTATATCCTTATATAGAATTTATCCCGCCGATGTTATGCAGGTTTTCGTGTTTGTTTTCTCAGGTTTAACAGGTTATTTTGGACAAGGAAATGTATGTGGAATCAAGCTTTTGGTGATGCATTAGTCTTGGAGCTTCTACATTACCTTGGAAGAAGATCTAACCATGTTACCTCTTTATCCACCGAACGAATCAGGGGAGTATTTGATTTCATTCTTTTACCTTATTTACTTTTACATCTTGTTATTTGAACATTGGGGACAATGTTCATCTTAAGTGTAAGGGGGGGGGGGGGGTAAAGTACGATACTTTAGAGAATGCTATTACACTTGATTTTTGTTTGTTTAATGGTAGATGTGTAATAAAACTGAGATAAATACCTGTTAAGGCAATTTTAGTGCCAAATTTAAAATTTTTTACAACATATAGGAGTGAAACTTTGATCTTAATGAGCGTCTCATGGATAGGAGTTATATGACTAGCACAAAAACCGTACCACTAAAATTTTTCCACCCCCAAATATGTGAGGTTCGCCCCTAGAATTGGTAGGAAAAGCATTTATGCTATGATGTGTGTACCGGTAGCACTTAGATTCTAGAACTTGCGTTAGGACCATTCCGAGGCCACAAGTGAGACTACATTCGTGTAGTTAGATTTACTACATGATAAGAGGCATTAGGATTAACCCAATGTTTTTACACCTGTGTTTTTGTTATAATTACTTTGGCTACATTGGTCAAGTAATTCTCCCACACCCTTTGTGTTGTACCCATTTTTGGTACACGATACCCCTAGTACACCCTCAAAGCCTATCTTTTCGTTTCTAACTTTAAGCATTTTACTTAAAGGAAGAATTTGTTATACCCCACTTAAATGTACACCCAAATCGCCTTAGCCTACCTTGTATGCACTCATTTTTAGTGCATTATTGTGACAACATTTGTTTAAACCCCAAGTTAATTATCTAATTGATTACATGGTTGCTAAGTCGAGTCATATCCTTGTACATATTGTTTTGGGACGATTGGGACTCATGGGTAAAGTACTAGTGTAATGGAGTAATGGGGAAGAACAACATTATTACCCCCATATGTACTAAATATTTTAAAAAGTACTCCAAGTTTTTCGATTATCTTAATTCGAGTCATTAGAATAGTTATTTGTAAAGTTATGTAAAAGTTCAAGTGTAAGGGGAATGCAACGCCCCTATGATGTATTATTTTGGATGGTAGGGCAAGAGTGTATGAAAAAAAAATCAAAAAAATCAAGAAAAATACAAAAAAATGAGAAAAGGAAAAGTAGAAAAAAAAACATACGGACTACCATCCCGTTTCATTTTATGTTTATTTTATGTTTTTGTTATTTTTTTTTAGTTAATTTGAGTCTAGTCTTGGCTTAGCAACGCCATATTGTACATGTAATTAATCAAGATCTTTAACTCGCCACCAATAAAATATCCCTTATCCAACAAATCCGTGTTTATCATATCCCTACACCTAACGTTATAACCCGTTTAAAAGCCCTCTTTGATAGTTTATCTTAGGTGCTTACGCCTAGTGGAGAAGGTTTTTGATCCTTTCCCAAGCCTATGGTAATCTATTTGCTATGACAGGTAGTGAGAGATATTATCCGTTTTCATTTATGAGATACGCTTTTATGACACCTGAGAGATGTGAGTATCTAAACACTACTTGTGAGGTGCTAGTTTGTAATCTCCGTGCTTATTATGATTAAAGTGGAACGACTATTTGTTGTAATTACTTTATATTAGCGTTAAATGACCCCTAACTTGTATTTTGATTAGAATAAAAGCGCATTTGCTTGAGGACAAGCAAATCTCAAGTGTAAGGGTATTTGATGAAGCGAAAAGTGTACCGCTTTTAGGGGGTCATTTAAGCCCTAAATCGTATTTATTTGATCAAATATTGCCCTAAATCGTTCCTTTTGTCATTTTAGGTACTTTGGAGAAGAAATCTGGAAAAGGAAGCATTTTGGACGTTTTTGGAGCATAAAAGTGAAGAAAACGACAAAGTCTCAAAAATATGCTGGAAAGTACATGTGACGACGTCAAGCTCTATTGTGACGCCGTCAGCCCTTGATAAGCCAGAGAAATTTTTGGGAAAATTAAAGGGGGACGGCGTCAAGAAGGTCGTCAAGCCTTGATAGGCCAGAGCGGATTTTGGAGGATTAAAGAGGGACGGCGTCAGGAAGACCATCCGGGAACCCTAGACACGGCGAGGTGACGGCGTCAAGATCTACAACGTGACGCCGTCAGCCCCTAAACTCTATATATAGTTTTGCAATTTTTTGTCATTAGTGTGCAACTTTGTGAGGAGAAACCCTAAGACGAATTTCTGCCCTTTTTAAGGGTTTTATACCCTTGGATCTCTCATGTTTAATTGAAGATAAGTAATCACTTAATCAATCAATATGTCTATGTGTTGTTTGATTATATCTTGTTCTTGTCTTTTAATTAACATGCTAGGCTAGATTTATCTTGTGTTTGCTTAGATCTAATGAAACCTAACTATTGATTATTAGTTGTTAGTGTGTTGTTAATTGTATTGGATGATTGTTTATCGATGTTAGGCTTAAGAAAACTGGCTAACCTCATATTCGGTAACTTGCTTGAACGTCTTAAGAAACATGAACCAATGCATACTAAGGTTTTTATGGTTGTATTTAATGCATGAGCGAATTCTAGTGATCCCATGTTAGGAGCTTCTTAGCCGGCTCGACATAGGAGTGAAGTAGGAGCTTGTAGAGTTGGGGAAGTACGTACGCCACCCCACGATTGGTATTAAGGAATACACCCGTCATCCACGCAATTAATACACGCTAATCAACCGGTGAAAGATAGTTAGGGAGTAAGGAAATCTAAGTAAACACATTTCTCTCCATATAAGTTTCACGACCTTTTCATTTTCAGTATTTTATTTTATTTGCATTTGTAGTCATTTGGGTTAGTTGACTAGCAACTAATTCCGCCCACTCCTTCAAACCCGAGATTTTACTTGCTTTCATAAAAATATAAAAAAATACAAAAAGAATCTTCCCTCACCCTTAGACCTATTAGAGTAGTTTTTCAATCCTAACGACACTATTCCCCTAGAGAACGATCAATCCCCTGGTACTTGCCACTTCACTATACTACATCGGTCAGGTACACTGCCTGGTGGGGATTGCAAGCCTCTTGAGATCCCTCGAGAGGTAAAACCTGATGTAAGGTTGCAAAACCACGCATCATGATGCTTACCCTATGCAAGAAAGAAAGAGAAGTGATGGTGGAACGACGGTGATGGCGGCGTGTGGTGGTGGTATGGGGTGGCTCACGGCTGTGTACTCCTAAACGGACCAAACAAACGCCTCTTGGCTCCAAATGCTCCAGAAACAACCCCCGTGTCATGATCTATGTGTCGGTGGGATATTTGGGGGGGGGGCGAAATTTTGGCCGGAAGTTGGGTGACGAAATTTGTGCCGGAAGTTGGGTGACGGTGCCGGAACAGTGCTCCGGTGAGGGGAGCTATAACTATGATAAAACCCTAAATGCGCCCCTTTTATACCCCAGGAGGGACTAATCATGGACAGAAGAAAGTGTAGGGGCGAGAGATGTAATTTCAGGCGCAGGGTAGATTTTGTAATTTTTCTATTCTTTTAATAAAAACTTTTGTGGGCCCCATTTAGTGTATCGAACATCCGTTTTAATTTACGAGACTTGCGCCATTGAGTCCGAAATAATTTTTCCAATAAAAACGAGTATTAATGCGTTCATCTTTCTCGGAGTTAATTTATTTCATAAATCGATTTGTTTCGTGCATTTTAGGTTGTGCCGGCTCGATAAATGAATAACGCTCACGTTTTAACAAGATATCCATGGTCTTTCAAGCCCAAACAAGTTCAAGAAAATTTAAAAGCTAAGGGAAATCAAAAATAATTATTTTGGTTCTTAAAACAAGTTTTGAAAAATTTTCGGTTGTTATATTATCACTTAGGAAAGGGTTTAGTTAGGGTTTAGTTTACATATAACTTAGTTAGGGTCTAATTTGGTTAATGTTTGGTTCGAAATAATCTGGTAATAACAAGGGTATCGTTCAAGCTTTAACTACTTGTACCATGACTTTAATATGTTCTACATGAAGTTTTAGAAATGTAGGAAACTTAGTTAGGGTCCCTGGGTTAGTGTCTTGTTAAGTCTAATTAGGTTTAGATATGTTTAGTGTAGTAAAAATGTAGTTTTTAGTTTTCACGCATTAAGTACTTGTACCATAGGTTTTAGGACTTGTACTTTAGGTTTGAATGTTATAAGAAAACTAGTTTTAGGGTTAGTGCATAAGGGTGTTGTATTATGTGTTTTAGAGTAAGTACACTAAGGTTTATAATGAGTTTTATATTAATAATTAGTGTACATGCATTAAGGACTTGTACATGTGCTTGAAAGACTTGTACATTTATATTTTATAGAAATCATGTATATATTAATTAGGGTTTGTGATCTTATTACATAAAATCATAGAATTGTGAATTTAGGGCTTGTAATGGGAAATAAAGTAAAGTTTAGGTTTTTGTGCTTTAAGGGCTTGTACATTAGCTTTAGGGTTTTGTTCTTTAGGGTTTGAACTTTAGAGGTCCTCAGTGCACTTTAGGGGTCTTCAGTGCACTTTAGGGGTCTTCAGTGCGCTTTAGGGGTCATTAGTGCACATTAGGGGTTATAGTGCATTTTAGGTGTTTTGTAAGAACTTTAATAGGTATCAAACGTTTAGTTTGAGCATTTAATAATCGTGCGTTAAAGAATTAACATAAGGTGGCAAATAAAAGTTGAAATCTTTGATACTTGACATGTAAAGATGTTTATGTGAAATAAACATAAGGCATGTTGGTGTCGGTTTGCGTGTGAGCACGTTTATTGGGAATGTGAGTTACGTCACATTAGTTTGTTGTTGTGATAACGTTTAAAAAAAATTAGACGTAGAAAATGGATAAGTATTCTTCTGTTAGAATATTAATACAAGTGAAAATTTACCGGTGGTTACACATTCGATCTAACCCCCATCTCAGTTTCTATTAAAACTGAATAAACCCAACAACAAATCTTCTTTTCAACCCTAATAACAAACCACCGTAACAAAATTGTCGTTGATGTGTTCTTTAACTACCATTGCTGTTGTTGAAACATATTCAAACCTGAAAATTTTTCTATGACCGCAGCTTGGTCTTGCAATCTTGAGGGTTTGTTTGTTTGTTTCTTTATGAGGATTTGGTATCTTGGAAAGAGAAGTGATTTTTTTTGGGTTATTGGATCTGGGTTTTTTTTGGTAGATCGTGAGTTTTAGTTGTGTGATAAGATTTGGGAGTGTGTGTGTGTGTTTAGATCGAGTGTTCTTTTTGTGATGATTTTTGTGAATTTTGTTTATGATGTGTGGATCTGTGCTAGATCTGGGTTTTGCGTTTGTTTAGATCAGAGTGTGTGGGTTGTGGCTGGATAAGGTTTTTGTTTGTGTGATTGTTCGATTTTTGGTTGTGTTGTGTGAGTTCTGTGTGATGGTTTTATTTTTGTGTTGTGTCGGTTTTTGGTAGGAATAAGATTTTGGGTTTTTTTTTGGTTATTGTCAAATATTAGTGTGCTTCTCCCCCTCAGAAATTGCTACTACAGTAGCAGTTTTTGAAGATATTTTCACACTTATTTTTGACATTGAAGAATGTTATCAGCAGCCACTTGAACGGATCTAGATCATGATTGATCTACCCGCTCTGATACAACTTCTTGGTCCAAATAATTTGAGTAATATCTTGATAAAAATAAAGAACAAATTCATTAATAATGATGAACAAGAAATACAAAATTACTCAATACCCACTTGACTACATGATAACATCTTCAGCTTCTTCAAGGGGATAGTTGCGGAATACTATCCTCATTGAATAACAAATTAAACTCTCATTGATCCAAGCTATGCTTGAGTTTCAATGAGAGGATCATCCTATCAACTAATACATTTTGTATTATTTTGTTTGTTTAGAATGCATACTATCTCTATTACAACAAACATTTATATAGCAAAAATAAAACAAAGATATGTGGGGTTTGGTGGAGTGGTCATCCACTATAAGTGGTCCTTCTTCATCTTCCTCTTTGGAAAAGCACCAACCATCCTTTTGGGATCAGTCATAACAAATATTCCCACTTCTATGGCAATTTCCTTGTACTTTGTTTGACTTCCCTTTTGGAAGTTCCCGCCCATATTTTTCAGTCCGTTTGTAGAGATAGTGTTTTCTGTGTAACTGAGACATTTGTCAAATCTCAGTGACACTGGAGTTGTTTGTAGCTCATACACTTTACTCACTGACACCGCATCAGTAAGTAAAGTGTTTCTTCAGTATAAAGAGCCTTTTGCAATACTCACTAATTTCTTTATAAGTGAGCAAGATAGGATATTTTATTTTCAAATCCTTGTTGAGGGAAATTGGGTCAATTTTTTGACCCAACAGTTTTCAAAGATACCAAGGGACTGGATCCTGTATCGAATATGTTTAAGCAGGTTGGTTATATACTTGACACAATTCTATTTTATTTATTAAATTCTTTTTAATTTGTTCTACATGTAATTGTGTTTTACAGCATGTCACAATTGAAGGCACAACATTGGTGAAACAAGTATGCATCTCATTCTCTAATATTCATTATTTGATCATCCCCAACTTAAGAATAGAGAACACTTTATTATATTTATATTTGATGATTTACTAAAATAAGACTGATAGCAGTAGTCATATTGTAACGCCCTATGCACGACTTGACTTAAATTCATTGAAATTTGAACTTTTACGTGGAAACAACCCAACTTTAACAGACATTCAGTTACTCTTTTGACCATTAACAAAAATCTATAAACATTAAAACCTTGAGACTATTTTTAAATGAAACTAGACTCAATTACCTTCGAAACTCCGGGTGGCACGACCCGTGACGACTTACGGTTTAAATGATATAATTTTTCAAAAACTGACTCCGACTAGTTCTCCAACTAATTCTCCGCTAGTTCTCCAACTGGTTCTCCAACTAGTTCTCCACTAGTTCTCCAACTATTTTAACCACTTTACAAACATTTAGCCATATAAATTGTTTTTTCTAAAATTCTTGACCCGTTTGACCCAAAATGGGTTAAAAATGACCTTGTCCCAAACACCCCTTTTTCTGCATACCCTTTTTATGCACTTTTAACCCATTTTCTGGAAAACAACTTCTATTACTCGAAAAGACACCAAAATTTCCAGAATTTATTAAAACCTCATATATATCATTTTCATGTATAGACATCTACCATTTGACATCCAGAATGTAACTTTACAATTTGACGGGTTTTATGCCAAAACCCATTTTAACCCATTTACCTTGCATTTAACTTATAGCACATTCATATTAATCCAAACATTCCAGAAATCATTAACTTAACATAATAAATCATGTTCATAGTCATTAACCCGTGTACAAACCAAAATGGGTATAAATACACATTGTTCCAAACGCCCCTTTAAACAAGACCACAAACACTTAGACCATACTAGGACGCATCATTGATGACTCCTTTACATCCAACGAATATGACATACACATTGACACTTGACAACACGTTTATAAAACCGTTAAGACTCTGGGGAGTAAAACATTGTATAAGCTCGGTATCTACCTAAGCTCTACTTTCTTACCATCTTCTAACTTCTGTATAATCCAACCTTAGACCTTATTCTAAGTCAAGCATCATTGCAAAACCTACAACACATTAAACACTTAAACCGTAAGCACGAGGCTTAGTAAGCAAAACAGATATAACTTAACATTATACATCAATCACACATTACACATTATAACCATTCGTTCATTACAACATTTAAACATAAGACATACCTTAAGCCATCACTAAGCTTCACCATTTACTTCCTAGACAAGCCCTCCTATTCTAACATTCACTTGCTAGTAGTTCCAAACTAGCCTTAATATCCAGTGTCACATTTGCACATACATTTGAGTCATACCACATCCTTAACATAAACATCACATAACACATAATGCATTTAAATCCATATGACATTAACTTATAACCGGTTTATTTACCTTGATCCCAAGCTAAAGAAACCAAGCATATCATCATCTCCATTCTTGTCATCTAGGCCAAATCACTATTATCATAAACATATAATTAATCAACTATGTCATGGCTACCATAACCATAACTCCTTTCTAACCGTTACTAATTATCACATAATCATATGATGATTATATGATAATCAATCCTATTAGCTTACTAACTTAACTCAATAATACTTAACCCATATTCATTATAACTCCTTAATTTACTTTATAAACATCATTTACACAATTCTCAAATTAGGGTTCATGAACCCTAACTTCTTAATTACAATTTATCTCAAGATTAGATTGCTTACTTGTAAGAGAATCATCTCTATGGATTTATTCTTAGATTAACATCTTAATCCTTCATGACTTTGGTCTTCAAGGCTTCATAGTTTTTTCCCTCCCTTTTGTCTAAGTCGACATACACACACACACCCCTTAGGATAATAATGAAATAACCAAAAGCTGGAGATTTCTAGATAATAGTTACTTCATACCAAAGTTATTTCTAAGTTTGACACTTTTGGTCCCTCAAGTCCCTTTCTTTCTATTTTGGCCACAATAACTCTATTACTCATTTACTACTTGATCACATTAGTCCTTTAAGTCCATATTTATTATAATTGTAACACATTGTATTTTCTATAACCATTTAGATATCATTTAATACTTATAGTTTGACTATCGGGTTTGATTAACCAATCCCGTAAGTCCTTAAAACCTATAAAAGTCATAGTCAACTATTCAAATGGCATTCTAGTAATAATAAGCTTAGGCCCTGTTTCAGGGTGTTATAATTCTACCCCTTTATTTAGATTTCGTCCCCAAAATCTCTCGTTTAAACTAACCATGACTTGGTCACATCTTTCCCCCATTCTTAGCATTAAGCACATTTTCATTCAAACATTTTATTGCAATGATCTAAGTGATCTTGCAACACTAAGCAACACATTCCAAAAATCCTTAACCTACTCTACTTCTCATTTAACTTTCTAAGAGCGTACAACTCTTACTAAGGTCATTATGTCATTCGAGGTACATTTACTATGATTAATGTATCATTAAACCAACTTTACTACCATTACATCACATTCTTACGTGCATTATTCTAACCTTTTAACCATGGACAATGTGTCACTTGAGTATATCTGCACTATTTTGACTTTACATAAGTCAAATAGTGGCTGAAACAACGTAACATTCCATTTTTTACCGTAGTCATCTTATTATTTTCTTAATATTTTTCTATATCACTTTTTCATAACATTTTTGCTTTAACACCTTACCTTCTCTACTTCATTTTAAGGATTTCCGCTAAGGATTATGAGTCACTTAGGAAATCTTAAGTTACATTTGACTTTCACAAGTCAACATTGTCTAACCCTTACGCATTCTACCATGGCCATCCCATTATCCCATTAACATTTTACTATATCGTCTCATTTCCCTTATTTCTATAAATTCCTTGTCAAGGACTATAAGTCTTAAAAGAATTTCAACACTCGACTTCATAAAGTCAAACTTTAACTTACATTGTTGCATTTACAAGTAAGGGTACCAATAAAGATTAGCATCCATTACTATCATTACTCACCTTTTGTATCACTCCTCAAAGCACATTATAATGTCATTTCAAATTCTTAATCCTTTCAAGTTGTACAATAGACATCTCAATAGAAGGTTTCATAATATCTCAATAAAAGTCGCATTCTAATTTTATTCCACTTATCTTAGTTCTTATGACTTCTAACTAATACTAGGCCCCCATTTTCTACTCTTCTTATTTACTCATTCCATATTGGGAATACATAAGCCCACTCATTTACGCTTCCTCATTTACATGGAAAGGCGTCCCAATCGATGTAAGTCAAGAAACATAAACTCATGGTTCAGTGATTCACAATTTCTTTAATTAAATGAAAAGGCGTCCCAATCCATTTAACTAAGGAAATTATAAATCGTCCTACTTATACATTTTCGACCTAACACTCGTACTCATTACTTATTTTCACTTTACTTTCTTTCTCTTCGTTCTTATTAAACTTTACATTACCTTTTTAACTTTTAGACTTGGATCCTTACCTTTATCACTTTCACTTTGGGGATATTTTTATATGCCAAAGATATAGGCAACCCCTTGCCGATGAAGGGAATACATTCCATCCTGATGCGCGTAAATCGGTTATATATATTATATCCTAAGTTTCACTCAAATTTTAAATTTATAAACACCTTTTTACCGATTATTAAGAAAACGCATACGAGCAAGTATACTCGTCCGTGTGTAATATGGTTTGTGGTAAATAGGGATCGTCCCACAAGACTACGTAGTTTAAGCTTAGCAATATATGTAGCACAATAAACAGTACTAAAGATTGTCACACTCTAAAGCACCGTAAATAAACAAACAAACAATGGTTCCAAATTCAATCAATCAAACGAACAAATACTTGCTTAGGAATAATAACCAATCGTGATAAAATGTTGAATATGTTTGGGTGAAACATATATGTAGAAGGCATATACCAATTTTCACAAGGTTTTCTAGTCAATGGGTACTATCAAGAAAATCCATGTTTTTACTAGTTTCATGGGTGAGTCCTTTCGGCCAATACATCATCCCATTACGCTAGCCCTTTTTGTTATCAAATGTATGAAAAAGATGATTAGTAACATTAGTTCATACGAGTCCTTTCGACCCAATCTCGTGATTAAATATTCTCGAATTCATTTAAAAACTTGAATACTTAATAGTTTTCAATTATCAAGTACCAATCCATTTGTGCACCAATTTCTTGGAATTAAACATATTAGAAATCCTTTCGACCTTTAAATCCAACAATGTTAAATCAACAAGTTTTAGAACACGAATTATATTTAAACAAACTTATGAGAACAATAACTTTTTCTAACCGACTAATCATTCAACATTCACACAAAAGTCTACATAGTTCCCAAACAAGTATCACAAATTACTCCATAACAAGTTTCATCAACAAACGTAACATTTAATTCAACATAATAATTAAGTAAAAGAAAGTTACCCAAAGCAAGACTACAATGAGTAAGAAATATAAAGAGTTATAGCACTCCTTAACGCCTCCAATCGAACAAGGGAATTCTCCGCCTCTTCTCACAAGTATCACCAACACTTCTTGGTATCTCCTTAAGAATGACAGGAATTATTGAGCTCTTTCGGGTTGTATAAGATATGATCAAGTCCTTATGGTGTAAGGCTTGATTAAGATTTGTTGTCTTGTCTCTTGCTTCTTGTTGTATATTGTGTCCTATTGTGTGGTGATTAGGGGTCTATTTATGCTTGAATTTACTCCCCAAAAGCTGTTAAAACACCCCATAATCATAATAGAGAGGTAATGATCGGACTTGGTGATAAAAGGGTAGTTAAAACCTTGAATTATAAAAACTCTTCATCTCAGGAACTCAACCCCCCGGTTCAGATTTAAAACGGTGGTGGGATGACTGCTCAACCTCAGAATGGGCTTTTGAACCTTGGGTTTGAATCTCAGCTTCAACTTGGGTTGGGAACTGTTTGCACATTAATTTCAACCTTGGGTGGCATAAAATCCATTCTTTAACACTCTTTTAAGCACCAAATCATGACTCCATCTTTCTTTAAAAAATCTTCAAAACCCTTCTCTTGTACATCGGAAATAATCAAAAACATGGATCAATATCTTCGATGACAATCTTTTCTTGAATATTCTTTTAAATTCTTTTGGTTTTTTCTTCGTCTTCTTCGTATTTCCTTGTATTAGCCCAAACACATTTTTAATACCTTTTAAGCGCAAAACACTCATAAACATAACTAGATAATACAAAAATATACAAATAAACGTGCTCTATCATAGACAAAATGAGCATTGTCAAATCCCTCTCACTTAGGTTTTGCTTGCCCTCAAGCAAAGTAATTTTTTGAAAAATTGTTTTCCAATAGAAACCATCAGGGATTCAAAAAAATTTCACAATCTTCCTTATTGCCAAAGCAAAATATCAAAAAGTGATATTTACTTTTATATGTGAAATTTAAACGAAGTACTCGATCAAGCTAGATACACAACTAAGCTCCTCACGAAAAGAAAGTAATAATAATTCACTCACACTCATTTCTTTTGTTGGAAGTGTATTTCACTAAATTTTGCTCAGTCATGATTTCATTTCATACCTAAGTTTGTACAAGTATCAAAAACTAATCCAAATCTTTGTAAGAAATAAATAAACTTATCAAAGGGACTTTTATTCAGGTTGAAACGTTAGGCTGAGGGTTAATATCAATTTAAATGCTCAAATAACTTTGTACAAACATAATAGATCGCTGGCGCGAATTCTTGATTTACTCAAAAACGGGATGGTCACTAAAGTAAAATACCTTAGATCCCTGGCGCGTTATTCGATCATTCAAGAACGGTGGTCACTAAGAATATTCGTACAGTCGATATCTTCAAAAAGCAAAAAGGGTTAGGATAATGCATGAGATTATTTAGTGGATTTAGTAGTAACATAATCAAGTCAAATACCAAAATCACTTGTTGCAAAAAGAATGACCATGTATCCCAAAATGATTATAGCCTCCGAATCAACTTTTCCTTTCTATTTGATTTCTTTCATCGATCACCATATATATAAACATCACGTCTTAGCACATTGGCTATTCGATAACTCACATTACTTTTTTTCCCCCATCTTCATAACTATAGCACATTTTGGGTATTATTTCTTTTCATCATATATTTTTCACTTTTTTTTTTTTTTTTTCTTTCATATCCCCCACACTTTTGGTGAGCATATACCCCAAAAATACAAATAAGAAGTAGCTACCTTCATCTTCGTCGGAAAGGTATATCCGGGAAAAACAAAGTGTAAGCTCATAATCATCAAAAAAACTTCTTCACGCCAACAAACAAGTAATTTACGATTTTTACTTGACAAAAAAGGTTAGGCTAAAGTTTAAAGGTGTAAAATCTTTTTGTATTTTCTGGATGTAAGAAAACAAAAAAAAATGGCTCAAATGCTGAACTAAGGGTATCTAGCGCTAAAAATGGAGCGCTAACAAATGGGTCCATAAAAAGTGGTTTAATAACCAATGTGGCTAGCTAATTTATCAATATATGTAAATGGAAGGCCATATGGTTGAAATCCTAAGTTGCCTCTTATCATTTAAACTCATTTATATCACACGAATGTGACCTTACTTTGGAATTCGTAATGCTGACAAGCACAAGTTCTAGAATCAATTCAATCACCGGCACACTCATTTGCAAGAAAATAGAATTTAAGCATAAAGATAGCTTCAAATGTAGGCTCAAATCCTTACATATTTGTAGAATAGGCTATAAATGCACAAATAATGTTATCAATCCCAAAAAGGATCGCTTCACTTAATCGGATATGTTAAAATTTTCAAATTGCCATTTTATGCTATTGGAAAATTCCAAGTTGTTTTAATTAGATATAATCTTTTAGGTGTAAAAACAACTAATTTCCTTAAGGGCAATAAAAAAACTCCAAAATAATCAAAAAAATTTAAAAACAAGATCATTTTCACTATTTACTTTCCCCCCCCCCAACTTAAGTTTTGCATTGTCCCCAATGTGAAAAATTAAAATTCCAAGCAAAGGAAATAGGGAAAAATAAAATAGTAAATGATATCACCGGGGAAATCATGCGAGGTCCATTTCGGTATTTTAAGCATGAGTTGGTCACTCCAAACTCCAAAATGTACCAACCATATGAATGAGCAATAATTCCATGGTTTTCTCAAACCTGAAAAATAAACACATGCACAAAACTACGAAAACAAACACGCAAAAATAATAATAAATAAAGGCTTAATAAAATCCTAAATAATAATAATAAATCCTACATCACATTATAATTAAAAATTCAGAAATAAAGTACTAGGGAGAAGATAGAATAATTGTCCATTACACATCATATAAAACCGCGAATGATAGTCAAAATCATTGTCATCCATGTCCTCATAGTCATCTCCTTGGTAATCAACCAATGTTCCAACGCCAACATCTCCAGACGACGTTCTGCTTCGTAACCTCTGTCCCCACATCAGAAGAAAAAAACCAATGATCCCCTCATGATTAACATTGTACCCTTCACTTCCTTGAAAAAGCACTAGATGATGTTGGGTAAGGTACATGTTGCAATGGGTATGGTGTATATGGGGTTGGGTAAGGTGGAACACTAGGCGGGTCATAAGTCATTGGAAAAGAATAGGTGGAACACTTTGGTGACCAAGGTGTGTGAGAATCGGTGCACAATATCCATTTGATGTCCAATCCTCATCTAGACATATCTCTCCAAACTTCTCTCTTATCAATTGTGGCAAGTTCGCATGCCATTCACCCCATCCCGAATCAAGTCCCGAAGGTTCTTCCATACGTTGTGGTGGTGGTTTGTTACGAGCCACATTTGCAATAGTTTCAACCAAACACGTTTTTATCATGATCAAGCAAACCTTGCAAACTCTTCTTATCAAGCTTCTCAAAATCTTTCATTACCGTAATCCATTCAACTCACTTTGTGTAGCATACCCCAAAACTTCTTCCATCTTTGACACATAATGGCCTCCATTTGATAAAACCATGCCCCGACAAAAGGGGTTGCTCTCTTGGAAAAAATAAACTGCCAAGGTCCATGCCAATTCATTTTCAACTTCTTTCCATCACGATAACTATCATCATTTCAATTAACCACAAATCCGGTTGGTGAACCTTGTCTTGACTATTACCTCGATGTACAAATGAGGTCACAAGTATCTTGTGCAAAAGCCTTGCCATTGGTGAATAAATTTTTCCGTCGCCCTTGGTCTTGAACTACTCGGTTCCCCAATCTCATTCCAAATCTTAGTACCATCATACTTTGGTGGTTCCCTATCCAACTTACCAAAATGAACAACAAACTCCCCTCAGCAAGATCATTATCATCATACAAACCAAGCAATTTCCCAAATTCCGGCAAAGTTAAACTGATCATCCCCACACAAGCGAAACCCAAATAAATTTTTCTTTCAAAATGTCACCAAATTCACCTCTTGATTGAAATAAATGGGGAAAAGAACTCCAAAACCCATTCTTTGTAGATTTGCTTCTCATTGTCCTCAAAGCGAGCCCCGAAACTAATATCTTCAAAAACACTTCCACGTCATACTCCGTGCTAACATCCATCAACTTCTCTAGATTCTCATAGATATTTACTTTTTAATCAAACTCCAATTAACCAACTTTGGTTGTGCAATTTCCTTTCCTTTGTAACTTAGCTAAAGGGCTATTGAAACAAGCTTTAGCCTCCTTGCTTAGCCTTCCCCACTTTAAGTGTTCACTAGTAATCGGCTGAGACTACCTTCATTCAGGCTCGACCTTTTTCTTACGTACAAAGCAAAGAGCGGGTTCTCTTCCTCTTGAGTAGCTTCTGTTACACATTTCTACAAAAACACAACAAAACAAGCACACAAAAAATATTGGAGATAAAGGTTAACTTGTAGATCAAATAACAAAGCAATTTTTTTTTTTTTTTTTTACATAATTTCCTAGCCACCGTGGTTCAAAAATTGAACCGGGGGGTTTGGAAAAATTTTAGGGACAGAAAAACTCAGCCGCTACGGTTCAAAATGAACCGGCGGTTCGGCAGCTCAGTGTGGTCCTCGCCGGCGGTTGGGCCCGCCGCGTTTTGCTACACTTTAACATCACAAACGGGTTTTCAGCTCATCCCCACTTCTTAACAAGTTACTACCTTTTCTCCTCTAGGCTTATTAGTGCTTATTCTAATGGCTTAATTCTCCTTATCCCTTTAACTTCTAAACCTCAAAAATCCTTGAATCAAATCAAAATCAAACAAAGAAGTGGTCCTATAATTAACAAATAGCATATAAACACTAATTCATAATCATATACCACAAGAAATCCAATCAATCTTGATTCTAATTCCCAAAAATTCGACATTCATGAACCCTTAATTTCAAAACCTCAAATTCTCATTCAATACTCAACCAATTCATCTAATTTCACTTGCAATCAAACATATTATCAAGTCTCTATAACCCCATAAAAGAAATTCAATCATTCGAAACTATATAAAAAATTTTCTCAATTTCAAAACCCAGAAATCAAATTCAAATTAAAATAAATTAAAGTAATTGGATGGTGTTACTTACTCTTTTTTATGCCATTGAATCCTTTGAAACTCAAAGTAAGAATTAAACTTCAATCTCCCAATCAATTGGAATGATGTTTAGAGTGTTGGTTTTTTGTGGTGTTTTTTTCTTTCATTCTTGTTTGGTAAAAATGAGGACTCAAACCGTGGGTTGGTACTTCAACCGTAGGTTGATGAAATTTTTAGCAAAAACCCGACTTAAACAAAATCGTTCCTCAATTCTCGTAACTTTAAAGGGGTTTCCACAACTCATAAACACTTCAAACATTTCCAATAAACTTAAATTAAACAAACTAAACAAACTAAAAACACTATAACACAATCTTAAAAACTTCATTTTTAAAAAGCTTTAAGCTAAAAAAACTAAAACACACTAAAATAATATAGAAGAAAACATAACGAGATAATTTTAAAGTAATCAAAAGAAAACAACATAATAAGGGTCATCAAAGCAAAATGAGCGGAAGCTTTGTGATAAGCTTCTTTATTCCCCAAAAGCTTTCTTCAAAACAAAATAGTTCCCGAAACGTAGAATATCTTCCGAATTGAACTTTCCCGAAAGTATCCTATCGGTTTCCCTTGTCTTAAACGCACGAGTGAAACGACGCCCACTTGGGCTAGTAATCTCAATCTTAGTATGCCAAACCTTGTCTCCCTCAACTTTTTGATGCTTACTATAGCCATCGGATGTCCACTCAATATTCTTGAGTTGGATTGGCAAAGAACCAAGAAATTCAACCATTTTCTTATACACAATTATGTTTTTGAAAGGATTGAAATAGTTTTCCATAGCCAAGGCACGTTCCATATCATCCTTAATATGTTCAAACGACGGTGCAGTTATTCCATATTTCGGGTTTCCTTCACTATCATGGCCAATATCAAACATGTCCAACCAATCTTCCTCGTCCGATTCCTCATCCGCTAGAATCTTGTTCCTTTTCTTAGCATGATTGTTGGGAATTAAACCAACAGTTAGTACTGCCAGGCATAAATTACTACTGCTGAAGATTCGTTCAAGATTACACTAACAGTACTAAGTCAGTTAGTACTGCTAGTAGAAGAAGTTAGTACTGGTTATAAGATAAAGACAGAAGGTGAAAGACGCGTAATGATATATATAGAATAGATTGCATGTATATCTTAGTAAGTTAGATTGATACGTATAATAGTTTTACTTGTATAGGACTCCTTGTTCTATAAAAGGAGATCCTAATTAGGGTTTCATATATCTCTCATATATCTCTAATATCCCTAAGTACAAATTAATTGTAAGAGCTTCAAGGTTGTCGAACCCTGGTGATATTGTAGATCATCCGTATTAATATATTGAAGCTAATCATTGTGTTAAACATTGTGTCCTTGTCTTTCATTGTTACATTCATACAATCACACACATCACCAAACATAAAATCTTCTATGTGCTTTGTAGTAAATTCCGCGTGCTACTTAGCATTATACTCAAAGTATCTTCAACACAAGTCGTGTGTTTAGATCCGGTCAAGTGGTATCAGAGACAGGTTTCTGATACTTTGAATTAGAAGATCCAAAAGTATTTACTCACTTGCTACCTAGAAGATGGACATGGAGACACCACAAACCTCAATCCTTGCTAAACTCCCATGCTAAAACAGAACGAATATGATCTATGGCGGCTCAGAATTGGAGCAATATTTCATGGTGCAAGACTATGCATTATGGGATATCATTATCAATGGTGATTCCTTCAAACCTACTACTTTCTGAGGAAACACATGCTGATGGTTCCAAGACACAAAAACTTAACACTGAGCCTATTACTAATGATGAAAGAATAAAGAAGAAGAATGGTCAAAAGGCTAGGAATCTGTTACTCATGGCAATACCTAATGAAACAAGTGTTAAACTTTAGCCATATGAGACTGCTAAGACACTCTTGAAGCAGTTGTGGAGAGATTTGGTGGTAATGAAGCCACCAAGAAGGCGCAAAGAACCTTGCTTAAGTAGAGTTATGAGAACTTTAGTGCCTCAAGTTCTGAAACACTTGATCATATCTTCAATAGACTTCAAAGGATTATCAGCCAGCTTACTGTTCTGAAAATTATGATTCCACAAGAAGATCTCAATATGAAGTTTCTCAATAGTCTACCTGCTGAGTGGAACACCTATGTGGTTGTCTGGAGCAATAAGCCAGAACTGGAAAAGATGTCACTGAATGAATTGTACAACAATCTCAAGATTGTTGAACAAAAGGTGAAGAAAGGAGGAAGCACTAGTTCTAGTTCTGGAAACACAGCATTCTTATCATCTTCCAACAATAACAGTCCTAAAGATGTTGAAGCAGTTGGTACTGCTAGCCCTAAAGTTAGCACTGCTAGCGTAAAAACTAGTACTGCTGGCTTAACTGATGAGACCATATATGCATTTGTGTCAGAACAATCTGGTGGGTCTCAAATCTTCAATGAAGACCTTCTTCAGATTGCTGAAGATGATTTGGAAGCCATGGATTTAAAGTGGCAGTTGGCATTATTAAGTATCAGGGCTAAGAAGTATTATCAAAGGACTGGGAACAAGATTACCTTTAATGGAAGAGATGTTGTTGGGTATGATAAGTCCAAGGTGGAGTGCTATAATTGTCACATGATGGGGCACTTTGTCAGGGAATGTAGGAGTCCAAGACAACAAAATAACAAGGGTCAAGGGTTCAAGAGTCAGCAAGGAACAAGGAGAACAGTGAATGTGGAAGATACTTCTTCCAAAGCAATGGTTGCTGTGGATGGAGCAGGTTTTGATTGGAGCTTTATGGAAGAGGAGGAGGATTCAGCCAACATTGCATTAATGGCTTTCTCAGACTCAGAGGTACATATTGTTCAAAAATGTTCAAATTCCTGTTCTGCTTTAAAAGATTATGAAACTCTTAAGAAACAGTATGATGATCTTAGAGTAGAATTTAATCAAGTAAATTTTAGTCTGTCTAATCATAAAAGAGGACTAGCTATTTTGGAAGAACAACTTGATTTTTATAGAAAGAATGAATCAAACTTTAATGATGATATAGCTGTTTTAAAGAGGGATTTGCAACTGAGAGATGATAAAATGAGTGGGCTTGTATATGAACTAGAGACACTTAAGAAAGAAAAAAGAAAATATAAAGTTAAGTGTTGACACTCTTGAGTATACATCCAAAGGGGTTCAAAGAATTATAGAGAGTCAAGTAGTTCATAAAGCTACATCTGGTTTAGGTTACAAGTCTGTTGCTCCCCCAAATAGAGGAATGTTTGTCCCTCCAGGAATTGATTTAGCTCATACAGGTTTAGAAGAGTTTAAGGACATTGAGTTTCCTGGGTATGGTGCTAAAACAAGTGAGAATCCTGTTAAATTCGTTAAGGCTGAGGATTCTTATGTTAGTGCAAGTGATAAATCACTTTCTGAGGATAAGGTGTCCTCTGGTAGGAACTCAGATGCACCAACCATAGAGGATTGGACATCTGATGATGAGGATGATCAGGTTAAGGCTAAACCTGATGTTGTTAAGGTAGAAGTTAAACATGCTCCTAAGGGGGTTTTAAAACTGAAAACATAAAACCAGTTAGGAAAAATGTTAAGTATGCTGAGATGTATAGGTCTACACATAGATCTTCAGTTCCTAGGGGTAACCAGTGGAACTGGAATGGTTTAAAATCTCAACAATTAGGTGATGAGTTTGTCATGCAAAACAAAGTATGTTTTGTATGTGGAAAGTTTGACCATTTGGCTGCTTATTGTAATTCAAACCCATGGAAAAAGAGGGTTTTTTGGGAATTCAAGGGTGAATAGGAACAAAAATACTAGGGTAACTCAAAACAGTCCAACTAGATTGACTAACCCTAATGAAAATCATAAGATGACACCCAGAGCAGTTATGTTGAGGTCTGGCATTAAAGCAGTTTCAACTGCTAGACCAAACAAATGGTTTAATAACAAACAAACTGTTACTAGTGCAAAACCACTTTCAAAACATGCACAAACAGTTAAAAGGCCCTTTTATAAGAAAACATCTTTGAGTAATCAAAATTGGGTGCCTAAAGTTAAACCAGTAGTTCCAACTGCTAGGCCAGCAATTCCTACTGCTAGGCATATATGTGTTAAGGGTCAATGGGGCAATGTTGTGAAGGCCTCAGCACGTTGGGTCAGAAAACCTACCAAACCCAATGGTGCATCAATGACTTTCAACAAATATTCTTATATTGATACACAAGGCAGATCCAAGTCAGTGATGGCTTGGGTCCCCAAAAGGAACTAACCCCCTTATTTTGTGTGCAGGAACATCCTGCAAATGATGGAGAAGATAGAGGATACTCAGACAGTGGATGTTCTAGGCACATGACTGGTAACATGTCATACCTTTCAGACTTTGTGGCTTTGGATGGTGGACTTGTTATCTTTGGAGGTGGAGTTGGTGGCAAGATTACTGGTAAAGGTGTAATTAAAACTGATAATCTAGACTTTGAGAATGTGTATTTTGTACCAGAGCTAAGGTACAAACTTTTTAGTGTATCACAAATTTGTGATAAACAGAACAAGGTATTATTCACTGATACTGACTGTCTTATTCTTTCTCCTGATTTCAAGCTACCTGATGAAAGTCAAGTATTGCTTAAAATCCCCAGAAAGGGTAACACATACAGTGTTGAGATGAATAAACTTGTTCCCAATGAAGGACTTACTTGCCTTGTTGCAAAAGCCACATTGGAGGAGTCAATGTTGTGGCACAGAAGGCTTGGTCATGTTAATTTTAAAAGCATTAACAAAATTGCTAAAAATGGTTTGGTAAGAGATTTACCTAACAAAACTTTTCAAAATGACCAAACCTGTGTTTCTTGCCTTGAGGGTAAGCAACACAGAGCTTCTTGTAAGCCAAAGATGCATAACTCTAACAATCAAGCTTTATACATGCTTCATATGGACTTGTTTGGTCCAACTTCTGTGAATAGCTTGAATCATAAAAGATATTGTTTAGTTATCACTGATGATTATTCTAGGTTTACTTGGGTTTTCTTTTTGAGAACTAAGGATTTGACTAGTGAAATCCTTAAATCCTTTATAGTTGAGGTAGAAAACCTAGCTGATAAGAAAGTAAAAATAATCAGATGTGATAATGGAACAGAATTTAAGAATAGGGTTATGGATGAGTTTTGTAGAGAAAAAGGTATTAAAAGGGAATTCAGTGTAGCTAGAACCCCACAGCAAAATGGAGTAGCTGAAAGGAAAAATAGGACCTTAATAGAGGCTGCTAGGACAATGTTAGCAGATTCTAAGTTACCTATTTCATTTTGGGCTGAAGCAGTTAGTACTGCTTGTTATGTTCAGAATAGGGTTCTAGTAGTACAACCTTACAATAAGACTCCTTATGAGCTTTTTAGAGGTAGAACCCCTGCCTTAAGCTTCATGAGACCTTTTGGTTGTCATGTCACTATCCTTAATACCAAAGACCAACTAGGAAAATTTGATGGGAAATCTGAAGAGGGTTTCTTTGTTGGTTACTCTTTGAACAGCAAAGCTTTTAGGGTGTACAATAAGAGCACCAAACATGTTGAAGAGAATCTGCACATTGAATTTCAGGAAAATATACAAAATGTTGCAGGTGTTGGTCCAGATTAGTTATTTGATCTTGATATGCTTTCAGATTCTATGAATTATGTGCCTGTTACAGGTACAAAAACTAACCATGATGCAGGTTCAGAAGAAGATGATGAAGAGTATATCTTGATGCCAATTTTGGAAGATAGTCCAGTGTATGATTCTTCCGCAAAGGATGCTAATGGAGAGAAGAATGATGGTGCCAACAATGGACAAGATGGAAAAGAAACAGAAATTCCTGAGAGCAGTACAAATGGAGTTAGTACTGCTGAGCCAAAAGAAGGTACTGATGGTTCAAATCTTCATACTGATGAACCAACAGTTGATACTGTTAGTCTTTCTGATGAAGAAGTGGAGCTGCACAACATGCCAATGAATTATGATGTTCCTCCTACACCTCAAACAACAATTCACAAGAATCATCCACTTACCAATGTTATTGGAGATGTTCAGTCTGGAGTGAAAACCAGAAGACAAACACAAGAACCAGATCATCATGGATTTCTCAGTGTTGTTTATGAAGAGAAACACCATGAAGATGAGCATGAATGTATGTTTGTCTACCTATCCCAAATAGAACCCAAAAATGTGCTCAAGGCTTTAAAAGAATCAAGTTGGGTTGAGGCAATGCAAGAAGAACTACTTCAATTCAAAATTCAGAAGGTTTAGGTTCTGGTTGATCTACCAAAGGGGATGAGAGTGATTGGTACTAAGTGGGTATTCAGGAACAAGAAGGATGAGAGAGGTATAGTGATAAAGAACAAAGCAAGGCTTATGGCTCAAGGCTATACTCAGGAAGAAGGGATTGACTATGACGAGGTTTTTGCTCCTGTTGCCAGGATTGAAGCAATAAGGTTATTTCTTGCCTTTGCTTCCTTTATGGGGTTCATGGTCTATCAAATGGATGTAAAAAGTGCCTTTCTGTATGGTACTATTGATGAGGAGGTCTATGTTTCTCAACCTCCAGGTTTTATTGACCCTGACCATCCTGACAAAATTTACAAGGTGGTTAAAGCCCTCTATGGCTTGCATCAAGCTCCAAGAGCTTGGTATGGAACTCTTGCAACTTATCTTTTGAAGAAGGGGTTCCATAGGGGAAAGATTGATCAAAATCTGTATATCAAGAAGAACAAGGGTGATATACTATTGGTTCAAGTTTATGTAGTTGATATCATCTTTGGTTCTACAAAGAAATAAATGTGTAAAGAGTTTGAAAAGATAATGAAAGATCAGTTTCAAATGAGCTCTATGGGTGAGCTTACTTTCTTTCTAGGACTTCAAGTATAGCAGAAGTCAGATGAAATATTTATCTCTCAGAATAAATATGTTGGTGAAATTTTGAGAAAATTCCAATTCACAGATGTTAAAGCTGCAAGTACACCTATTGATAAGGAGACACATTTACTATTGAAAATAAAAGTGGTGAAGCTGTAGATGTGCACATGTATAGATCTATGATTGGGTCTTTGATGTATCTCACATCATCTAGGCCTGAAATTATGTTTGCAGTTTGTGCTTGTGCAAGATTCCAAGTCAATCCTAAAGTGTCTCATCTAACAGCAATGAAGAGAATCTTTAGATACCTTAAAGGTCAACCTAATCTAGGTCTATGGTATCCTAAAGAGTCTGCATTTGATCTGGTGGCTTACTCAGATTCTGATTATGATGGAGCTAGTATGGATAGAAAATCTACAACTGGTGGTTGTCAGTTTCTGGGATGCAGATTAATTTCATGGCAGTGCAAAAAGCAAACTATGGTGGCCACTTCTACTATAGAAGCGGAATATGTGGCTGCTGCAAGTTGTTGTGCTCAAGTTCTTTGGCTTCAGAATCAATTGCTTGATTATAGGTATAATTTCTTGAATACAATAATTTTCATAGACAATAGCAGTACAATGTGCATAGTTAAAAATCCAGTTCAACATTCAAAAACTAAACATATTGAGATTAGACATCATTTTATAAGAGATTGTAATGAAAAGAAGTTGGTTCAGGTTGTCAAAATTCATACTGATGACAATTTTGCTGACTTACTAACTAAAGGTTTGATGTAACAAGGTTTCAGTACTTGGTAATAGGTATTGGAATGCTTAATTATTAAAAAATTCGATGTCTAAGTGCTTTTGTAATAATAAGGATTTTGTACTGCTAGGTGTGTCTGATGAAACTGCTGGGTATAGTTTGTACTGCTTGGTAATTTTTAGTACTGCTTATGGAAATTTGTTAGTCACTTGTGATAACTGTTAAAAAGGAAATGTTTTGCAATGTATTTTCTTTGGTTTTGGACTAACATTTGCAGGTTGAATAAGCAAATTGCTTGGAGTATGTACATTTTGAATTGGATTGTGTTTTGGAAAGAATGGTGATTTGGAATGTCAAGTGTGAGAATTTGTCACACAACAAATGGTAATTGGTTCACCATGTCTAACCCACATAAGAACCAACTTGTCCAGATCAAACGGTTTCTGGTAAAGACTAATCAAATCCGTTTATGGTTGACAGTTTACCAAAAACTGGATGGTCATCAACTCACCATATCTTAAAGTAAAGAGTTGACTAGTCCAAAGCAAACGGCTATTGGTAAAGACACATCAAATCCGTTGATAGCTGATAGTTTGCTAAAAACTATAAGTGGGCAAAAATGTTTTCAAGTCCACATTAAGTTTATCCTGATCTCTGAAAATTTTTGCTAAACCGTTTGTACTGCTAGTTCCAACTAGTTTGTACTGTTCATTCAAACTTGGTTTAAAACTGAGTTTATACTCTATGATTCACCTCTCTCAGAAGGTTACACATCTGGACGTGATGAGAGTAGGTCTGAAACTATACAACTGAATTGATGGAAACTTGTACAAATTGTCATATTGGAAGCTGAGCTCAAATGTCATATGTTCAAATTTATGTGATGGTGAAGATTCTTCCAAACAGGGGAGGAATTAACATTTGTTCAGTTGCTGTTAAAGATGATTATGTAACTCAGGGGAGGATATCAGTTCAAAATCAGAGATAAGTATGAAGTTTATATTGGAGTGCTTACTGTTATGGTTTCTTCAAAAGCTTATATGTGAAGAAAATTCTAAAGTGATTCAAGATTGAAGATAAGTGTTTGAAAGAATCCACCCCATCATATATAGAGTTTAATTCAAGAAGAAACTTAATGATTTGCACAGAAATCATAAGTTTAGGGGAGGATTGTTAGGAATTAAACCAACAGTTAGTACTGCCAGGCATAAATTAGTACTGCTGAAGATTCGTTCAAGATTACACTAACAGTACTAAATTAGTTAGTACTGCTAGTAGAAGAAGTTAGTACTAGTTATAAGATAAAGACAGAAGGTGAAAGACGCGTAATGATATATATAGAATAGATTGCATGTATATCTTAGTAAGTTAGATTGATACGTATAATAGTTTTACTTGTATAGGACTCCTTGTTCTATAAAAGGAGATCCTAATTAGGGTTTCATATATCTCTAATATCCCTAAGTACGAATTAATTGTAAGAGCTTCAAGGTTGTCGAACCCTGGTGATATTGTAGATCATCCGTATTAATATATTGAAGCTAATCATTGTGTTAAACATTGTGTTCTTGTCTTTCATTGTTACATTCATACAATCACACACATCACCAAACATAAAATCTTCTAAGTGCTTTGTAGTAAATTCCGCGTGCTACTTAGCATTATACTCAAAGTATCTTCAACACAAGTCGTGTGTTTAGATCCAGTCAATGATAAATTCTCCTCACAACTTCATCATCAATCTCCATCGTCCCTTTACCATTATCAATTACGGCTCCACATGTACTCAAAAATGGACGACCAACGAACATAGGCATCTCCTTATCAATGGGCACATGTAAGATCAAGAAGTCACACAAGTAGGTTTGGAAACCTATTTGTAGCCTTACGTTCTTAACTTTTCCATAGGCTTTAGCCATGGTATTGTCCGCCATCAACAAAACATCATTAGAAGGACAAGCTCTTCCTAACTCCAAAATCTTATAAAGTTTATATGGCATGATACTCGCACTTGCCCCGGTATCGGCCAAGGCGTTTAGTGCGGTGGTTCCATTAACTTTAAGCGGGATAAGATAGTTTCTTGGATCCTCCTTCTTCTTAGGCAAACCTTTTTCATAACTTTTTCTTCTTCCTCTTTCTCAATCACACTTTTCTTGTCAAGTTTCATCTTTTCAACCGAAATTTCATCAAGTAGCTTCCGATAATGAGCATAGTGCTCCAAAACATGGAGTATGGGCTTCTCATTAAGTAGTTCCTTGAATTTTGTGGTGATTTCTTCCACACATTTGGCTTCATCAATTGTTCCTTTGGGTGGTGTTTCTTTTGGTGAGGGTGTTGGGTTGGAAGAACTTTCTCCCTTGAGTAGTGTAGTAGGGTGTGGTAGTGATGATGGTGCAGGTATAAGACCTTTGAATGGTGGGAATTTTTGTTTTAGACGAGAAGCTTTTCCCATCTTGGCTATTTATGTGCTCCCTAAAGTACCATATTCATTTTCACAAGTCTCTTCCATTTGTTCAATCAACCAATCAACATCCTTATCATCTTGCAATTCCCCAATATTAAGTTGCATCTCTCCTAAACCAAAATCAAGAGTACACTTAGTTGCTACCAAGAAATTCCTTCCAAACACAACGGAAGGGTCTGTAGTGTCTTCATATTCATCAACAATCAAGTCCATAGTAAAAGTGTAACCATGGATGTCAATCTTAACATCCCTTGCTATCCTTCTATTGTACTTATCCACTTCATACTTTCCATCTCCAAATTTCTCATAAAATGCATAAGTCACATAGCTTTCAATTTGTCCAATATTGCACCTCCGCATCCCAAGCTCCAAAACCTTCGATTCCATAAGGCGTGGAATACCTCATACTAGGCTCATCATACTCCCTTAACTTATGTAATACCTGAAATTTAGTAAGCATGTAAATGACCAAAATACCCCTAAAACTTTAAAATTTAATTAAAACACTTATATGGTACCAAATTAATTCCGAACTTCTGAAAATGAAACTACATACGAAGTAAATTAATTCTGAGACAACATGTTAACATTTTTACATGTCCAAAAATGATTGATGCACACAAAATATTTATATATATACAGAAAACTTGTATTTAAATTAATTAATGTATTTATAAATTAATTAAATCAAGATAAATCAAATCTAAATTAGGAGGATAATTACAAAATTAAAGTTGTTGATTATAATCTGCATATGGGCCGACTCCTAAGAGCCCCCCCCCCCTCCAAAAATCACGGCACTATCCCTTAATTACCAAATCCCATTTATTTTCGTCCAAAAACAAACCTAAACCCTAAAGTCGACAAAACAAAAAAAAATCCCTCCCATCTCAATCCGATTTTCTGGAGGTGATCTAGCATTTTTTTGCTGTTCTTCAAGGTTTAATCTAGCCAAGAAAAATAAGTGTTGGGTCGTGGAAAGCTTGATTCGATCGTAGGCTATTTTCTTGTCGGTTTAATTCATACGTGAGGTAACAAACTGCTACACCTAATCCGTACGTTCTAAATTCAGTTTATTATTTTTCTAAGGTTATTTAGATCATATATGACTCATATAAATTGATAGAAATGAATCATGCAAGATTAATTGATCGTACAAATTTTAGAGAACAAAAACACATTTAAAATCCAAATCTGATAATACGAATTTTCTGAGGCTTGTTCATAATTTTTCTGAGTTCTATGATGATCATATAAGTATGGAAAAATAGCCAATCGAATTGTGGAAGCTTAAATCAATTGTTCTTGAATTGTTGTTTAATCGGGTTTAAGAATAAGTAAAAGAAAAAAATTGGAAAACCCTAGTACACGATTAGGGTTGAGGTTTCTATAATAAAATCTGGTCATTAATGATGTTCTAATGATTGTGTAATGAATTATATGATGATTGGATGAATTAGGGTTTGGATTTGTAATTTAAAAAGTAAATCCGATTGGTTTTAAATCATAAGGGTGTGTTTTGTCAACTTTGAAACTTGTGGGATATTTTTGTAATGTTATATAAGTCTGTGGGAATGTAGGAAAAATATAACTTGAGGGTCCTAAGTGTAAATATCGCAAGAAAAGAATTTAATTGTATTTATAAGGGTCGATTTGAAATTAATCAAAGTAGAGGGACTAAAAGTGTAAATTCTGGAAACTTGATGTTATTCTGTGTAAATAATGTTATTAAGGGAGTAATGTGTAATTTTGAGTATTTATGGGCTTGATATGTAATTATAAATAAATTATGGTTTAAATTATAAGTTTTGTAAAGTTAAGGGACTAAATCTGTAAATTCTGAAACCTGAAGGATCTGATTCATACCACACATAATTCTGAGGGTAGGTTCTGTAATTTCAGAAAATATAATGCTTGATGTGTAAACGTGAACATGATAAGGATTAAATTGGGAATTATGTAAATATAGGGTTTATTTTGAAATTAATGTAACTAGAGGGGTATAACTTGTAAATTGTGAAACTTACGGGATTAAAGTGTCATTCTGAATAACATGGGTATTTAAATCAGTAACTTGAAGTATTTTTCATGTTAGACCTTTGAATTTGGAATATTTGCAATTAAAACCCTAAACTATGTATACTTGTCATAATTACCCTTAAACTTTTGTAACTTGATAAAATGTACCTTAATTCCATAACAATCTTGAAATAAGGACTTAACCTAATCTGGGATACTAATATCTTACTAAATCTGGAAATCTGTTAATTATAGAAACCTGCAAAAAAATAGAAACTTACTAAATCTGGAAAGTTACTAAAAATAGAAAGTTACTTAAAATGGAAAGGTAAACTAAAAGTAATAATCCGAGTTAGAATATTTTGTAATTCCGTCTTCTACTCCTTTAGGTGTGAAGAAGGAGAAGCCTTGATCTGTTCAGTGTTTGTTTGCTTTCTTGTTTATCTGCTTTGCTAACAAGGTACAGATATTCTGCCCTTTTTCAGTAAGGGTGTTTCTCTCCCTTCCTTCTGATTTAATCTTCTACCATATTAGGATTCCCTATACCATTGATATGTTCCCTTCTGGTTGTGAACCTTCCGTGTGATCCCTTTGTTTTGTGAGCCTTCTATGATCTCGTTCATGTTCTGACCTGTTTAACTTCTGAGTTGATGTCCTTATTATAATTCTCTTTGCTTTGAACCTTTTTCATGATTCCCTTTTGTTACGACCTCTGATATAAAAATCTGTGATGTGAAAATCTTTTAATTATGACCTGGAAATGTTTTGAGAAAACTCAATAGTTTAAAATGATGTTTTGAGTACGATACGATACTACTTTTATATGAAATTCTACCAATTTTTAAGAAAACTATTTTTAAGACTATCTTTATGAAAACCGTTTTGAAAGACCATTTTTATGAAGACTATTTTGTAAGATCATTTTTATGAGCACCATTATTGAAAGATTGCTTCAAATGGACTTTTCATAGAAACCTTTTTAAATGAACTGTTGCTATGAAACTCTGATATTGACCTTCTGATATTGACCTTCTGACATTGACCCTCTGATATTGAACCTTTTGATATGACACTCTGATTATGACATGGTATCTGACCTTGATCCACGGTTTGATACCCGAGCCACTCATTAGGCTTGAGGGTTTCATGTCCATGTCATTGATGCACCGATGGCATGACTCTAGGGCAGGAGAGTGATGACCTGTCCCGTCCCTGACTTTATCTGATTTGGTGTGTATTGGTAGACTCTGGCCACCTAGGGCGTATGGATGCATCCTAGATCTGATCTGTTTCTGTTATCTGTATCTGTTTATCTGTTATATATATCTGGTGACTGATGGTGTGTGCGATACACGTCTTTCACATATCTGGGAGCTAGCTACTCCATTTGATACATGAGGACACCCCCCATATTATCTGGTTACTTGAGAGGTATCCCCTCTGGATTACTGATATGGCTACATGGTTATTATATTATCTGTTCTGGGCTCGTGGTAGATTACTGTTCCTTTTTCTTTTCCTTTATTCTTTTTCATTTACTTATCCCTTAATCCATATTATATCTGCATGACCTTTATTTCTGTTACTTTCTACTGTTCTCTACTACTGCTTTGTTATCGTTATATCTGTTCACTGAGCTCTTGTAGCTCAGCCGCATTTCTTTTCCTGCGGCAGGTTTTAGTTTGGAAGCTGCGGTATGAGTGGAGAGAACCTTGGACTTAGAAGATTTGATAGTTATTCTGGATTAGAGATGATTAGAAGTTATTATACTTTAGAATTAGTAATTATCGGAAGTTTCATTTGTAACCTTGTAGTTTCTGTATTTCATTTGTAACCTTTGAGATTTTTGTATTACTGTAGATGTATGCTTTGTTTTGTTCTGATATGAATCCATTATTGTGATATCTTTACCCTTGTCAGGTTGGGGTGTTACAACTTAGCTCGAGTGAAAGTGATAATCCGTGGCTTTTCCGGTTCACATTCCATAAGTTCAACATCTTTTCCTTTAGCTTGCAATTCCACTTTCTCCACATTAACCATTTTCTCAATTCTTGCCAAAAATTCTCCAACATCCATTAATTCCGTTTCCAAATTGTCCAAATAAACCGAAACTTCGCTAGGCGAATCCATAACTAAAAATAAACTAAAACATTCATAAACAACAAATCCAAAACAAACATTAGGGGTTAGTTAATAAAAACTAAACTATCTAAACAAGAAAACATTAATAAATATTTAAAACTATTTAAACGAACTAAATAAATTAAAACTTAAACAAACTTAAGCAAATTAAAGTAAATAAACATTTTTTTTCTTCAGAAAGTGACAGCAAACCGCGGTTCAAAACTGAACCAGCGGTTTGGATTGGTTTGGTTTCACAGAAAATTTCCAGTCGCGCGGTTCAGACTCGAACCGGCGGTTGGGCCTTTGTGGTTCTCACAGAAAATCGCGAACCAGCGGTTTGCAGTGGCTTTTTTTTTTTTTTTTTTTTTTTTTAGACTAAATTAATACTTAAAACAGTAAGCATTAAATTAAATAAAATCAAAATAAATAAACTAAACAAGAAATTATCAATCCAAACACTTAAAAAATCACCAATCAATTAAAATCAAACCTCATGAACTAAAATAAAATTAACACTAAAATTCATGCAAAAACAAGAACAAATTCTATGCTACTATTTACAACTTAACTAATCTAAACTAAACTAATCTAAGTCACCGGCAGCGGCGCCAAAAACTTGATGCGCGTAAACCGGTTATATATATTATATCCTAAGTTTCACTCAAATTTTAAATTTATAAACACCTTTTTACCGATTATTAAGAAAACGCATACGAGCAAGTATACTCGTCCGTGTGTAATATGGTTTGTGGTAAATAGGGATCGTCCCACGAGACTACGTAGTTTAAGCTTAGCAATATATGTAGCACAAGAAATAGTACTAAAGATTGTCACACTCTAAAGCACCGAAATAAACAAACAAACAATGGTTCCGAATTCAATCAATCAAACGAACAAATACTTGTTTAGGAATAATAACCAATCGTGATAAAATATTGAATATGTTTGGGTGAAACATATATGTAGAAGGCACATACCAATTTTCACAAGGTTTTCTAGTCAATGGGTACTATCAAGAAAATCCATGTTTTTACTAGTTTCATGGGTGAGTCCTTTCGGCCAATACATCATCCCATTACGCTAGCCCTTTGTGTTATCAAATGTATGAACAAGATGATTAGTAACATTAGTTCGTACGAGTCCTTTCGACCCAATCTCGTGATTAAATATTCTCGAATTCATTTAAAAACTTGAATACTTAATAGTTTTCAATTATCAAGTACCAATCCATTTGTGCACCAATTTCTTAGAATTAAACAATATTAGAAATCCTTTCTACCTATAAATCCAACAATGTTAAATCAACAAGTTTTAGAACACGAATTATATTTAAACAAACTTATGAGAACAATCACTTTTTCTAACCGACTAATCATTCAACATTTACACGAAAGTCTACATAATTCCCAAACAAGTATCACAAATTACTCCATAACAAGTTTCATCAACAAACGTAACATTTCATTCAACATAATAATTAAGTAAAAGAAAGTTACCCAAAGCAAGACTACAATGAGTAAGAATTATAAAGAGTTATAGCACTCCTTAATGCCTCCAATCGAACAAGGGACTTCTTCGCCTCTTCTCACAAGTATCACCAACACTTCTTGGTATCTCCTTAAGAATGACAGGAATTATTGAGCTCTTTCGGGTTGTATAAGATATGATCAAGTCCTTATGGTGTAAGGCTTGATTAAGATTTGTTGTCTTGTCTCTTGCTTCTTGTTGTATATTGTGTCCTATTGTGTGGTGATTAGGGGTCCTATTTATGCTTGAATTTACTCACAAAAGCTGTTACAAACACCCCATAATCATAATGGAGAGGTAATGATCGGACTTGGTGATCAATGGTAGTTAAAACCTTGAATTAATGAAACTCTTCATCTCAGACACGTCTCAACCCGCGGTTCAGATTTGAACCGGCGGCTGGGATGACTGCTCAACCTCAGGTTGGGCTATTGAACCTTGGGTTTGAACCTCAGCTTCAACCTTGGGTTGGGAACTGTTTTGCACATAAATTTCAACCTTGGGTTGGCATAAAACTCCATTCTTTAACACTCTTTTAAGCACCAAATCATGACTCCATCTTTCATTAAAAATCTTCACAACCTTCTCTTGTACATCAGAAATAATCATAACATGGATCAATATCTTCGACGACAATCTTTTCTTGAATATTTTCTTAATCTTTTGGATTATCTTCGTCATTCTTTGATATTTCCTTGTACTTAGACCTGAACACAACTTAATATCTTTTAAGTGCAAAATGCTCATAAACATAACTAAATAATATACAAAAATATACAAATAACGCGACTCTATCATAGACAAAATGAGCGTTATCACATCCCGAAGGATATCGTTATTAACATCATTACATTGGTCATCCCGAAGGATACCACCATTAACATCATTACATTGGTCATCCCGAAGTATACCACCATTATCAACATTATTAGCTTGGCCATCCGGATGCCACTATTTACTATCATTAACTCGATCATCCCAAAGGATGCCATTATTAGTCATCATTAACTCATTGGTTATATGATAACTATCTTTAACCTTTCACATTTTAACATTGGATCCAAGCCATAATATTTTAACGCACACATTATCTCATTCATGTCATTTAGCTAAAGCAAGCGTCATAGGATATATGAAACTTGCTTATCGTACTTACACATTTACTATGTGTTTACACTTCTCATTACAACTTACATTATTTAACGTGCGTTAGCCATTTCCACATCTTTACTATTACATCTTTTAGGTTACTCGATTCTTTTCTACATCTAACCTTACTTAGGTTAGTTCAATAACACCTTTATTAACTTACATTCATCCTTTATCTTCACTTTACACATTAACACAATCTCTTCGTGTTTAATTTAGACAACATATCTTTACATTCTTAACTCATCCCTTTTTAGCTATAGCACATTAGCTATACCATTTACATCTCATCATTACTTGTCATCATTTCTTAATCTCATTCTATACTTCTCGTATTATAGACACTTAACAATCAATGTGTCATTTCTCATCTTGCTTTCATATATTATACTTTAGCGCACTTATCATTATTACGTTCCATACCTTAAGCGTCAAATAATTTGACTCAATATTAGCCCACCTCTAATACCATTTACTATCTCTAGTCATATTCCATTATCACTATTCTAACACGCGTTCATAAAATCATAATACGATTACCGGTACTAACCAAGGTGTACAACAATCTAATCACTTAAACACCTCAGGTCCTCCACGGACTTATATCACATAGAAATTAACACTATAGAACACATTCATCATTATCAACTTAGGTTCATATAACCTATCACATAATTCACTTCAAACTTAAACATTTACTTTCCTGCATTACCTTCTCTTACATTTAACGCATCTAATAGTGGTTTAAGTCTAGGCATCCTAAAGTGGAAACCTAATTCACTTAAATCGAAGCTCTGATACCAAGTAGTAACACCCCATGAATGACTAGACTTAAATTCATTGAAATTTGAACTTTTACGCGGAAACGATCTAGCTTTAACAGACATTCTGTTACTCTTTTTACCATTAACAAAAATCTATAAATATTCAGACCTTGAGACTATTTTTAAATGAAACTAGACTCAATTACCTTCGAAACACCGGGTGGCGCGACTCGTGATGACTTACAATTTAAAAGACTTAGCCTTATAAATTGTTTTTTCCAAAATTCTTGACTCGTTTGACCTAAAATGGGTTAAAAAGGACCTTCTCCTAAACACCCCTTTTTCTACATACCCCTTTATGCACCTTTGACCCATTTTCCGGAAAACGATTTCTATTACTCAAAAAGACACCAAAATTTCTAGAATTTATTAAGATCTCATATATATCATTTTCATGTATAGACATTTGCCATTTGACCTCCGGAATGCTACTTTACAATTTAATGAATTTTATGCCAAAACCCGTTTTGACACATTTACCTAGCATTCAACTTATACCACTTTCATATTACTCCAAACATTCCAGAAGTCATTAACTTAACATAATAAATCATATTCATAGTCATTAACCCGTGTACAACCCAAAATGGGTATGAATACACATTGTTCCAAACTCCCCTTTAAACAAGACAACAAACACTTAGACCATGCTAGGACACATCATTGATGACTCCTTTACATACAACGACTATGACATACACTTTGACACTTGACAACACATTTATAAAACCGTTAAGACTCTCGGGGGTACAACATTGTATAAGCTCGGCATCTACCTAAGCTCTAATTTCTTATCATCTTCTAACTTCCGCATAATCTAACCTTAGACCTTAGTCTAAGTCAAGCATCATTGCACAACCTACAAAACATTAAACACTTAAACCGTAAGCACGAGGCTTAGTAAGCAAAACGGATATAACTTAACATTATATATCAATCACACATTACACATTATAACCATTCGTCCATTACAACATTTAAACTTAAGACATACCTTAAGCCATCACTAAGCTTCACCATTTACTTCCTAGACAATCCCTCCTATTCTAACATTCATTTTCTAGTAGTGCCAAACTAGCCTTATTATCCAATATCACATATGCACATACATTTTGGTCATACCACACCCTTAACATAAACATCACATAACACATAATGCATTGAAATCCATATAAAATTAACTTAAAACCGGTTTACTTACCTTGATCTCAAGCTAAAGAAACCAAGCATATCATCATCTCCATTCTTGTCATCTGGGACAAATCACTATTATCATAAACATATAATTATTCAACTATGTCATGGGTACCATAACCATAACTCCTTTCTAACTATTACTAATTATCACATAATCATATGATGATTATATGATAATCAATCCCATTAGCTTATTGACTTAACTTAATAATACTTAACCCATATTCATTATAACTCCTTAATTTAGTTTATAAATATCATTTACCCAATTCCCAAATTAGGGTTCATGAACCCTAACTTCTTAATTACAATTTATCTAAGGATTAGATTGCTTACTTATAAGAGAATCATCTCTATGGATTTATTCTTAGATTAACATCTTAATCCTTCATGACTTTGGTCTTCAAGGCTTCATAGTTTTTTCCCTCCCTTTTGTCTAAGTCGACATACACACACACACCCCTTAGGATAATAATGAAATAACCAAAATCTGGAGATTTCTAGATAATGGTTACTTTATACCAAAGTTATTTCCCAGTTCGACACTTTTGGTCCCTCAAGTCCCTTTCTTTCTATTTTGGCCACAATAACTCTGTTACTCATTTACTACTTGATCAAACTAGTCCTTTAAGTCCATCTTTATTATAATTGTGGCACATCGTATTTTCTATAACCATTTACATATCATTTAATACTTATAGTTTGACTATCGGGTTTGACTAACCAATCCCGTAAGTCCTTAAACCCTATAAAAGTCATAGTCATCTATTCAAATGGCATTCTTATAATAAAACGCTTAGGCCCGGTTTCAGGGTGTTATACATATAGTTCCCCGCATTTACTTATCCTTCAATTAACTTTTGTTATTTTACACTTTGAAGTTAATTTTGGTTCTTTTGTTTTTGTTCAAAGGGTGACAAAAATGTTTAAGTTGCACTTTCGACTTATCCGGTGTTGATGGCTTATGGAGCGTTAACCAACCATCAGGTACTTTCATTCATAAACTATGTAAACAATTTAAATTCTGTGTATCAAATCATTCCTTGTGTTATCATTTTTGTTCACTGTTTACCATAAAGAATATGTAGAGTTTTTCTGCTCAGCTGAAAAGTTAAACGCTCTGGTGGAGAAAACCAATGCTTACCCGTCACTCACATACATTGCTGTCAATAAAGAAGGAAACTTGCTTTTGAATGTGGGGAAGAGTGATGTAAACGCAGTTACATGGGGAGTATTCCCCGAGCCAAGGAAATCATTTAACCAACTGTTGTTGATCCTGCAAGCTTCGTGATAGGTAAATGTCTTGAATGTTTTTATGATCTAAGTTTTATCATTAGATTTCTAAGAGCACAAGAAAACTTGAGTGATAATATTGTAAGGTTTAAGTCATCACCATGAACCAAATTTCCCCTTTTCAGCCAAAGCAATTGGCATGAACTTGATTGAATTACTAAATGCTCAGAAACAATAATTCAAATATCATCAGGTACTCATGTGACATTATGTAGTCTATGTGTGTTTTGAACTTTTGGTTGTGTTCAATATTTGAAACAGATGGAATAACGTGGTCTGCGTAATTGTATTTATGTTCGTTATTTGAAACCGATAAATTTTATGTATGCGTAACTAAATAAATAATATCTCAAGTCATGTACTGCCATAACACACAATATCAAAACCAAGTAATATCTTAGAACATGTTATTACTCTGTAACACATAAGTTATACGAACCATTGATTCGTTTCAAAGTATGTGTATATATATATATATATATATATATATATATATATATAAAATAGTAAGTAATACTTAATCGACCAAATAGTCAACTCGCTCCCGTCAAAGAGCAAAAATCCCAAATGGTCAAAGAAAGTCAAACTATATTTATTTCCGGAAGTAATTAATATTCCCGGGTCATTAATGTCCCAACGAGGTGTGAATGAAAAATCGGATTCGGTTCGTGATCGGATGATTGAATAATCAAGATATTTTTTATTATGGTATTTAAAATAGAATACATAAACTAGAAAGCAAATAATAAGCACACAAATCAAGAAATCAAAGAACAATTAAGTCCTAACGCAAATTAAACTTAAATTGGGCACTAAACGGGAACTTAACGGGCGTTAAAACCTAAAAATCAAATTTAACCCTAGAAATGCAAATTTAATTTCTAAAAGTCCTAAATGATTAAAAATAATTTTAGAAAAAAGAATTATATATATATATATATATATATATATATATATATATATATATATATATATATATATATATTTATTTATTTATTTATTATGAATTAAAAACACTTTTAATCTAAAAATATTATTAAAAATACTAAACTAATTAAGAAAACTCTAAAAAAATTAAGAAAAGTACTTTAATCTAGTTTGATTCTATGAAAAATAAAACTATAGATCCAGCTTATTGAAATAAGCTAAAAGGACTAATAAGCAAAACTGGTTAAATGACTTTAAGTAAATAACAAATGCACCCTTAGACCGAAAAGTCCCAAGGGCGCAGTTAGTAGAGTGTGCGTGTTATAAGGCTTTGGTTGAAGTTGGTTGAGGTCTCGGGTTCGAGCCTGAGACTTCCCAAACTCCCAAAATTTTTATTTTGCAAAAATTATTTTTGAAACTTATTAATAAGCTGAAAATGAGCACTTTTTGTGAAAACACTTTTTTTTAACTTTGCAAAATAAGCAGAAAAAAAATGAAAAAGCTAACAGTTACACTAAGAAACTTAAAAACCAAAGAGACCAAACTGATTCTAAGGCACAAGCTTCTATAAGCTTGTGCTTAACTCAAATAAGCTTTATAAACTTTAAAATGAACATAATAGGCAGTTCTAACCTCTAATTAGCAATCTTAAACAAGTAATAATCTCAAAATCTAAATTAAGCAATAAAGTGAAAATGCTATAAAAAAACAGCCTAGAGGGGAACTTATAAGCTACTGAATAAGCTGCTAAATCAATAAGCTAGGCCTCAAAACCTCTAAACAGCTAAAACTTACTGTAAAACCCTAAATTCTGATTTCGCATTTTTCCATCTAATTTGAATTTTAACCTAAGTTATGTAATAATTAATAAATACACTAAACTATATGTTATATGATAATAATACATTATATGAAATTAACCTAAGTTAACTAAACAAATAAAATTTGTAACCTTCCTAATCCTATACTACTTAGCACACGACATTCTCCCTTATGCCACATTTGTTACACATTTTTCTTTTGCTTCATGACATCACACGAAACAAATTATACAAGAGGATAAGTACTAAACTAATGTGTATATTCCTAAGATGATAAAAGATCTCATATGTCTACTACACCTCATTCATACGACACCTTCATTAGACATAATATTCGGATTATATAATTACCAAACTTATATACACGCTTTTGCCATATCTATAACATACGGCCTCCCTTCTCTTTCTTTTTCATTCGACACAAACTAAACAAAACACACAAGGTTCCTGGTTCTTTTTCCCTCTCAAGACCAAGGTTGAAGACTTGTTGTTGTGGTGGTCATTTGTGGTGATAAAGGGTTTATTGATTGTGGCTGTAAATGACTTAGGGTTGCCTTTGTTCTCTTATTTTCTGTCTCGTTCCAGCCAAAAGGTATCACCATCACTTTTGTTTCCTTCCATTCGACACATGCAAATCTGAATTAATAACACCTAAACCTAATCAGTTAATAAGATAATCTATTTTATTTTACTGCTGCTCATTTCTCCATGATCACACATGAAACACCACATGAAATCATAACTTAAAACATGCTAAACGTGGTGTATGCGAACCTTGTTTATTTTCTGTTTTGATCGACCCATATTGCTGTGTTCGACCCATCTTTATTCAGCCCTAACATGGTCATTAAAATCAGTAGGATAAAATTTATAAGACATTAATGACATGCTACTAAACATGGTAAAACCCTAGGAATTTATTTATTGGTCGATTAGGGTTAAAGGGTTAGGGTTTGGTGGTGATTTTATGAGTTACAAGCTGTTCAGAAATTTGGGTCGGGTTGTGAGGAGTCTAAAATAATATGTGTTTTTGTGAATTTATTGAGTCTAAAACTAAGTTTATTGAGTTAACTTTCTGCATGTCAAGTTTTATAGCCATTGGAGGTCGAGAAGATGGTCTTTTGATTTTTACAAGGTTAAGTGTCAAAACTGTATTTCGGATGTCTGAAAATCAGTTGGTGTTTTTGATTTTTATTTTTAAAACCATAAGGAATTAAGAGGTCTCATTTGACAGGAATAATGTTTAAGATGTATAAGGCTTATTAGAATTTTTGTGGATTTTTTTTGATTTGGTCGTATTTTTTATTTTTATGTGATTAAATGTTGAAGCTGAATTCGGGAGTCTGAAAATCAGTCCACTTTGCTGATTTTTCATTTATAAACTATAAGGAGTTGAGCTATAAAACTCTCCAGTATGTAACTTCTATATGTCTAGTAATGTCATGAATTTTTGGGGATTTTTCCTGGATGTGTTGGTAGGTCGTTCAAGTGAATACTTTCTGGGTACAACAGCAGGTCGGTTTTCTGAGTAGTCTGAGTTTGGGTATTTTTGACACGGGGTTAAGCTAACTAATAAATTATGGAAAAATTCATGTGGGTTCTAAATACATTGAAGTATCTGTGTGAATTTTTTTGAATTTTATTTTTGAGTTTTGATGTGGTTCCAAAATTCATAAAAGTGTGACCTGATTATGTCTAAAATCTGAAATTGAGAGAATAAGCTAGTAAAAGGTGTAACCTAATTATAAATAATGTATTTTGATCTTAAGCTATACTTCTTCATTATTATGACATTAAAAGAGGTAATTAAAATACCTAAGTACATCTCATAACCTAAATTGATATAAAACATGATTAGTATGTTTACGAGTGTTAAACTATGCTTAGAATCCTAAATTATTATTTTTGGTCATGAAACCCAAATATTGCATTTATTGCCATAATAAGTAAGTAAACTGGGTTTTGAACACTTGTAAACCCTAAATATGATAAATGTAATCCTAAGATACTGAATCAGGAAACTTACTAATTATAGGAAGTACTAAATATGGAAACCTGCTAAATATGGGAACTTACTAATTCGGGAAACCCGCCTAAAATAGAAGTTAATTAAAATGGTTAAACTACTTAAAGAGGAAACTTACTATTTTAGAAAGTCACTATTTTTGAAAAGCTGCTATAAAAGGAAAGTTACTAAAAAAATGGAAAGCCGACTAAAATAAGAAATCTGATTTAAAATAAGTTATTAATAATAAGACAATCATGTATTCGTGTAGTTTCGCTGAAGAAGGAGTCTGATTCCGATCTTTATGCTTCTGTTTGCACTTGCGGTCTAAGGTATAGATATTATGACCTTATCTCTTAAGGTTTCTCATGATTCGTTCACATCTGTTTGATTTTAGCTTTAAATATGATATCCTTGATCTGAGCCTTTATGGCTTTCTTATATGATCTATACCTTTGCTATGCACCCTTAGATATATGAACCTTTTCTTTGATCCTTTGTTATGGACCTTTGATATATACCATATGATATGAACCTTTGATATGAACTTTGATATGATATGATATTTGAACCCTTCAGTTTGATACCCGAGCCAATATGTTTTCCTAGCCATGAAGGTAACATGGCCGTGTCATTGATGCACCAATGGCATGACTCTAGTGTGGTTGAGTGACGTTCCACACCGTCCCATTTTGATTATGATATGCGCACCTTATATTTGTTATGGCCAATATGATTTGTTCGGGGGCGTATGGATGCATCCTAGGTTCGATTTGTATTTGATTGGATATGATATGATATGTTCGGTGACTGATGCTTGTGTGCAATACACGTCTTTCACATGTTCGGGAGCTAGCTACTCCATGGTTACTATGATATTTGATTTGATTTGTGTTCGGGCTCGCGGTAGATTACTGACCTTTCCTACTTTGATAACCATTTGTCTATTCCTTCTGTTTCCCCAATGCACTATATGATATTCTTTGTTCCTTATCTTTTGCTTTGTTTGTATATATCTATTCACTAGGCTTTTTAAGCTCAGCCGCATTTTCTTTTCCTGCGGAAGGTTTTAGTAGGAGGCTGGGTTATGAGGGGAGAATACTTTTAGACTTAGAAGACTATACCTTGATAGCAATTCTGGATTTAGAGATGACTAGAAGAGATGTTCATTATCAGACTTAGTATTTATTGTTGTTCTCATTTGTAACCTTGTATTTCAGATTTTCCCTTTGTAGCCTTTGAAATTCATTTGTATTATTTAAGTCATATGCTTGTGTTTGCTTTGATATCTCACCATAACTTAATACTTCTACCCTTATCGGGTTGGGGTGTTACAAAAACAGTTCAGTATTTATAGGCACCAGGAGGAACGGGGGACAGTCCCTTAAAGTTGGACGGTCCCATATATATAAGGGACCATCGCCATGTTTACGGGACCGTCTCTACATACGCTCCTATTTTTGTCCTGATGTGATGAAAGTTTATCTGGTAAAAAACTTATCTGGTTTTACGCGGGAACTAGTTGTTGGAGAATTTGAAATTCAAATTTATTTTGTTAACAAAACATTTCTTTAAAATTACAAAAATACTTTTGCAAAAATGTTTTGTCACATAAAGAATGTAATGAACAAGAAACACGTTCTGGAGGTCGAGGTTGATCGAAATACATCATCGTTCTAGAGAGAGAAAGGTAAGGAAATACACAATGTTTATTAGCTTAAAGAATGAAAGATACACTATGATTTCCCACACCCCTCATGGAGAGTTATGAGGGTTATTTATAGGCCCTTTACATCACATGTTTTCCACTTAAAAAATAGTAGTCCCTACGGGCTCTACATTCTACGAATCTAGTCCAATTCACATGTAAGACGATATCTTTATAAAAAAGCAAAGCTGACAATCTCCCTCCAAGATATTGTCACACGTGAATTATTACAAAGAGACCTATAAACAAACACGTGAATGGTTACAAAGAGACCTATAAACAAAGTAAATTACAATAATAATAAACTTATGTTAACGTTGTTGAAGCGCAGAGTCTCTGTAGACTAGATACTGAGGCAGACTTTGAAGTTCTCTCTTCCGAAGATCTCGGCGCACTTGATCCTTGTAGCTCTGAACTTCAACTGTAATGGTCAAGTTAGCTTATTACTCCATCCTAACTAGTGAGCCTTTTTCTTTTCTCTGCTCCCTCCTGAATCGACAACTCTCTTTCACGCAGCGGAGAAAGTAAACATTAAAGTGTAGCACCATGGTTGTCGTTCGGGCAGCATCATAACAACATACCTCACAAAGTATTGCATCCAAGTTGGTAATAAGCCTCGATGTACCCTCAACCAAATTGATGAAGATGAAATACTACTTTTTCTTCATGTACTTCTACCTCCTGATGGTTGCGAGTCATCGGAGTATTCATACTTTTGTGTACATGCCGTAGAATTACCTTTTACTTGTGCAATATTTAAGCCATAACAGCTCGTGTAAGCATAATTTCGTGAGAATATGTCAAAAAAATATGACTCTCTTTTTCTACAATCTCATCTCTTTTCTTCAACCTTGTGACAACTGGTAATTTCAGGAACCTTTTAAGTTACCACATTAATATTTAAGCCATAACAGCCCGTGTAAGCATAATTTCGTGAGAATATATCAAAAAAATATGACTCTCGTTTTCTACAATCTCATCTCTTTTCTTCAACCTTGTGACAACTGGTAATTTCAGGAACCTTTTAAGTTACCACATTTCGTTTTAAATAAATAATTTATCACTAGGACTTAGGCTATATTTAGTCCACAACGCTCCAGTACCTTGCTTCTGCTCCAGTTCACAATCTTTAAACTCTAAAACAATTTCCTTTTTCTTAAATTACTTCCGGTTGTCAATTCAACAAACTATAGTCATTATTCAAAATTTAACACCGATATACCCAATTCTCTCAACGATTATTTCTATTGTATTTTTATACTTCTAAAAAAATTATGAAAGTTCCAAAAATATTTCCTTACGCCCAAGGTAAATTCTTTATAACTTACGTTTAATTACGTATAATTTTCGTTGACCACCGAAACAACAACCAATACATATTTTTAACACCCAATACATACAACTCATACATTTTTGTATCAAAACTACTCATCTATTCCAAATATATACCCATTTCCCCCCCCCCCCTTTTTGCCTTGTAAATAATTAGCTAGACAAAGTGTACACAAAAATTAATTAGCCAACAATGGAGCACAAAACATGGAAGTTTGAACCATTGTCCCCTTGACCACCCCTAACCGGCCCCCCTCCCCTCCTAGCTAAATTAATGATCTTGACTCACTATTGGAAGTTTGAACGATTGCAAGTATAAATAGACTTAAACTAGTTCTCATTTCACTTCTATTAGCAAAAATAATAATAATAATAATAATCGTACCCATTCTATACATAAATTTCGACCCACTCTTGGAGCCAAGGAGAGGAGAAACTTTGTTGTGGCTAAGATCAAGGATACTTAGAGTATTCTAACAAGGATTTTGAGCATTGATCTTGAGGTTAATCAAGTGTTTTATAACTCACATCTCACTAAGTAATCTTACAAAAATTTCATGTTTTCCTTATGTCACATTGCTAGTTAAGTAGATATACTTGGTTATCACTTGGTACATGTTGATAAAGTTTTCACATTTACAATGATCCTTCAACAAAGATTATGTTTTTTTAACAAGTTTTGGTTACAAGACAACTAGTTAGTAAAACTTATCATAAGAAGGTGGTAATAAACCTTATAAACATGTATATTAGCAAACTAGTATATTTAAGCATTCTTGATGATTATTACATGGACCTTAAAATATTGTTAAGTTTATGGTTAGATCATTGTCATTATGTTGAGAAGTTGATGGAGAAACTAGGACTAGAAATGAAGTTGTGGTTAAGTGGATATGCTAGCTAGAAGAGTAGAAATATAGTTTTGACAAACAATCTGTCCCGTTTTGTAAAAACTGGAAAAATCAGTGGGTTGTGAGTAATTTTTGGATAGAAATATAGAAAATGGACTTAATAACAAAAACGTAGCCGCTTGAATGAGTTAAAACGAGCTTGTAACGAAAAAGATACGCTAATTTCAATATTTACGACGAAAACAACATTTTCAGAAAAATATGAGTCTATCCAGAAATTTGAGTAATAAAAACTGATGTTAAATGGTATCTAGACTAGCCGAGACCTTGAAAAGCCGATAGTATACTTAAATACCTTCGCGGGGATAGGTCAAACTTAAGAAACGAAACTACGACGCAAAAGTTATGGCTTAATAAAGTTTTGCGGCAACATATAGTTTTGACAGCTTCTATTTTGCTAATAGAAAGCTGTTAGGATTTGTAGAAATGGATTTTTGGACCTTTTAGTGTACGTTTTAGCTAAAATGAGGTAAACAGAAATGGTAGAACATTATATATATATATATATATATATATATATATATATATATATATATATATATATATATATATATATATTAGGCGTGTTAGAGATTTTTGAGATAGCCATTAACATGACGACTAAAATTTGGTCGCAAGATAAACAAGTTTCATTACCTAAAGTGGTAATTTTCTAAATAAAGGATCAAGTTGACACAACAAGATTTTGACGACAAATAATACAACAACATGTACAAGTGATAACGTAGAGTATGAACTTGCGTGCGTGGCCTTGTTTTCGAACCTAAGACATATGTATTATTTAGGTCGCGATTAGAGTTATCGGACTAAATTTGCCGTTTACAATTTATCAAGCGGGATTTGCTTTTGCTGAGGTGAGTTCTCGTAGCCCCATTTTTAACATGTTTTACCTTGGGGTGGAAATGGTACTAAATGCTTACAAATGTTTTTATGCTGTGATCTACTGTTTTTCGTGGTTTTTGGACAATATGTGTGTTTTGTTTGCAATATGTGCCTTACTGTGTGAATTCAGATTGTGTGACTTAGCTTGAACGTGTGAACTATTTTGTGTTGCATTATGGGTAAAAGATAGTTTTTGAACCTTCAAATTTTGCTTGATATAACACTAATATGTAAGTTCGAACATTCAACTTATATGAATAAATTGTGTTAATTTAGAGTTTCAAAAATTATGTGTGATACATGGTTGGAATGCTAAGAATGCGTATTTTCAATGCAAAAAATAATGATTTATTTGGAGTTCTACAAAATCATTTATACCCGTTTTACGAAAGCATGTTGAATGTTAAGACTTACAAATTAGTGTTATATCACAAGTGATACTGCACAGAGAAAGAATTAAAAAAGAAAAATAAAAAAAAAAGTTTGTCGAAAGTATATGAAAATTCTCTTCTATTGAAAGATAATTAAATGATCGTCAAAATGGTGTAATTTTTGGAGGTTAATGGTTTACAATTTACGAAATATGTAATATTTAAAAATTAGAGGTGAAAGTGGATTTTAATTAAAAAAAAAAAGAAAGAGTGGTTCAGATTTACACTTTAGGTCCTTCCATGTTTATCTTTTATATATTTATTTATTTCTTTAAATCTTGTCTCTTATATCTAATGGTTTGTGTGGTCCTGATTTATCCGTTAGTTTGTAGTGGCTTATGAGTATTAAAATAACTCAACTCTAATAAGTGTGGAAAAAATTGTAAATCAATAGATTTTCCCCACTTATAAGTGTGAATAATTATAAGATTTTTTCACAATTCTAAGTATGTAGGTTATTTGTAACACCTAAATTCTCCGCACTTTGAGGAAGCGGAGAATTTGGGCCTCCACACTTTGAGAAATTGTAGAGAATTTTGGTCTAACACTTATTAAGTGTAGACATTTCTTAGATTTCTCCACATTTAAAAGTGTGAATTTTTTTTTGACACAACTATAAGCACGACAAATTTATTGTTTTACTATTTCTTTTCACACGTATTAATGTAACCAATTTTTACATATTATTAAGTGTTAACAAATTAATAAAATTTTACACACTTTTTAGAAGTGTGGAGAAAAAAGTGTGAAGATTGAACCAATTTTTTTGTAGTGATAGGATGGAGTATTTGAGAAAGATCATTTAATACATGGATTTAACCTATTATTAAAATACTTAATTGTATATAGTTATATAGTTGGTAATTTTACTTGCCACTATATATAAAAATGAAATAAGTAAATTAAAAACCTCTGTTACAAATCAACGCAACCCGTACAAAAGATACGCACTTTGAGCCATTTATCCAACCGGTCTAACTTATCAGCTCAAAAAATAATCCAAAGACAGCGCAACAAGGGCACATTATAAGTAGATTTGCAAAACAAAGTCAATATATGGATTAGAATCTTAAAGTTTGATTTCTAAAGAAAATGAACTCAAACTAATACAAGAAATAACCATTTTGTTCTGTAATGTCTTCATACTTCAACATCATAAAATCCATCCCAGCATTTGCATTTTCGGTAGGTTTTACATACGTAGTAACCAAACCACTGTCACCAAAGAGCTTCAGAGAAACAAATGTGTGGAGAACCATATAAGTGAACATTGGATCAAAGTCATCTGAGCTTAGATTTTTTCGAGCTTTTAAGAGGTTTAGCTATGGGACGGGGAGCAGGTTTTGCAGTGGCTGCTTTCTGGAAATTGTACTTGACGGAAGAGAAGGCACAAAGCACAGCAATCAGCATTGTTGGGTAAACATAAACTGATTTTGTCGGGTCAGTGTTTACGGGTTTTCCAAGAAGCCCTTCTTTAACAAGTCCCCATACAATTAAAAGGGTCCCAAACATGCTCATTCTTTGAGGCTTCAGCAACCCAATGAATGCTCCTGCTACAGAGAAGTAACTTCCTGCCAGGACCTAGAAATAAATAAACACAGTAACATTTTTATTGCCTGAGTTATGACAAAATCAGAAATTTAAACAATGTATACCGAGTGACGTAGCATTTCAACTCATATACTTAAAAGGGAACGATTGTGTTGTATTTCATCTGATGACCAAAATGTAAAGAAAATTTATTTATGTTGCCATTGCACCACATTTCCCAACAAAATAAATCTCTTCGAGTTTGTCCGGTTGTCCCTATATAACTACTTAAGAACCGAGATAAAGTATGCAAGAAATTTATAGTTTTGCAGTGTAGGTGAACAAAACATGAGATACAATGGCCTAGTAACCATGAATAACACTTTTTGTTTCAACAGTTCAAGGATTGCAGCACTATACTATAGCAATATTTATGGTAAAGGATGATAAAAGCTATAGTGTGTCCAAATGTATAACATGACCCAAAAGTCTTTTGACGAGCTTAGATTTATAATTTGGATTCAGAACTCATTAAGATGATACCAGCTTGAATTTCAATATGCAGAAATAATATCATGGAACTCAAATTCAGTCTGTGACTACTAGAGGTGACAAATTTGGCCCATTTACTTATATATGGATTGATTTGGGTTGTAATATAGACCTGATGATTGAGATGGATAAATCCCAAAATCTAACTAAAATATGACACAGGCAAAATGGGTCAAAAGTGACCAAAGTGTTAAAATGCTACAACCTCTAGAAAATAGAGTAGTATCTTACTAATATATTTTTTACCATATTTTAAGCAAAAAGGACTATATACGTTGATGGATTAGGCAAAGACGCATACTTAAATATAAAACAGTCTGGCCCAAGTCCACCTCGACCCATTTTGACACCTCCAATGACTACCAAGTTGTATAACATACCAAAATTGGCAAATAATCTACACTGCATCAAAAGTAAAAATGTTGCAGAGTTAAAAATGTTGCAGAGTTAAAAATATAAACCTCCAAACGTTGTAGATCAGGCACTGCAGAGGCTCCTTTTATATCAGTCAAGTTGTACATGCCTAATATGTTATTCCAGCTTGGAATACTCATATTGTAGATTAAATCATTAAAAACGGCTCCTGGGTAAAGAAGAGTCTTAACTGCAGCTACCGGAAAAATATCACTTGCAACCAACTGGCTAGATGTAACATGGATAGGTGATGTACACATACCCGATCTACATGGTATCCTGAATAAATTAAGAGACGGAAAATTATAAAGAACGATCAATATTTATGTTCAATATAGGTGACTGTAAATATAATAACAGATCATATGGTTGTTGTTCGCGTTTGCAGGAAAACAATCATAATACACAGATTTAGAAATAAGAAAACACGTCATAGGTCTAACATAACTGTCATCTTCGACCAGCTGTATCTATGCACTTAGGAAGGTTCGGATGCTCAAAGTAAAGCATGTAGGATGCCTGATTAATGATTAAATGCATCAAGACTCCACTTTTAAATATCATCTTACTATCTTATCTATGGGTTGCCAGTGAAAGAGTTGATACGGATACGCACTCATGTAGCAATGATAGATTGTATACCCATATTATAAGATAGAAATTTATTAGAACGACATAACAAATGTTTTTAAAACACCGAAATAGTAAACCATCACATAGAAGGAAAGCTTGGAGAAAAATTTAAACCAGCAGTCAAGAATTTGAACTTTTTAAGTGGGATGCTTGTCTTCTTTACAAATCGAGTATAACTATTTCACCTATATAACTTTGACTTGCTGCAAATGATTTACTCTTAACATAAGGGTGATTCATGTGTCTTTAATTTTGGATATATGCCAAACAAGAGCAATGGAGGTGAGAAATCCAAATTTGGAATGATTGACGACATTTATAAGCTACAACTATTTATCCCTGGTTATGCTTTTCTTGTAAAGTTCTGTAGAACTCTGCTGACATCTTCTATATTTTTTAACTTCAGATATGTTTTTTGTTTGTGACTTATTAACATTAATGTATTAAAAACGCGCTTTTTTCCAAAATAATGTATTAAAAACGCTAAGCAGAGATTAGCAGTAAAGTAACTTTCTAGTGCTTGCTTAATCAAATAAATGGATAAGTGGCAGACGCTTATGTAGAAGCAAAACTGGTTTATATGAATAAAACTTTTGTCCAAGAATTAAGTATTAATACCAAGTTTATTTCACATGATCCTTTTTTTTTTTCTTCTTTTTTTTTCCCCCTGAATTACAAGTTTCACTATTATATCATAGAGAATACAGGAGAGATCCTTTTTAAGTGTAGAAAATTCAAATGAAGAAATCAAGTTGAGAAAAAAAAAGTCAACAAATCCATGTTTAGTCTTTTGAGACGTTTCACTTAATGATAGTAGCTAACAAAGCAATGGGGGAACCTCCAAAATAGTTGATCAAGTACACATCCGACATTAAGCAAACCTCATCTGTGCCAATACAACTCCCTTCATTCAATGGTCCACCACCATTCCAAAGATAGATGTTGAACATGTAAACCATCTCAAAAGTAGCTCTCATTTCTACTTAAAGTTGTGTTATCAATACCTATTCTAAGATTCCATTTTTTTAATTATTTGCTGAATGACATAATAGTTTAAATACAACAACTACGTTCTGCAGTGGTGCGCCGTTTCACAATGTTCTCTTCTCCCTTATATACCACTTAATACTGGTAATTAGCATGCCGATTTCCTTTAAACTTTTTTTAGGGTAAGAAGGACAAACATTTAATACATCTACACTAACATCCTTTACAAATAGCGTTCTAGTTTTATCGATAACACTCTAGTTGACTACACCAAATCATCGTTGATGATTAATCCAGAACCAATTACTAAGCTACCCCGCGGCTTAAAGCTGCCCCAAAGTTGGTCCCACTGGGGTTTGAACTTAGATCTCTACTCGAGATTCCTAAGCCCTTACAAGTTTGTTAACGATGAGAACTTGAAAGCTTAATACATATATTCATAAAAGTCGCTCATTATTATCCTTGTCTAAGACAACCCACTACAAAACCTGGTCACTTTACTTATGGGTTTGTAAAAAGTCAAATCTATCAAACATATTTAAAAAAAAAAAAAAAAAAAAAAAAAAAAAGGGAAAGAAGAAGAAGAAGATCTAGTAAACACATATGAATGAATTCTAAGTAAGATAAAAAAAAAAGATATAAAAACCTGAAAAATGGAATTTGGAGGATGATGAGAAGGAAGTAAATACGAGATGCGTGTACCGGAAGATTTGACAGCTTCCCCATTTTTCACTTCACTTACGACCAAGATTTGATTTTATTTGATTTGATTGGATTGGGATGCCAATCAAACATTCATATACGGAGTAATTGTGTTTTATATTATGCAATTTATGTTATGTGTTCCACTTAAGTCCCTCGTCTTTGACCTTCTTTCTTTTCCAATAATTTTTTTCTATTTTTTATCATTTAAAAATAACCGCAATACATACACAACTAGGGGTGTCAGCAGGGTCGGGTCAACCCGACCTGAACCCGAATCCGAACACAATAACGTTTATCGGGTCGAGTTTAATCGGGTTCAAAAAACTTGTCGGGTTAGTTTGACCCGAACCCGATAACCCGATTTCTTATCGGGTCGGGTTGCGGGTTGAGTTATTTATGTTATCGGGTTATTGGGTCAACCCGATAAGACCCGAAACATATTATAAGTTTTATCTTTTATACGTATATAATTTTGTTGCCATTTCATATATAGCAAGAAAAACAATATATTATAACTCATAACTCCTCTGATTCTCTAATTAGGCTTAAAGAAATATCTTGCAACATAAAAAAATATCAGCAGGCTAGTCCTAACAGCATCAGTAGGCGTATTCTAGTGAAAACAAAATTATAATCGTATAAAAGATAAAAAACAGGCACCTCAGTCTCTTTTTGGTTTTATATGTTGATAAAAGTTATGGACTTTAATCTGTTATCAGAAATCATATTGCGTATCAATTAACGGTGTCTTCGTAACAGTTGGTTTGTAAGTTGTAACAGACAATAAGATATTTTACGTCCATTCACATACATCAATCGACTAAACCATATACTATCAAATATCATTAGTCTACTTTTTTATAAACAAAAACATAGTACATACCATCATAAGCAACATACTTATTTATTTTTCAGAACTTTGATGATCATGAAGGTTTTACTTACTGTTACTTAATCGGGTCACCCGATAACCCGAATCACCTGACCCGACATAACCTGACCCGACATATCGCACCCGAACCCGATAACCCGATTCTTAATCGGGTCGGATTGAGGGTCACTTTTAAAATTTTCAAAACCCGACTCAACCCGACCCGACAAACCCGATAACCCGACCCGATAACACCCCTACACACAACTACCCACAACAACCAATAAATTTAACTCTCTCACTTAAAAGGTACATGTTGGTGTATGTGTCCGGACTATATGCTTCATCCGATCCATTCTTATAGGTCCGAACGTTTTATTTCTTCAACTGGACAAAGCTAGAGACATCATAACTATTACCTGGCAAAATTATTTACATCAATGACCGTCGGCACATGTGCCCGAATTTTTCAAGTATTGCACCATCAGCTCAGAACCGATGCTAAAATACTGGGGGGGGGGACATGTTGGTGTATGTGTCCGGACGGCATGCTTCGTCCGGACCATTCTTATATGTCCGGACGTTTTACTTCGTCCGGACTCTTCACTCATCTCCGGGTGTACTCACTGACATGTCTGCCGTTATCTACGCTGTATAGTCCCATCAACCGGCACCTTCCCAGATTTCACGGGATTGTGTCCCCACGTGGTCTGACACCTACTTACTAGGTCTGACATAGGTCAACTCGCTTGGTCCCAAGGTAAGTAGGTACAGTAGGTGTGGGTAGTAAATACCCACACCTCATTTACGGTATGCATTCAATTTAACACCTACTACTGTTACTCTCATATTACTGTTCAATCTATAATCATCCGATACTTACTCTCACGCCGGAGGTTAGCCTTGGGATAAAACCAAGGCGAGACTAACACGTGTGTCTCTTGTGTGTAGGAGTAAACAAGGTCCGAAGGAATCACTCTGAAGGACGATATACAGAGGTGGGACCTTCCTACAAGGTTTTACTTCAACAAATTGGCGCCATCCGTGGGACTCGCTATTCAATCTACCTAAGCATTGAAATGGCTGGTTCCTCTTTTCGTTCCCCACGTCTCGATGACAGGGAGGACGAACCCAACAACCACAACCTGTACGAACCTAACAACAACCACGACCAGCACGAAACCAATAATCACGACCGATACGAACCCAGCAACAATCACAACCGGTATGAACCCGACAACAACCACAATCAGTATGAAACCGATAATAATCAAAACCAGCATGACAACTCGGCCGAGGATTCTCCCAGTCTCCAGAATCTGATCATTAGCCAAGTAGCTTCCCTAACGGAACTGATCAAAAAACACAACGCACAGCCCGGGAGCGCTCTTAAACCAATTCGACTAAATTTCGAAGACGAAGGGAATGCGAGTCAGGGAAAAGAAAAGGCAAGCGAAGGAAAGGACGACGACCTGCATAAGCCTTTTAAAGAGACGTCAAGGTCACAGTTCACTCGTCGCATTGTTGAGTTCTCCGGTCCGGCCCACGTAATGCCGCTCAACATGAGATTCTATGACGGATCAACGGATCCGAATAATCATTTCACCAGGTTCACTGGAGCCGCTAATCAAGGGGAATGGCCTATGTCGGTATGGTGTCGCATGTTTCAACAAACCCTGGACGGAGCAGCGGGAGGATGGTTTGAAAGGTTGGAATTTGGAAGCATTGACAGCTGGAACGAATTAAGAGAGCAATTCTCGACCAGATTCGCCCTCCGAAAGAAATGTACGAAAGACCCCACGGAGATAACCAAAATTATCCGGCGAGCTCACGAATCTCTTCCGGATTTTTAAAGAAAGATGGTCTGATGAAGCAAGTTACATAAGCGGTGTACTAGAAATCATGAGGATCTCCGCCTTCATGAGTGCACACAAATGTCCGGCCCTTGCCAAAAAATTTTCCGACAGAGTACCGCGCACAGTTACGGAAATGTTTACCAGAGTAGACGACTTCATAAGGTCGGAGGAAGCATACCGTAATACGGAGTTACCAAAAGGTGGGGGATTTGATTCACGCAAGAAGGGAGGTCAAGGCCTCAGGAATGATAGGTCAAGAGGGGAACGCCGGAACGATTATCGCCAGAGGGACATGTACCACCCTTATGTCACCCCTAAAAGCAGCTGCAACCGCAACAGCTAACCCCTTCCGGAATACCGCCGAAATGACGCTCCTAAACCAGCAGCCCCTCACGCAGGTCTGATGTCGTTGGTAAAACCCCCAAGAGAAATCTTAGCCACGGAACATCATCTGAACCTACCCATCCCTCCTCCGACTGGGAGTAGACCGAAAAAGGAGATCTGGATAAGTACTGCGAGTATCATAGGGAAAAGGGCCATGTCACTGATGATTGTTTCCAATTAAAGAGACAACTTGCGTTTGCACTAGAATCCGGCAAGTTAGATCACCTCGTGAAAGATTTCAGACAGCAGGATGGTGGTAAAGGCAGAGATCAACAGAAAAGGAATGACACGGGAAAAGCCAAAGTAATTAACATGATAAGGAGCTTACCGGACTTCCGGAACAAAGGATCTGAGGAACACGATCAGGGATGGATGAACGCCCCAATAATCTTTCCTCCCGTGGTGGCAGGGTGTCTGTCGAACGAACCCCTCATCATCAAAGGTGAAATCGAAGGGTACCTAATTCGGACAATATATGTGGATGAAGGGTCGTCTGTAAAAGTCATGTACGAGCATTCCTTCAATAAACTCAGCAAGGAGGTAAAAGCTAAGATCAAAATGACAAGAACTTCCCTAGCAGGTTTCTCTGGAGAAACAAGTAAACCGAGGGGAAAGATCGAGCTAGACGTGCACTTTGGCGAACAGGCCATGATCCGAAGAACAACCATGAAGTTCTATGTGGTGCGGTCTCCGTCACCCTACGACGTGATATTGGGAAGAACCGTACTGGGAGAACTGAGGGCAATCCCTTCAACCATACATTCCATGATAAAATTTCCCACGCCCGAAGGGGTAGCAGCCCTAACGGCACAACCAGAGAAAAGACAGAAGAAGACCATCGGACACCATCCAGCCGTTGATATTTCAAGCGCACCGAAAGACCAAAAGGAACATGGTTTGTTCGCAGGAAATAATCCAGCGGTATCGAAATAGTGAACAAATGGCTGAGATCTGGAAGTACCGGACTAAACCGATACATTACTTTGTACGGACCTAGCAAGATCTGGAACATAACAAATATGCGAAGTTGTCTTTTGTAAAAATTGTAAACCGAAGCTTATTAGTATTTATGGCAGTCTATAGTTCCCCAGCATCAGGGGGAACAATTTTCCAATTTAATTGTATGACGCATTCCATGATTAAACGGATCGTGAAAACACTCCCTCCCTCGTGAGCGGATCGTGAAAACACTCCGTCTGTCAATTAAACGGATCGTGGAAAACACTCCCTCCCTCGTGAGCGGATCGTGAAAACACTCCGTCTGTGAATTAAATGGATCGTGGAAAACACTCCCTCCCTCGTGAGCGGATCGTGAAAACACTCCGTCTATGAATTAAACGGATCGTGGAAAACACTCCCTCCCTCGTGAGCGGATCGTGAAAACACTCCATCTGTGAATTAAACGGATCGTGGAAAACACTCCCTCCCTCGTGAGCAGATCGTGAAAACACTCCGTCTGTGAATTAAACGGATCATGGAAAACACACCCTCCCTCCCTCGTGAGCGGATCGTGAAAACACTCCGTCTGTGAATTAGACGGATCGTGGAAAACACTCCCTCCCTCGTGAGCGGATCGTGAAAACACTTCGTCTGTGAATTAAACGGATCGTGGAAAACACTCCCTCCCTCGTGAGCGGATCGTGAAAACACTCCGTCTGTGAATTAAACGGATCGTGGAAAACACTCCCTCCCTCGTGAGCGGATCGTGAAAACACTCCGTCTGTGAATTAAACGGATCGTGAAAACACTCCCTCCCTCGTGAGTGGATCGTAAAAATAATAATAATAATAATAATAACCCTCCCGAAAAAAATTAAACGGATAGTGATAAACACTTCCTCTCATGAGCAAATTTGGGGAAACACCTCAGCTCGAATGATCCGATCGTAATACACGCTACATCAGCACAAAAGTGTAACAAATCATGTAGTATTCTCCATCAACAAAACATATAATCGATCGTACAAGCATTCCGTTGATAAAAAATAAACGGACGTTTGAAACATTCCGAATCAGATGGGCCGATCGCGAAAACACCTCGTCATCGAAGATGCACATAAACAAAACATTCATGTAGAAAATATATGCAAAAATCATTCTATTAAGTCAGACAACAACAAAAAAACATCATCAGTCACAAGCGAATTATTGTACAGAATGTCTAGCTATAGTAATTGTTATTATTACATTCATCCGAGAGTAAAAACAAACAAGACAATCAAGAGTCTTTATGTTGATCCCAGTTGAGCTTCACGATCTTATTAATTGCTTTAGATAAATTTAAGACAATCGGTATAGAAACTGATCTTGAGTTGTATATCAAATATTATGCGGAAACTAATACTTGATCTTAAGAAGAATAAACACAAACAAATTCTCAAACAACACTTCAATATTAATACGATTGCTCAATAGCAATAGGGTTACAAGAAACCTTGAAGTGTAAACAATAATACGTATGCTAAGATAATCGATATCTAACCCTAACCCTAGAACCTCCTTTTATAGTGTAAGGAGTCCTAGTCAGTTTACAAGACTTCCTATACAAGAAAAATATTCATACGTATCTTTTCTATAATTATCCTTAACATACTATACATATCTAATAAGCAGCAGAGTAAATCTTCTAGCAGCAGAGTCTTCGTGAGCTAGCAGCAGAGTTACACTATGCCTATTATCCCAAACCAGCAGAGTCACAAACAGCAGAGTTATTATACTAATCAGCAGAGTCACATAACTATTCAGCAGAGTTATGTTTCTCGAATCAGCAGCATCTTTTAGACCCAACACTTTATCAGTGACATCCTTCACGACGGAGGAACCTCCGGTTGGCACATGCTTCACACCGGAAGAAATTCCAGCCTGCTGAGGCGGATCTGCTGCTGTGGCTTTAGGTTTAGGAGCACTGACGACAGGGAAGAGATTCATAAGCTCGCCCAATGGTAGACGGTAGGAGTCCGCAAGCTTTTGAATATATGGGTACTGAGCCTCGAACAATTTCAGATACTCCGCCTGCCAGATACTGGGGGCTTCCATGTTAAGATTGCCAAATTTACCCTGAAGTCTTTCATAATCATCTTTTTTGCGCTCGTACTTAAGACCATCTAGAAATCCAGCGGTATATGATAAACTATAAACCCTGCCCATGCTTTCTTTGTATTCGGAGCTATTAAACAACCGCTGACAAGCAGCCGGAAGTAGATCCTTCACAGCACTTTGGCGGTCCATTTCCAATCAGCCTACCTTAGCGAGCAAGTCCCTATTCTCCCTCTCCAGTCTCCCCATGGTTTCATCTCTCTTTCCCATCTCCTGTTCCAGTTTCTTAATGCCCTCAGCACGAGAATCGGCTATTTTCCTCCATTCATCCCTATCTCGCTCCATCTCAGCCAACTGAATAGACAAACTCTCTTCTCGGGCCGACATACCGGAACGTACGTCAGCCAACTCCTGCTTGAGAGCGTTAAACTCCCTAACCAATCGCTCATACCTGCCAAGCTCCTCGCTGCGCTCCTGTATACCAACCTTGTGAGCACAGTCCAGCTCCCTATGTTCACCAAGAAATTGATTGAATCGACGAAGCAGCTTAGCCTGCATAGCAATCCCGCCTCCGGCCTGAGCATAGGCTAAATGAACCAGCTGGCTGGTGATCAGATCTTCTAGAGCAGCTTTTTCAGCAGGTGGTGTGAGATGTGTCAATAGCTCCCGGCAGGCTCTGTAGGAGTCTAATCGAACATTGTTGGGAAGAGACCAACCGGGAATAAAATGCTCCCTCTCGAACAAACCCTCATCTGCAACAAGATTAAATTACTCTATTCAAGCCTATCGGAACCAACTAAGAAATGTGCACCCGAAAATATCCTATCACCGCTAGTAAAAATGTGGAGAAAGGGATCTTGACACCCCCTTTCTCAACTGGTGAACATAAACACCTATTTTATCTTCCGGCAACATATCCATAGTCATGTCGGCCAGAGGAAGCGTGGGCCGTAAATCCAAAGGGATACCAAATTCCCCGACCACACGATCCAATTCACCCTGCGTCAGTTTCGAAGTATGTATATGCATGTCAAACTATCCTACTGGACTGAGGGCCAAGCCTACTGACTAATGGGAGATTCTCCTGTGAGTACACTCTCTCTCTTAAAAGCTACACTCTCTTTTAAAATATGCATATTCTCTCTTCGGGACTTAAATCCCGCATGGAAAAAAATAGTCACTTTTGCCGATTGAAGGGTATGGTACTCCCGCTGGAAAAGAAAGAAAAAGACTATCCCTAGTTGCTTTCCCGAGTCCACACCTTCCGCCCTTATAAATTGCTTACTTCGCCCACTTTCTACGACTAGACAGAGTGGTTACCCACTCACGACACACCCAAAACAGTGATACAAAGTCACGGTCAAATTGTGCATATACGGCGAGTAGCTCACCAAAGTGAGTTGCACAAAAAACGTGGCCCATTTTCAAAAAGTAATTGTTTTTTTATTTGTATTGTAGATGTTTGTGGGGTATTTAATGGGGTATATTTGTATAAAGTGAATATTTTAATGAAATGTGAGGGAAAGGTGACCAAAATGGAGGTATGATGAGTGAGAGTGAGTGGAAGTGAGAGGAGAGAGAAAACTGAGGTGGCAAAGAACCCGACGCCCAACGGTGCAACCCGAATCCCAAACTTTTTGGAGTATGCTTATCGGGTTACCAGGCGGATTTTGAAAAATTTAATGAACCACTAAGACTTTGTTGCATAATAAAGGATTAATCCCAGGCGGATTTCGTCGAACCGGTCGGTCAGTCGGACACCGGTCGAACCGGCCGGTTCAACCGTTTGGTTTTTTTTTTTTTTTTTTTAAATGCTACTAAACTTCAAAAAAAATGTATTTTATTTTTTATTTTAAAGAAATAATGTGTTTTAATGTTCACAAAAAAAAAAAATAAATAAATAAATTAAAGTATACACATCATCATAAAAATTAAAAAAAAAAAAGAATTAAAAAAGAAAAAAAAAATTCAAAACCGGTTGAACCGGAAAAACCGGCCAAAACCGGAAAAACCGGCCGGTTCTAACCATAGAACGGTATCTCTAAAAAACCGGGGTTTAAAGAACCGGCCGACCAGCCGGACACCGGTTGAACCGGTCGAACCGGCCGGTCCGGTCCGGTTTTTAAAACATTGACTTTTACACCAACTAGAGTATTTTTGCCGTTATATAATGTGTTTTTATACATATATTGAATGCTCTCAAAAACACTAATTCTCCTAATTTCAACTCCAACATTCAAAACACTAAAATCAACCTTTAATTCAACAATTAGTCATTAAATTCATCATTTGCATCATCATCATCATCATCGGTAATCATCATAGATTCAATTTTGAATCGCAAATCATTAAACGGATTTCCATCAAATCAAATCGTTAAATCAACAAATTGAAAGGTTTCATTTTCATATGATTTCTAGCATAAAATTTGCTATGTTAATTGAATCAATCAATTATAGTTCTTTTGAAGTTGGGTGGATATGTTAACATTCCAAGTGTTTGAATAAACTCTAAACACTCCAAGTGCAATCACATTCTTGTTTCTCTTAGAAATTGGCAAAGAACATGGAGTGACTGGTTTTGATATGTCTTTTTGTTCACGACAATTGGAGCAAAACGAGATTTTGAAAGTTTTGCTTTTTCCAAAATGGATGGTTTTGAAGTATTAAGGGTGTCCATCGTTTGGTTCATGCTTTTGGAGAGAATGGAATGAAAGAAAGATTAAAACCTATGTTTGGTTTCTAGGCGGGGCCCACAATTTGGGAATGAGGGAATGAGGGAATAATAGATTTCATTCCCACCTTAGTTGGGTGGTTCTACTTGAAATCAGCGGGCCCCATTTTTTTTCCTTTCCCACATCTTTCAAACCTTTCCCAAATTCGAATCCAATTCCAATCCCACTTACGAACCAAACGCACGGTTTTGAAGTCCTAAGTTTGTCCATAGTTGAGGTTTTGAAGTATTAAGTATTAACTGAGCTCTCAACTTGTCATTTTTAGTTTGGGTGAAAGCTAAAGATACGCAACATAGTTATTCAAAAGACACGATGTACGCAACATACTTTTAAAATTACCATTGTACGCAATTTACTTTCAAATTTGGTGCAATGTACGTAATATGACCTGGAACCAGCAGGTTACCAGGTTTCAAACTTTGAAAATTTACAGGAATGGTCCCTGTGGCTTGCGTTGACTTTCACCGGTCATCCCTTGACTTTTTTATCACTTAGAAAAGTTACAGTAATGGTCCTTATGGTCCCTGTGGCTTCCATTTTTGTCCCTTTTTTTACGTTTTCGTCCGTTTTTATACGTTTTCGTTCATTTTTATACATTTTCATTCGTTTTTATACGTTTTCGTCCGTTTTTTTTAATGTTTTCGTTCGTTTTTATACATCATCATCCTTTTTTAACGTTTTCGTCCGTTTTTTACGTTTTCGTACGTTTTTATACGTTTTCGTTCGTTTTTATACATCTTCATCCGTTTTTTAACGTTTTCGTCCGTTTTTTTACGTTTTCGTCCGTTTTGATACGTTTTCGTTCATTTTTATACATTTTCATCCGTTTTTATCCGTTTTCGTCCGTTTTTATACGTTTTCGTCCGTTTTTATACGTTTTCGTTCGTTTTTATACATTTTTATCCGTTTTCGTCCGTAATTACACCTTTTCCTCCGTTTTTGAACGTTTTTATACGTTTTCATCCATTTTTTTAATTCTTCGTCCGTTTTTATACGTTTTCGTTCGTTTTTATACATCATCATCCTTTTTTTAACGTTTTCGTCCGTTTTTTTTACGTTTTCGTCCGTTTTTATACGTTTTCGTTCGTTTTTATACATCTTCATCCGTTTTTAACGTTTTCGTCCGTTTTTTTACGTTTTCGTCCGTTTTTATACGTTTTCGTTCATTTTTAAACATTTTCATCCGTTTTTATCCATTTCTGTCCGTTTTTATACGTTTTCGTCCGTTTTTTATGTTTTCGTTCGTTTTTATACATTTTATCCGTTTTCGTCCGTAATTACACATTTTCGTCCGTTTTCGTCGGTTTTTTATACGTTTTCGTCCGTGTTTTTAACATTTTTGTCCATTTTTTACGGACGAAAACGTTAAAAGATGGACGAAAATGTATAAAAACGGATAAAAATGGATGAAAATGTTTAAAAATGAACGAAAACGTATAAAAACGGACGAAAAATTAAAAAAAGGGACGAAAACGTATAAAAACGGATGAAAACGTTAAATAAAGGATGATGATGTATAAAAATGAACGAAAACGTATAAAAGCGGACGAAAAATTAAAAAAATGGATGAAAACGTATAAAAACGTTCAAAAACGGATAAAAATGTATAAAAACGAACGAAAACGTATAAAAATGAACAAAAACATAAAAAAACGGACGAAAACGTGTAAAAACGGACGAAAACAATTAAAAACGGATGATAATGTATAAAAATGAACGAAAACGTATCAAAACGGACGAAAACGTAAAAAAACGGACGAAAACGTTAAAAAACGGATGAAGATGTATAGAAACGAACGAAAACGTAAAAAAACGGACGAAAACGTTAAAAAATGGATGATGATGTATAAAAACGAACGAAAACATAAAAAAACGGACGAAAACGTATAAAAACGGATGAAAATGTATAAAAATGAACGAAAATGTATAAAAACGGACGAAAACGTAAAAAAAGGGACAAAAATGGAAGCCACATGGACCATAAGGACCATTACTGTAACTTTTCTAAGTGATAAAAAAGTCAAGGGATGACCGGTGAAAGTTAACGCAAGCCACAGGGACCATTCCTATCAATTTTCAAAGTTTGAAACCTGGTAACCAGCTAGTTCCAGGTCATATTACGTACATTGCACCAAATTTGAAAGTAAATTGCGTACAATGGTAATTTTAAAAGTATGTTGTGTACATCGTGTCTTTTGAATAACTATGTTGCGTATCTTTAGATTTCACCCTTTTAGTTTCCTTACCTTTATAAACTTTTAAATAAGAATGATTATCGTATTTGCACTCTTCTATTTTGCGATCTAACTGTTTCAGTAATCATTTCTTTCTATTTCCAGCTTATCAAAATAGATCTCATATTTAACAGTTTTGATGGAAAGCTCAGTTTGGAGTTTCTCATGATCTTCGATTCCGTACATTTGCAATATAATAGACATGATATCAGTAGAGACGACATCTTCCAAAAGTTGATCGAGATGATTTTCAAAATTTGACTCTTTTGATTTAAAATCGTCAACCTCTTTTTCGAGAGAGTTAACATACCTCAAATCGTCTATCATCTCTTTCGTGAGTGCTGTTTCAAAATGGTTTAAATGAGTAGACACATTTTGGACGACCGATTCAAAATCATTTTTCAAAACTTTCTAAAGTTTCAGGTAAATGCCAGAGTTCCAATTTTGAGAAGTCAGTCATTTTATTTGTCATAATAGTTTTCAAAACATCAATTGAGTTTTCAGAAGTTTGAAGTACTACTTCCCTTTACTCTTTGGAGTATTGGATTCAGTTTTACTCAGATGTTTCTCTAGATTGCTCTTTTTTTCAAAGACAATTCTGGGAATTTCTTCCACTTGTTTTAAAATTTGTGGAGAAACATCAGTTTTGACATATTTTGATAAATACAATTGCTCTGCTGACTGTTCCCCTTGTGGTACAAAGTCATCGTAAAGTTAGTTCAATTTAGAATAATCTATTGGTTTGAATTGTGTGTCCGCATTTTTTACCTCAATTTTCGGATTCATATCTTAAGTAGTCATCAGAGGTAGACACATATTGATACATACTATCACAAGCATAAAATTTGCATCATAAAAATATGGATTCTTATGAACGGCTTTCTTGAGATATGAAGGATTTTTGTATCCGAGTGCAAACGTGCCATCATAATAAGAATTAGGGGCAGGTTTAAGCATATGGATTGTCTGAATTGATTGCCCAGTTTTAAAAATGATGTTGTTGAGTTCTTTTGTTTTATCTTCAAGATCAATGATTGTATCCAAACTTTTATCTTCACGACTTCCAAAATTATTTTACAACTTTTCTCGTTGTCTTTTGAGATCAGAAATTGTCGTTAAAAGTTTTGTATCATGAGTCCGAAGGTTTGAAATTTCCTCATCAAGAACCACAACTTGTTTGGTTTTAGCGTTCATATATTCATCAAATGGATAATTCTTTTTGTAATTGTTGTTCTCGATACACAACTTTTTCATAAACAATTTCAAACCTTTTATTTTTTTTTTTTTTTTTTTCTGTTCAATGTCAATTTTAAAACATTGTTCTTTTGTCTTATATCTCTTAAGCTCTTATGTCAAGACGGCATTTGCTTGCTTAGCTTCGCGATTGACCGTTTTGCACTTATCAATTTCATTTTTCATATTTTAAACTAAAGTAGCAATTAAAGAACTTTTGATGACATCAAATAATGACTAAATATTAGCATCATTTATCCCGTCTATATTGCTTATTTTATACTATTTTATATGAGATTTAATACTTAATCGTTTACTTTTGTTAATCTCAGTTAGAGCAATTGGAGAAAGTTGGGAAAAAAGACGTATTTTGGAGCAAAGCGAAGATATTGAAGAAAGTATATTGTTCAGACATTTAATACGGTGTATTCATGCTTGGAGATATGCCGTATAGAGGCCCTAATTTATTAAAGACCCAATGACGGGAATGCATGCAATACGGCGTATCCAATCCCATTGATACGCCGTATCTGAAGACGGGTGAAAACTAAATAAAAGATTTGGACGCAACACTATTTTTGGCATAACTTCTTTGTTCGAGCTCCGTTTTAGGTAATTCAAAAAGCCATGGAAAGAGGAAAAAGAGTTCTACATGTTAAAAATATAAAATGCAAGAAAATATGAAGCTAGCTCGTGAAAATAATTGCTGAAACAACAGCTCGTGTGATATACTATTTATTGGGCCAAATATGATCATGGGCTTCTAAGCCCATGTTGGTAACTAAGAGACACATGTTGGTTTTTTTGTGGATCGGATGGGTAACAGAAAACACAAGAGATGATTTGCAATTTACCAAAGAAACGAAGATGCAACTTGGTAGCTAAGTTTAGTACTAATCACAACCTATATAAAGCAAAGAGTTGAGATCCTCTGCAAAGGGGCACCAATCTACAAAGTCTAAAAAGTAAATCACACCGTTCGATCATAACTATCAACTACCAAATAGAATCCCACGGTCGTGATTTAAATAAAAATAAAAATAAAGACGCATGTCTATAAATAAAAAGGGGTAAAATTGTAATTCAACAAACAAAATTGGTCTAATCACATTCCCTCCCACTCACACACAATCTCTGGTTTCTCTCTCTACATATTCACTCCTAAAAAAACTCATTCTCTCTCAATTCTCTCACTAAAAATTGGGGAAAATTTAGGGTTTCGATCAAAATCTCCGATAATCCTAATTTCCGATCAAAATCTCTGATAATCTACACGAAAAGATGAATCCTAATCGTAAGTTCTTTGATTATTCGTTAATTACTCGATTTACACTTACTTTATTCATGAAAAATCTCAATTTAACAAAATATATATATATATATATATATATATATATATATATATATATATATATATATATATATATATATATATATACTAGTTTTCAAAGCCCGCCCGATGGGCGGGCATGTCTTATAATTTTACTTCTGATGGTGTTACTTAACGGAAATTTGTTTTTAAGTACAGTGTTTTTTTTATTTTTGATGTGCATATCCAACTATCTGAACGGGAACCATTACTTTTGGTACTTGTTGCGTCTGCATCCCTTTGTTCTTCTTGTCCAAGCTTTAGTGTGATGTTTCTACTTTGTGCATCCGGACACATTTGTTTTGTTATTACGGAGTAATAAATAAAAAAAAAAAAAATTATCACGTTAGGTCAGACTTTTGGATTACCCGCTTTCCTTTCCCTACCATGACATATCAATGATCGTGCAAAATTCAAAAAGTAGGCAATAAAAGTGGTACCTTTCTGAATTTAACGACTTTATTTTACAATTATGTCAAAGCCCTCGACCGTCTTCACTCGAAATGCCATGATATTGTTTAGCATAGATAAAAGCATGTTCCTCTTCCATTGTTGAACCTACCAATTATCAAAGCGATTTACAACCTATTTTAAAGGTATCCATGTTCCTAAAATGCTTTGGAGAATCTGAAATATATAAATGTATGACCAATCTAAATTAAATAAATGTGAGCAAAAATAAAGTCAATGTCAACATAGTTGATACACCTGGCTTTTTAGAAGATCACTTGAGTCAAGAATATTTAGGGAATCGGATAATGGACCACTCAAAATGATTGGCACACTCAAAATGTGAGTGTGTTGACATTTATACCTTTACATGATAAGAATAAGTCCAAACAATGTCAGGGTATAAATGTCAACACACTTAAAATTTAAGTGTGTCAATCATTTTTTGGAGTGTGCAAATCACTTCCCTTCTTTGAATGTTTTTAATCCATTTGTTTCTCAAGATATGAATGCTTACGAATGTCCCATGAGATCATCATCATTTCCCGAATAATGAACTTTGTTCCAAGCATCTTAAAACCAAACCTTCTAATGTGCAGTCTAGTCATTTAAACTGGAGACCTAATCAAAATAAAAATAAAACACCATAAGACAAATTAAACAATCTATAAATTACTATAACTCACAAACCAAAGATTATACATAGAAGCTTACAAAGCATCATAAAGATGCAATGTTAATACAAAATATAAACATGAAATTGGAAGTTGATGGTCATATACACCTACAATAGTTTAGGCATGACTTGTTTATATTCTTTGAATGTATTAGTTCGTAAGTAGCAAGACATATATATACAGTTTTGTATTTTTGTATTAAGATATGCATATTTTTTTTAAACAGTTTTAAGGTATAACTATATTCACAATAGGAATTTATAAGGGTATTTTGCATTTTTATATTAAGAATTGCATACAATTGCTCATATGCTTTATTAAATTGTTAGGCGTTAGAATTATATTCATAATATTCATAATTGGATAATATAAGGTTTTTTTTTGTTGTAAATTTTGTGAGTTTAATAAGGTGATGCATTTTCCAATGGGCAGGCATGATTTATCGTTAACATATTTTCCTTTAGCATAAGAAGGGTGTTAAAAGTTTTTGGTGTTATTTGTAAGTGAATGATACATTTAGTCTTTGTCGTTTTAGACCTTTAGAACGTTTTTCCCCTCTAATTTATTAACGTTCAGACGACATCTTAGTATTAGAAGGGATAAGGGCCATACAGAGTATTGTAAAAATAGTAGCAACGATGCGACAGTTATTATCTTAGCTTCAGTTATTCATTATCTAATCGAGTAACCATAGATGGAACACCGAAGTTTGTCCTTCAGAAATGTTTACATTATTAGAACATCAAACGCTCATTTTTTTAAACACTTTGAAAATAATATTTGTATAAATGAACTATTAATTATGCGTCTCGTAAGCGATAAATGAAATGTTATAAGGTCACTCAACCACTTAGTAAACAAACATAATACATGAAAATATTGTAGTATATCTAATAGAGTAACCATAGATGGAACACCGAAGTTTGTCCTTTAGAAATGTTTACATTATTAGAACATCAAACGCTCATTTTTTAAACACTTTGAAAATAATATTTGTATAAATGAACTGTTAATTATGCATCTCGTAAGCGATAAATGAAATGTTATAAGGCCACTCAACCACTTAGTAAACAAACATAATAAATTTCAAACATAATACATGAAAATATTGTAGTATGGCCATTGATCTGGAGTATACAAACAGTAATAAATTTCTGAATTTAAAGTCATTCCCCTCCTAATAGCATCCAAATGGAATGTTCCATTAATTTGTCATTTTAGTTGTTCAATATGGATCTCAACTACATGTAGCAAGGAAACATTAGAATGTCTTCAATTCACTTTTAATACACCTCAGTTGGTATATCACCAATATAATGCCAAGGATCATATATGTTTGTATTCTCATACGCGTAGGTTAACTACAATAAATCATCTATGTGCAAGACCTTTTTATGTTGGTGTCTCTTGTGGCTAATTCCTGGAACCCTGTTTTATTCATCCTCATTTAGCTACCGCTGCAAAAGAAGCAGTTCATTGCTACAACTAACACCCTACAACACATCTTATCACCTTGTCTTATGACTATTTCTTCTCCGGTAGATGCATACACACCCTGAACAGTCCAGCAAATTTTAGGTCGTGATAGTAAGTATCCTCTTTGCTTCTTCTTTCTTGCAGTGTCTCAACCTTTTGCATTGTTAGTTCTTTTTCATGGTCATATGACATTTATCTTGACCCTTCCCATAATTTTAACATAAGAATTAATACACTGGGAACATACCTGTAACCTTGCCCTCCTTGTCTTCCTTGCGTTGTGCAAGTGCGATGCAGAGAGGTTTGCTACCAACCATCTTCCCATTCATCTCAAATACCTATAATAACAGAAAAGAAGTTAGCGTTTTATACTTCAGATTTTTAAAAAAGAGATAAAAAAAGAATGATTAAAAATAGCTTATTGAGCTCATAAGCATAAGTTCTAAATGCAACTGGAAGCAAATTAACTCTCAAGTTCTAATCCGATACGGCGATGCCAGGTAAATAGTAAACTTAAAATATGATTTTTGAACTCCTATAGACTATAGCCTTATGTATCATACTATAATACTGGATAAAAAAGTAAACTACATCATCAATTCAAAAATTAAGTATGCTATACATGTATTAACATCATCAATTCAAATAAAAAAAGATTGTGAGTACTAACCAATTGCTGACACTTTATTGCAAATAGAAACACTTCACAGAATCACAGTACAGGACATGCACACTATCTAGTGTCGTGGTGTATATTTGTAAATGTTTTTGCCTCTTTGATTGTCAATAGCAGCTAACTGCAGCAGCAAGCTGTATCAGCAATAATAAACTGTGGTTGCAGCAATAGCAGGTCGCGTCAATACCAATAAACGCATCAGCAGCTGTAGTTAGAAGTATAGACAAAGCACATGTATGTGACCCATTGTGAGGCGCACATTGATTTGCCCATTACCCAAATCCGGACAATTTTAGTTGAATGTAATAAGAGAAAGCTAAACCCCCATACCTGGCCTTGCGCAAGAACACCTTTTCGACCTCCAAATAGTTAACCGATCCCTTTTGTCTCTGCACAGCAGCACAAACCATGACAATCAACCAAGAATAGTAAAAAATAAAATAAAAAATAAAAATGAAAAAAAGGGGATGTTTGAAAATGCATTTGAATTGGCCATTGGGATTTATATTATGAGAAAATAGCTAGCAGAATAGTACAGTAATTAGTTTGAAACTCTCTTTTCCAACACCATGTCATTATGCTTCGCTTCTTGCTCTGCTACTATCACAATGCTTGGGTTTGTGCTCCTAATAAACCCGAAAGAAACTCTTAGGGCCTCACCAGTACCATCATACAACATCTTGTGAAGCTGCAATAAACAGTTAACAGCCATTGTTTCCCCTTCTTTAGCATGAATCATCCATAGTATGACATCTTCCAATCTATCGACAACCGGATGAAATTCAAGTTCAAGATTCATGGCCTTAGCAAATCCCGACAGCCGAGCACCTGCCTCGAAGAGATCTTGTTTTGATTCACCAACACCAGTAATTCGAATGTGACTTGGTGGGCTGTTTCTTGAAGCTAAACTTTGGAAAAAGCTAGGCCATTGAAGCCCTTGTTTGATATCGAAATCTATGATGTGAACTTTATCTTTTCCTTCAAATGCTCTTAACAGAATCTCGTTTGATGTGAAATGAATAAATTTCAGAGTTGGAGTTGATTGGTTCAGGAGACTTAAAGCTGTCCCGTTTTGTTCTTCCATCTGATTAACCTCTATAGGAATCGAAATCTGAAAAATATTAGGCCAAATTCTCGAAACCCTTAAAGCTAAAGCTTCTATGTAATAAGAAGAAAGACGAGATATTGAAGACTCGCCTCAAGGAGAAGCTAATTCGCCCAACTTTGAAATGAAGTGATTAACAGCATGAATGTTATTCATCCCAATCGCTTCCAAACACGCCAAAGCAGGCTTATAAGCTCAAACCCAACTTCTTCATCATGAGATTCATTCCCAACTGCTAAAAGATCCAAACTTTGATTCGGGTTTGGCCCCTCAAACCCATTCAAACCTCCCTCGAGATCCAATACTATCTGTTGAATTGCTTCTTGAACCTGAACCTGATGACGTTTCCTTCACGACCCGGTCCCTATGACTACTTGAAGCAACACCCTTGTCGCCTAAATCCGCTAATTCATTTACAAAGCTCCATGGACTCAAAAACGGAAGTGAAGTAACCGGATGCCAAAAGTTCCCACAACCCAACTGACCTAAACTTAAATTATCCTCATTTTCACCAAACTCTTTGACTTTACTGCAACCCCTTTTCCTCTTAGCTCGAAAGGACTCGTCTTGATCATCTTCATATAGCCTTTTTAACCCCTTGTTACTACTGTTATCCCAAATAGCGCTTTGTTTCTCCATCACATTGTGCTTAAGTGAACAGCTGCAATAGGGTTGTTGTCAACTGATAAACTTCCTACTGGTCTAACGGGCTGTGATCGTGTCGAATCTTTTTGTGGGAAGTTAGTAGTATTATTACATGGTAAATCCAATCTTTGTGTGCTCATTGAAGGGAAATGACAAGCTTGAAACTGTGCAGATGGTTTAGTATATCCAGCCGGCATTCTTTAAACACTTCCAAACTTGTTAAATTTTAATATAATGCACGATTCAATCAGTTACAAATGTTTACAAAGGATACATCCGTATGTTGTGTTGCGAGCTGTTTATTGCCTATGTAGGAACGGCAAATGAGCCATTGGCTTCTTGTATGTTGCTGATATATGATAAAATTATCGTGTGGTCACCATCTTTGTTTTCTAGCTTGTTTGTCGCATTGCCACAGAAATATTTGGTTTTCAAATCCAGCAAGAGGAAGAAAAAGCAATGGAAGTTAATCACATATTTCAGTTGATAAATATTACGATCATTCATTTAGAAATGACCTTGGGCCTTGTGGCGTCTGCAAGAAACTGTATACTGATTCAGTGTCATCAATACTGATTCGGGAAACTGTATTTTGGACCATAGATGGATAGAAAACTGCAAGAAGCTATATGACGTTACTGCATATATCATACCTGCATGTGCAGCAGGCGTCCTGGAAGTTGACACCGTCCCTCTCTGAGAAGCTGCAGTCTGTGGTTTAGCTGGCCTGTCCGCATGTGTTTCTCTTGAACGTGTGGTGCACGCTTCTGATATGCCTGGAATGACAATAAAAATTTAGTAACACCAAATTAATTAAGATATCTATAGTAACTATGGAAAACAGGTATCCACTAACTGTCACGCAAAGGCTTTTACAAAATTGATTAGATACCATTTGAAAGACAGGAAATCTAATTAGAAAACGCATACATTCCATAACATATGTGGACAGACAGCAGAGATGAAATACCAATCTGCAACCTTTTTTTCGTAGGGCTCAGTATTTTGACCCAAAAAATTGGGAAATTTCAAATCACATATACAGGCATTATAAAAAGATAAAGGGAGGTGACTCACGCCTGCGCGACGCTGATGGTGGTGCTGATGTTTGTGGATCAGTTGTTGTATGCCATCCTTCTGAACAATGTCCACCTACAATGATGGGAATATAAAGAATTTAATAAGGAGTCACTGAAATTTACTTAACCTTTTACGACGAATTTGACGGTACTGAAAAATACCTGTGGACATCTTGGTGAGCCTCCTTTTTCTAGCACCATACCGAGCCCTGTTCGGGACTGCATTGTCAAATACATTTGGAGCTGAGGTTGTATCAACTGTGGTTGCAACTGTAACGGATAAGAGAAACAAATCTGATAAGTGGGCGGTCACATGTACTAACATCTAAAACTGACTAAAAATCTAAAAAGAACTGGACCTTCAAAATTATAAAAATCAGCGGTGGCTGAGCAAGAAAGGGCCAAGGATGCTGCAGGGTTGCAAGAATCTGTAATAAGGCATTTATATGACCCGTGTGAATTGAAGAGTAAAAAGAAAGACATCAAGATAAGCGTTCATACAGTGAAGTTTAAAAACTTCTATTCAACCCAACACAACTCATTTCACCCTTAGACGAACTATGTTATTCTATACATATGCATCCGATTTTTCACCTTTAACCTACTTATTTGTATAAATCCTACTGAAATAAATACCATGAAATTAGCTTCATGATCATACTATGTAATTGAAACTGATGCGATAGATGCATTAAAGATTTTGTCGTACGAAAAGTGTTGAGAAGTAGAGAGTTTACATACCTCAGTAGAGAACAGTAGTTTGGTACTTGGGTCCAAGTTGCCGTGAACTCAACCTGCAAATATATATACCAAGATAAGGACTGACATTACCTACCTTTGATTGTTTATTCGGTCAAAAACTGCACTAAAAATGACTGAGTAGTACTCTTACTTATTTCACGAAATCTGCAACAAACAAAGTAGAATAACAATCATCGGATGATAGGTATTATGAGATGGAATAAAAGTAACTCACCCATCTGCCACCGGAAACACCCAAAAACAGGTTTCATGAGTTTTATCGTCGCCAGGATGTGCTCCTGTGGTCCCGTCTTCTTCTATTAACCTTCATCCCTCGTCACCATACAGCTGCAAATTAGTAATTTAAATTTTACACAAAGTGATCACCAGATTTGATCCTATGTCTCACATATCAAACACATTGCATAATAACTCACCCGTCTGCCACCGGACACACCCAAAAACAGGTTTCATGAGTTTTATCGTCACCGGGATGTGCTCCTGTGGTCCCGTCTTCTTCTATTAACCTCCATCCCTCGTCACCATACAGCTGCAAATTAGTATGCAATAGCAAAACACAATTTAAATTTTACACAAATTGATCACCAGATTTGATCCTATGTCTCACATATCAAACACATTGCATAATAATCATGAGCTTCACGTAGTTACTTTTTAGACGAAACAGAAGCAGAAAAGCAATCCCAATCCCTTGAATACGCACATCATAATAAGAAGATATCAGAAATAGTTATTGAAAACTGCTTAAGGTACAACGTTACTTGATCCCACATACCGATGAACGGCTTTCGAAGTTTCTTTGTTCTTCTTGATAGAAACGCTATAAGATTTATAAGTGCTGAATTCCCATTAAATTATGCTTTTGATTTCTGCATTCGGGTTCAAACAAAATACTAACATGTTAGAAACTGGACCAATTGGAGTGATTATATCTTTTGCAATAATGACTGTATCGAGACCCTCAATTTTACCATATTTCACATTATGTGGACCTGCATATGTAATACATACATGAGGAATCAAGATTTCAACTGATGCACCATTCCACATTTAATTCAATATTGCAAGTAATTCGAAAGATTGATCTATATGCCAGCAATAGAAGATATACTACAACAGCATGAACCGCTATATGTATGTCCACCCCAATATCGTCATCGTCTTCATATATTAGTAAGATTAATTCCAGTTTTGGCAGACCTTCGGTATCATGAGACACCCCTTCTTACCCGGAAGCTGCAACCTGCAATTTTTAATGCATATGAATCATTAACTAACATTTAAAAATATCTTCTCCCATTGTTAATTTATTCGAAGATAATTATAGTTGTGTAGAAAAAAACCTGTACAACTGGAAGAAGCCCAGAACCAATTGTGTATCATATAGTTTTGTAGCCTCTGTATGGGCAGACCTATCAATGACAGCGCAACATCACAGAAAAAACCAAACACACCTAATATTAAGAAAACACAGCCAATACAATAGTGGAAAAGATGCAATCTCGTACCTTGATTCATCAGTATTAATACCTGCAAAAAAAAAAGCCATATGCATACGCAGTAACGAACTTGCATCATTAGGGTTTTGAGAGAAAAGAGAGTATCTTTTTTTCTGTACGTGATGAGTCTAACAAAAACCCTAAAAGGCTATATTATGGAACTATATTTAAGGAAAATATAATCTATGAAAAGTTTTATATTTAAATCGCTAAGTATTATATTTTTAGGTTTGCAGGATATAAATCAACAAATTAGTTGGTCTAGTGGTAAAAAGGTGTGTTAAATATTCATGCAAACCTAGGTTCGAATCTTCATGCATCATTTTTAATGCCTAAAAAAATCCGAATTTTAATTCATTCAAATAATGCTTAGGTGGCTTTTAATTGTGATGACATGGTATTTAAGGATGATTACATGGCATTAATAATTTCGAATTTAATTAATAAATAGTTGCTTACATGGCACTAATGTGATGACATGGCTGATAATGAATTACATGGCATTGAGGTGGCATTTACGTGGCATTATCTACGTGTAACGCCTCCTGTTATATATAATATAGAGATATATATATATATATTATTTTTTAGAACCTACAAGACAGAGTAACAAATTAATTGCACTTTGCAAACCTATAAGACAAAGTAATGATGAACCTGAAGAAGAAATTGAATCCAACTGGTAAGTTCAACATTTATGTTTTAATTTTGTTTTTTTGTTCATGCATATATGTACTTAACTAACGAAAAAAAATCTGTTTTTTTTAGAATCTAGACGAAATAATAGACTAATAAGTTAAACAAAACAAAATGATTAAACAAATTATTAAAAAAATCTGATTTTGTTTTAATTTAAGTTTTTTCATTGCGCAAGTTAAACAATTAGCTAAAAAAATCAGTTAATTTCTTAGTTTATTTTTGTATAATCTGATTCTAAATATATTTTATTTAAATTTTTAGACAATAAAAAAAATGCGCTTTCGGAAAGAAGATCGAAAAGATTTGAAGACCGTCCGTGTCTTAAATGTATAAACCATGTTGTTCATCAGTTAGTGTCGATTATTGTTCATCATGTTTTTGTTTCATTTAATCACCAGTTAGTATAAGTTGTTGTTGATCATGTTCAGTATTTTAAAAAGCATATCAAATTTAGAAAAATTGTTCATCAGTATTTTTGTTATGTTCATCAGTATTTTTGCTTAGTATAATATGTTTAAAAAAATGTTCATCAATATTTTATTCATTTAATCAAAAATTATTGTTTTGTTCATCATTTCATGTTCATCATATTTTGGTTCATCAATTATTGTCACGTGTTATGTTTTATTCTTAAGCTGTTTTTGTTATGTTCATCAGTTGTTGTTCATCATCTTTTTTATCATCAACCATTATTTTTTCATCAGTTAGTATAAGGTGTTGTTCATCATGTTCATTAGTATATTAAAAGCAGATCACATTTAGAAAAATTGTCCATCATTATTTTTGTTATGTTTACCACTATTTTTGCTCACTATAATATGTTTGAAAAAATGTTCATTAGTTTTTTTTTTCATTTAATCAACAGTTATTGTTTTGTTCATCATTTGTTGTTCATCATGTTTTGGTTCATCAGTTATTGTCATGTGTTATGCTTTATTGTTCAATAGTTTTTGTTTTGTCCATCAGTTGTTGTTTATCATCTTTTTGATCATCTAATTGTAATTCATCAACCATTGTTTTTCATCAGTTAGTATAAGTTGTTGTTCATCATGTTCATTAGTATATTAAAAGCATATCAAATTTACAAAAATTGTACATCAGTATTTTTGTTATGTTCCTCAGTATTTTTTCTTAGTATAATATGTTAAAAAAAATATTCATCAGTTTTTTTTTTTTTTTTTTTTTTTTATTTGTTGGATAGGTAAAGAAGCAAAAAAAGGCAAAGAAAGCTATTCCTGTAATATCATATTCACCCAGTGACGATGATTTTGTTAATATGCATTTACATAAAAAAGAACTGAAACTTCTAAGATTGCTCAAACCGCAACTGCTACTACTTCAAAACACGAAGCAAAACTAGCAAACCAAAAAATCCAACTTTTAAATACTGAAAAACGGATTTGATAGTTGAATTGGATGAGAAGATGTTTGGAAAAGATAGAAAACATTTTGTGAAGAAATATGATGTTGAAGAAGAAAAAAAAGAAGAACAAGATGTTGGAGAAGAAGAAAAACAGGATGTTGAAGAAGAATATGATGTAATTATATTTTCATCAGTTATCTTATATGCTCTTTTGTTCATATATTTGGTTGGTTGGTTGGTATGCTTAAGTGCTTTTAATTTTCCAGAACAATATGATGTAATTGATGAATTCCATGGTTTAAATACTAATGTAGTTGCTCGTTTATCGTATTGTGATGGAATTCATGAACTGATGCATTTAAAAACATAATGTTCATCGGTTTGTTTTTTTTTGATGAAAAACTTTTAAATAAACAGATGAACATCTCATAAATAAAATTGATAAACATACAAATTGATGAACAAGTTACAAAAAAACTGATGAACAAAAACAATTTGTGTTAAGCTCATCAGTTCAGCTAAAAAAGAGTTTTTAATCAATAAAATTGATGAACAAGTTACAAAAAAAAAAAAAAAAAAAATTTCCATCATTTTTTATGAACATTTCTTAAAATAAACTTATGAACAAACAATAAAATTGATTATTAAAGAAATGATAAAAGTCATCATCATACAATAATATCTCAATCAAATTCCCTTTGATCAATATTAAAATTTAAAAATATATCAGCAACTAAGCCTTTATGTTGGTCCATGAAATTGAGTAAAACAAGAACAACTTTCATTAATATGAACAAATGTTACAAGATTACTCAAAACCCATTAGATTACATGATAACATCTTCAACTTCTTAAAGGGGATACTTTCGGTGACAAATAGCATCCCCTTTCGGTGACAAATAAACTCTCATTGATCCAAGCTATACTTGATGATTCAATGAGAGGATGTTCCTATCAACTAATACACTGTGTGTATTCTTTTGTTTGTTTAGGAAAGCATGCTATCTCTATTACAACACAGACAATATATACACAGGTAACTAGACTAAGACATGTGGGGTAGGTATGAGTAGACATCCACTTGTTGTGAGTTGTCATCCACCTGGTGTGAGTTGTCATCCACCAAGCGGTCCCTCTTCTTCTTCCTCTTTTGTCTTAGTCTGACTTCTATCTTTTCTTGTAGAAGTTCGCGCCCATATTTATCTGTCTGCTTGTAGAGATAGCATCTTCAGGGTCACTGATACATTTGTCAATTCTCAGTGATACTGGTGTTGTTTGTAGCTCGTATACTTTACTCACTGACACCGTATCAGTAAGTAAAGTGTTTCTTCAACAACGTGCTTTTTACAACACTTACTGATTTCTTTATTAGTGAGTAACCCACTATTTTATCAGTGAGTTAGGCTATTTTATGTTCAAATCTTGTCAGGGTACTTGGGTCAAATTCTTGACCCAACAATCTCCCCCTATTTGAATATACAAATAGCCTGGGTTCAAACCTGCTTGTTCAGGGACTTGATTTTAGTTCCTGAGGTTCAAGGGTTCAGGGACTTGGGTTTTGTTCCTGAGGTTCAGGTTCAAGGGTTCAGGGACTTGGGTTTAGTTCCTGAGGTTTAAGGGTTCAGGAGACTTGGGTTTAGTTCCTGATGTCCAGGGGTTCAGGAGACTTGGGTTTAGTTCCTGATGTTCAGTGAGTTGAATGACCGGTTCAGTGACTGGGTTCAGGGTTCATGGGTCCTGAGGGTTCACTTTTGACTGGTTCATTGTTTATCTCACTGAGAGGGTTCAGGTTCCTGGGGGTTCAGTGACCTGACCAGGTTCTAGGTTCAGGGGTTCAATGTTGTGTTTCAGTCCCTGATTCTTTATTCAGTTGATCACCAATCTTCAGTCACTACCTAAAGAATAAATACCAACTTCCTGATCAGGCTCAGCCCGAAATAACAACAAAACAGCCCCCTGATTTTCATCCTTTCCCTCTGAGTACAAATAACACCCCTCAGCCTGAGAACCAACACTGAACTGATTCTGTCACTATTATCAGTGACTATCAATTCTTGGTTTTTGATTCTCAGTCCCTGATGGTTTTTCAAGGTTCCTGATTCTACCCTGATTCACACAACTCCCTGATGCACACCCCCACTCCCTGATGTTGCAAAAGCTCAGTCCGATTATCACTCCCTGATTCTTAACCTTATCTTCTGAGGTTATCAGCCAGTGTCCCTGACTCATTTTCGCTCCCTGACTCACTTCAGATTCAGGGTGTAATCTTTCTAGAGTTCCAGATTCAGGGTTTAGCCTCACCTTTTCAGTGACTTTGCTACTTGATTTTTAGCATTTACAAAGTAAAGAACCCATAACAGCAAACAACCACTGATTCTCACCACCCCGGAGTCTTTGACTCATTTTTATCAGACCCATACCCATTTCCATTTTCGCTTCTTCCTGATTTTCAGGCTTAGCACGAAAAATCTATTGAGAGCTTCCTGATGTTGCAGAAAACTTCACCGCGAAGACCTCATTAACCCACCCTCAGTTACCCGTTTTTCTCAGGTACACTGATAAGCTTTACAACTTATTTTCAACCACAACAGTACTCCCACCTTCACACTCTGTCAGACCCCATTTCCATATCCCGATTCACATACCTGATTTCTTTACCTCCAACCATCAAATAACTCACAAATCACCATTCCAACCATCAAATCCTTTTACCAGATTCCAAACAAGCAAAAATAATTTTAACCAAGAAAAATCACTCAAGCTAAGCTCATCAGTCATCATTTACACATCTTTTACCAACAATAAACCACAAATTTGATTCAAACCCATTTCTTCATCTCTTATTCCGCAAGACGTTTGAAGATGGCATTAGGGTTTTTTTTTTGTGTCGGATTTCTTTGTTCGAACTGGGTTTTTGATTTCTTGATGGTTTTGAGATGTGGGTGAGATGAGCTTGTCTGTTATTGGTTTTGTCGAGTATTTTTAGATCCGGATCTTGGTTTGTGTTTTGGATTGGCTGGATCTCCTTTTCTCGAAGATGAAGTGTGTATTTTTTGTTGTGTGATAAGATTTTTCTGATTGAGAGATATTGGATCTGTTTTTTTTGATAATGAGAGAGTCATTTTTTTTTTGTGTTTGTGGAGAGATTTTTTGTGTGGGATTTTTGTGATAGATCTGGGTTTTTGATAGATCTGGGTTTTTGGGTAATCTTATTTGTGTGGATAAGATTTTTTGTGTGGTGGAGGTTTTTGTGAGGTTCAGGGAGGGTTTTGGTGTTTGTCAGTCACCAATAAATGTGTTTCTCCCCCTCAAAAATTGCTATATCAGTAGCAGTTTTTGAAGATCACATTTATTAATTTTGAAGAATGTTATCAGTAGTTATACATGGATCTGGCTCATAAGAATGAACCTTAGGCTCTGGTACCACTTGTTGGTCCATGAAATTGAGTTAAACAAGAACAGCTTCATTAAAAATGAAAACATTGTTACAAGATTACTCAAAACCCATTAGATTACATGATAATATCTTCAACTTCTTAAAGGGGATACTTTTGGTATAGCATCCCCTTTGGGTGACAAATAAACTCTCATTGATCCAAGCTATGCTTGATGATTCAATGAGAGGATGTTCCTATCAACTAATACACTGTGTGTATTCTTTTGTTTGTTTAGGAAAGCATGCTATCTCTATTACAACACAGACAATATATACACAGGTAACTAGACTAAGACATGTGGGGTAGGTATGAGTAGACATCCACTTGTTGTGAGTTGTCATCCACTTGGTGTGAGTTGTCATCCACCAAGTGGTCCCTCTTCTTCTTCCTCTTTTGTCTTAGTCTGACTTCTATCTTTTCTTGTAGAAGTTCGCGCCCATATTTATCAGTCTGCTTGTAGAGATAGCATCTTCAGGGTCACTGAGACATTTTTCAATTCTCAGTGATACTGGTGTTGTTTGTAGCTCGTATACTTTACTCACTGACACCGTATCAGTAAGTAAAGTGTTTCTTCAACAACGTGCTTTTTACAACACTCACTGATTTCTTTATCAGTGAGTAACCCACTATTTTATCAGTGAGTTAGGCTATTTTATGTTCAAATCTTGTCAGGGTACTTGGGTCAAATTCTTGACCCTACACTTTATTTATCTAACCGTAAAAAAAAAAAAAGTGAACGAGTAACTAAGTAACAACATAAACATTCTTGTGAGACAACTTCGCCTTCTTAGCAGCCAACTTCGCCTTCTGCTTGATCTCACTTATAGCAGTCTTACCACTTGCCTTCATAGCAGCAATTTCACCTTTAATAGCGTTGCACTTCGCTTGATCATGATCTTTCATGCTACATTTGCAGTATCTACAGTTCTTCCTACGTTTCCCACTAGGGTTAAATTAAACGCTTCACACTACTCTTCTTTTGAAGGTAGGATCTTTAGCTAAAACTGACCAACCTATAAATCAAATAAAAAATTAAATGATGAATAGAACTCATTGATGAACATAAATAAATTAAAAAAAAAATAATTGATGAAACATACCTATGAATTCAACTTTTGCATGATATGCCACATGCATAGTCTGTGACGAGATAATGGAAAAACGGACTCTATTGACACTTGATAAAGAAAAACTTCCTAAGTATAAGTAATTTCACGAGAAGAAACCAGAAAGACGCTATCCACTTCACAATCTAGGCTGTGATTATAACCCTCAACAGAGTGATACATCATACCATAGACAACAGATACTTAATATCTTTATCAACTAAAAAAATATAGCAAAAAAGCATGAACTGATGAACCTCGGATAAAAATAAGCAGATAACAAAAAATGAACTAACTGGTGAACTTCTGATAACATAATAGCTAAAATGAACAAAAAAAAAAAAAAAAAGAAAAATAAAATAGACAACTGATAGTTAATATGTTCATCTACCAAAAAAATATAACAAAAAAGCATAAACTAATGAACCTTGGATAAAAGTAAGCAGGTAACAAAAAAATCCACTAACTGATGAACCTCTTATAACATAATAGCTAAAATAATCACAAAAAAAAAAAAATAATCACAAAAAAAAATTCATAGACAATAGATAGTTAGGTAATATGTTCATCAACTAAAAAAAATATAACAAATAAATCACTAACTGATGAACCTCTGATGAAAATAAGCATATAACAAAAAAATGCACTAACCGATGAACCTCTAATATAGTAAGCAGATAACAAAAAAAATCATTAATTGATGAACCTCTGATAAATGTAAGTAGATAACAAAAACTGCACTAACTGATGAATCTCTAATAAAAATAAGCAAAAACTAACAAAAATAAGCTATATAACAAAAAATGCACTAAATGATGAACCTCCGATAAAAATAAGCAGATAACAAAAAAATGCACGAACTCATGAACCTCTTATAAAAATAAGCAGATAACAAAAAATGCACTAACTGACGAATATCTAACAAATTATTCATCAAATTAATAATTAAATACCAAATTACCTTGTTTAAACACACGAGTATCAACATTGGCCATTAGAAACTGATTTGACATGAAAATCCCCAAATTTTATCAAATTAACCCTAATTCTTTTCCGATTAACCAATTGTACAGTTATAAACCCTAAGTTTTTTCCCCAATTAACCGATTGTACGGTTATAAACCCTATTTTTTTTTTAATTAACCGATTGTATGGTTATAAACCCTAATTTGTAATCGATATGAAAAATGAACACGATTTGAATTGAAGAATGAATATGAATAGAGAGAAAAAAACCCTAATCATTTGATAACTGAGAAGAGGAAAGAAAAAGAAATACATAGCGGGATCAATTGAAATAACTAAGAAGAGAAAGAAAAAGAGGAAAGGAAGAGTATATAGCATGAGAAGCTGAAATTACATAACTTTCCTTGGAGAAAAAAAGTGGGGAGGGCACGTGGCATTACCAGGTTGCTTTTTAGACTTTTTAAAGTTTTTTGCATTTTCAATTGATCCGCTACCATAAAGGACAAGCGTGATTCCTATATTTAGAAACAATAAATCGTCAAAAAATCATCAAAACTCTACAAAAACTACACGTGGCATTAAACACTAAAATAGCAAGTTTAGCAAAAAATTTAAAAAGATTTTCGGATGAAAAATTCAACCGAATGGTGGAAGAATCCTTAATTTTTCTCCCTCTGATTTCTCCTTTTTATTAAACCAAATTTTTTGAATTCAGGGTGCGTTTGGTATGGATATATGGGAAGGAGGTTATGGGTTTCATAGTGATTAAAAGGTGTTTGTTTTGTGGGCCCGGAATGAAATGAGTATATAATAGTAATAGATTCATTACCCATCAATTTGGTTTCTATAAAATCCATTCCGTGGGCCCCTCTCTTTTCCACCACAAAATTCAAATAACTATACACTTTTTCATAACAAATTTTGTCATCTAAACATAAACAATCATAATGATACACTTTTTCATATCCATTATCATTCCTAACAACAAACCAAACAGCTAGCAGGATCATATCACACAATCCCTAAAAATCTTCCATAACCCACACCCTAAAACCATCAATAAACCTGAAATCATCATAGAAACAATCTCACACCAGGTATGTAAAGCAAAATTATGATTCCAGTTTACATATTTTAATTATTGATTTGGGGTTGCAGGCACACACTTTGTTTCCATTTACATAAACAATAATCAATTATTATGATTTTAGTATACATAAACAATAATCAAAATCGGGGTTGCAGGTATATAAGAGATCGATTAAACAATAATCAATAAATATGGAAACTTCATTAAATTTTGATTCAAGATTTGTTTTTATTTATTGAGCTGATCTTGTGGATATCAAATCAACCAACCATTTTTTTTGACAATTATTAACATATGAATTAAAAACATATGAATTAGCAAACATATGTGTAACATCGGATCTTAATTTCAGTCATAGGTGTATTTCGTGAGTTTGATTGTTTCTTTTTGCAGGACCATCAATATGATTATCAAAATTTTGCCAGAGCCATAATCAACATCAAAGGGTGAAAAATTGGAATTTAAATTTTGATTGTCAGGGGTTCAAGTTGCAGGTATGATGTTTGATATATTTATATACGTGATAATGTTTTGGATTAATTTTTAAAATATTGTATTTTATGTAACGTGAATGACCGAGTTAAGCTGAGGAGATACTCAAGTTGAAATAATATAATTACATTGTTTATAAGAATAAGAAACTAAAAGATATAATCACATTGTTAATGTTAAGTAGTTTTTGAGCAAGATCCTTTATAAAGATTTTATATGATTCATCAACCTTTGCCTTCACTGCTTCATAAGCATCAGAACCTTTTGATTGCATATTTTTTTATTATTTAAGAACCTTTATATGTAGCCGGTAAGAGAAAGGAAAAATGATAACGGTTTCATATAAATGTTTTGTTTTTAGTTTTATTGTTTGTGTGTTTTCTTTTATGTTCTATCCTGTTGGACTTTCATGTGTTTGGGATTGCTTATCAAGACAACTCATGTGATTATCATTTGGTTAAATGAACTCATTAAAATAACTACCTTTCTTATCCAAACATTTGAACTTATAGAATAATCTAAACCTCTTATCGTCAATCTGATACGAATTTTATTTGGACAATCTATGCTTTCCATGTGTATAAGCATATACATACGGTTGTTGGTTGATCTTTTCCAAACACCTAATGATGGTTTGGATATAAACTTGGTTCCAGGAATCACCATTGGTTGATAAATGAGCTTCATAAATGCAAGAACAATAAGGAAAAAGAAGTTGCAACAATCTCTTAAATTGTTCTCACATCAAGTTGTAAAGCATACATATGCAGGTTTGAGACTATACTCATACATTCTTTCAAATAAATTATGTCGCATTGATCTTATCTAATTATGTGTTGAACGTGTAATATGATTATGGGAATCGGGAAAGTTACATAACGACTACTTCAACATACTAATAATTATTTTCTTTGTATATTTTCGAGAGTGTGAGTGTGTACCCATTGGTTATCAGGTTATTAGCACTGTTGGGTGAAAGCAACACACAGGTAAGTTAAGACTGAATAGACAATTAAATAAAGGGTTTTTCTAAAATGTGCCCTCAAGCACATGTTAATTAAGGTGTGATAATTACACTAATATTTTCCATAAAAAATTATAAAATGCAATTAATACACATTAATTATACCTAAAATTTTACTATAATTACATGTTATTCTCTATTTAATGAATTAGTACTTGACTTTTTTATTCGTTCAAACATGTGCCCTCGGGGCACATTTTAGAAAATCCCTTAAATAAAATACTTTATTTTGGTTCAGGGTTTGTGTTTGCCTAAGTTGAATCTATATTGAGATTTTGTTCGATTAACATGGTTGGTTGTAAAAATTTTGATTGTGTATCGCATTTTGCATATATTGGTTAGATATCAAAGTTGCTTCTTCTAATCCATGGGTGTTTGGCTTTGCTTCATTATTGGTTGTGTTACATCTAATGCTGATAAGCTGAAGAAAGTGAGTTCTTCTAAGTCTCAATAAGCCGATAAACCTATAAAATTAGCTATTCCAAACACCGTTTTAGTTGTCATTGGTTTGGTGGCAATAATAGATTTATATGATTTTGGTTCAGAGTTACAAATAATTACTACTTTTGCGTGATTTTTTGTGCATGTTAGTTATGCAAATATTTATGTTAGATTGTGGTAGTGATTTTTTTCCGTAATTTAGGGGATGTATTAAATGGCTGAGTTCAGTTGCATTTTTTGCATGTGTTTTGGGTAATATGTATGGAAGTTCGAGATTTTGGTTTCTTCTTATTTGGATTTTGAGGTTTTAATAAAGATTATGTTGTTGGAATTTAAACAGGAGATCAAGGAGATTCATTAGACGCAAGGCGTAGAAAGCATTTCGAGTCATCTTTATGATCTAATGAAATTCATTAGACGAAAGGCAAGAAAGCATTCAGAGATGACCACTACGAAGAAGTAGATAATCATTTACATGGTTTATTTTATATGGAAATAATCTTCTGGGAGCTTAATAGTGGCTAAAGAGCTTTTTGATAGGCATAAACCACTTTTTGACGGATTAAGGTAAGAAGAATCATATGAAGGATGTCGGGAAACACTTCGTAGGTATAAGCTGAGAGCATGCAGTTCCAAACACCCCTTAAGTGTTTAGATTTAAGTTAATAGTTTCATTTTTTGATAACTAAATAATTCATCGTGTTAGTCAAACGGGTCGATAACGTTTATATAATCGATCCATAAAAAATTCATCTTTTACTCAATTTCTGGATTTCAATATAATTTTCATATACGAGTTTGTTTTTTTATTGGTACTGTACTCAAATATTTTTTTTTGCAACTCTGGATATGCTAATACTAACATTCTTTTCATTTCCAAAACAAAAAATTTTGCAACATGGGGAATCTTTATCTTATGCTTGCTTTGTGTTTATGTTCTTTCGTACCCACGATGCTCGATGCTTCCTCTGATGGGTTACTGAGAATCGGCGTCAAGAAACGGCCTTTCGATATAAATTTAGTTAGACTTTGCTCAAACAGAGAGTGTGGATGACAGATAGAGGTACCTTAAGTGTTCCCTTGTCATCTCACCTATTAAGAATAGCATAGTGTGGAAAACGTAATGAGGTACATGGAAATTATACATCATTTTGCTTAGTGTAATAGTGACGCCATTAGACCATCGACCTATTATTTTCAGACATCCTTAATTATTTCCACGATCAAGCACTTTAAAAGACATTCTAAAAAATACCATTTATGTGTGAAATCCACTCGGCCAACGCAATTTTCCTTAGTGTAATATGGATGCCTTTAGACCAGTGTCCTGTTAATTTTCCGACCTGGCTCTTTGTTCGATACTTTTCCAGCAAAGGAAAAATATGAAATTGGTGCGTCTTGGCTTAAAACAATTTGTCACATAATGTTAGGTGGCGGTGTAGTATAGCATGCTGTTCTACTTATGTAATAGGTGATTTCCTGGTGGTTAAAGGCCACCATAGGTAATAGGGATCCCATAAGAGAGTTTAGACCACTGACCTAATAATTTTCAACCATCCTTAATTATATCCTCGATAAAGCACTTTAAAAGACATTCGAGAGACACACAACTATGTGTGAAATCCACCAGGCTACCACTATATTGTTCAAGGTAATAGGAAATGTTATTAGACTACTGACCTTTAATTTATCAACCTTCGCTACCCATTTTTTGGTATCCTTAATCAAACACTTTGAAAGGCATTCTAAAGACACACCAGTATATGCGTGTACCCACCAGGCCACCACCCTTAGACCACCGACCTATTTAAATTAAAGGTTTATTGTGATTTCAGGCGAGGGAGATCTTATCACCGGTGGCGATCTACATGCTGTAAGTCATAACATCCTCATCTTTACCAAATTCATTTTTTTTTGTTTCATTTCTATCCAGATCTTTTATTTGTTTTTAACGGTTAGTTTTCTTCTCATTTCTGTGCAGTCTGTTTTTAAGAACAGTTTAGTGGAACATTTCATTGCTCTACCTCCTGATGCCATTGGAAAAGTAACCTATGTTGCACCAGTAGCTGTTCAATACTCATTGCAGGTCTTTATATCAAACTCATTTTGCCGTCTTGACCACACTTTTAATATTATTCTCATGTTTGCATGTGATTATACAATAAATTGCACGACTAGACCTTACGATGGTAATCGAAGGATATAAGGGGTGTTGAGGTTGCGTCAAGCTTGTCGTTAAATTGAAATAAGAAATACGAAGACACTACGTTAAGTGATTGCGCAAGGGTTAGACCCTGTGAATTACCTCCGGTGTGCGAATGAGTATATGATATGATAAGTTGGTAAGTTTTTAGTGAAATGAGAGAGTCAAGTTTGCATACCATTGTTCCCAGCCCGTCCAAGCTATTTATAGGGGAGAAAATAGGCCTTGGAGAGCTTATACACAAATATCAAAGATCATGGGGGCGTCCCATCATTTAAGGTAACCGCTAGGGCTTAGTGACCCACTATCTCTTTCTTGGCGGGAAAGCTCAAGGGAAAGAGGAGACGTGGGTATGACCAAGTCAAGGTGTTCTCCGCTCTGTATCTTCGATGGGTGTACCCCGAAGGGCTTAAGGCTTCGATTGGCGAGTTCCCAACTGGTAACCATATCATAGATGAATGGTTTAACGCCAGTGAAGATTTTAGGAGGTTGACCTGGAACTTAGAGGAAAAGGCTTCGTACAGGCTTGAAGGGGTATCCTTCGACCTGTTTGGAGGGTACATCATCAAGCCCCCCAGTCGAAAGTGATATATTCGTACGAGAATATATTGCTTACGACTCTTTCATCTGTATACACCATTCCCATTTCGTCACAAGTTTGAACAAAAAAGGAAGAAGTGCTTTAACTAATTACGCATTAAATGCGGTAATTATTATCAGAACAACCCACTCTATAGGCTATAGTTACCCTTATCTCGGTAACTCCAAACATCCTTTCAAAAATTAAAAAGCAATTTGAAATCCGGATGGGGTTTAAATCTAGAAGGACACGTGGTCGGTTAGGATTAAAGGGACAAGGGGTGCATAAGGTTTTTATACCGCAAACCCTATTTCACTTTACCACTCCGTCCAAAATTTTACACATAGTACTCTGCTTCGTGTATCATTCTAGTCGAAAGGTAACGTCTTCCTTCAACGATCTTTAATTTCTAGCTTTACTTTTGTACATACATCATGAGTATGGGTGCAAAACGCATAATTAGACAACAAAAATGTACATTGTCTAAAAAAGCATTATCCGATTTCCTCAATGAGTATCCTATACCCAAAGAGTTTAAGGTGATGCTTCCGAGCAAACACTAAAATATCTTTGATGCACTCGAAGGGTATGTAGGGCTGTATGTACATGCTTTTACCCAGTCAAATTTGAGGATACCAATCCACCCATTGATTTTAGAGTTGTTACAGTACTATGAGGTACATATCTCTAGGTTTAACCCCTTTGGCTTAGCCAAACTTACCACCTACATAGTAATGTGTAAGGCATACGGGTATGAGCCCACACTGACATTGCTTAGGGGCTTCCTAAACCTTTACCCTGGTGGAGATTGGTTAACCCTGGAAAAAAGGGGTGAGCATGATGTGCCGTATTTGGCCACAAAACCGTTTTCAAACATAAGGAACTGGAAGGGACAATTCTTCTATGTACAAAACACTATAATACCTCGACAATATCCTGCTTTATTAAATGAAGCGTTCCAATACGATGAAAAGCGGTTCAATGATCCATTACCATACACAATAAGAAGGAGCCCAATCTACCAGCGTCTTGCTAGCCATCCTATCAACGTCCAAACATTCTCTGAGCCCATTCTCTTCATGGCTGGTATTGTTGACCATTGGGAAAGATCTCCCTTGAAGCCTGAAATAGAGTGTGATGGACAAAGTACGTACATTCCTATTTAATTAAAATAAATAACTTATCTGATGATATTTATCTTTTTTCTCTTGTTGTTGCAAAGATGGCCTTCCGAAACTTTGTAGTGTCTGGTGGTACGAAGGAAGTGAGCTTCATCCCGAAGGACCCCAAGGATGCGAGTTACGGTGTAGGTTCTCTATCTATTTCATTGAACAACAATGATGTGGATGCTCAAGTAGTTGAACCCATAGCAACAGCCCAACCTTCGAAGCCTGTTAACACAGAAGAAGCTCCACAACTGGTGGAAAATATTACAGATTCTGACGATCCTCCCTCCGAGGGTGATCAGGTCATGATCGTAGGGTCTTTCGGCATTGCAGACAGGGTTCGAAGCAGGAAAGGAACCAGTGCAAGATCCGTGAAGGCTACTCCCAAGAGGAAGCTTACCTTACCAACCCCTCCTTCCAGAACCACAAGATAAAAAGGTTCGCATGGTAAGGCAATCATGCCTTCGGCTTTAGAGATTCCAGATGATGATGACATCTATGGTAAGTAAAGATCTTCTTAACTTAATGATCCTTAATATGCCATATATCTAATTAATGTATCTTATGCAGGTTTGCCCAACACGAAGGAGCTTTCGAACTCCCTTGCTTGCCATTTATTGGTTGAAAATGTGACCCCCACCAGTTGGAAGAGAACTCTAGACAATATGTCCATTGAGAGGCTCTGCGACCTGCATGACAAAAGCTGCACAAGGCAAGCTATTCTGGACAACCATCTAAACACCCGAACAAGGGAGTTGATTCGAACGGTGAAGAATGCTAAAGAAGAGATTGGTATCATCATGGCCAGAGAGAAAAATAGAGAACTCCAATATGCTTAGCTAGAAGCCAAATGTGATGAAGCTATGGAGGAAGTTGAAAAGAATCCTCTTGTTCAAGACCTTTGAGCTAAAGTTCATAGTCTCGAAGAGTAGCTGAAGGAAGCCCAAGCAGAGTGTGGGAGGCTAAGATTGGAGGAGGCGAAGGTAGCTGGCTACAAAGCACATGTTACCACTCTTGAATCTAAGTGTGCAGGTCTTGAGGCTGAGAGGGCTAGACTTGGGGAGACGGAGATCAAACTGCGTGAGGAGGTAGATGATTTGAACCTCCATTGTAAGAGCTTGAAAAAAGATAGAGCTGATGTGGTGTCGAAGGTTGTTCCATACATAGCCATGGAATTATACCACAGTGATGAGGTGGGAGAGATTGTGGGAAAGTTGGTGAATGCTGCCATTTTTTATGGGAAAAGCACAACGTTGGAAGAGATTGCAGAGACCAAGAAGCCTGTGGTCCTATCGGAAGTACCCTACTACCGCCCAACGTCTGCACAAGAATACAACGATGCTGGCAATGCATACACTATAGTAGAGTACCCCTTTCTCACTGAAGCAACAAAGAATCCATCAACACCTTTAGAAGATCTCCTCTCCAAGAAGCCTCGCAAGATTCAACCACCTTCTCCCAGTAAAAAGACTCCGTCTGTGAAGCCTCCATCTCCCCTTCAGTAAGAGGACCCCATGTCATCGAAGAATGCATGAAGGCTACCCTGTTGGCAGTTATTTGGCCCTAAGGGTGGTATGTACCCTTAGATAATTTCAGTTAATGCTTTATAGGCTGGTTCCTATTGGAAAACAATTTAACTCATGTGCTTGTTGGGCTTTGGCCTGTCTTGTAGACAATATTTAGATGTTTTTATTGGCTTCGATCATAGTCTATCTATTAATGCAGGTAGGGGACAACGTCCCACCTTTATTTTCTTGCTTTTCTTCTCTTACGTTATTTATATACGTGAATATACAACCTAAGGCTATAGTAGATTGATAACCTTATTGTGTGTATTTTGAACCAAGATTTTAGCAATCATATAATTTAATTGCTGACAGAGGGTCGCGACCCACTCCGTCTTTGTCCTTAAGATACAAAGGGCTTGGAATACCCTAAGACTTTTAGGAAAGTTAATGTGAATTGTAATGGATGTTATTTTCATACAAGACATATGTGTCTTAAATCATCCTTCGACATTGAAACTTGTAAATCACTTGGCTGAAGAAATCTTTGTTGTATAGAACGAAACAAGAGATTTGAGGGAAATGCGTTATATCATTAATTGGGTAGGGAGGATTACATCATTTTAAGAAAAGAAAACTAGGACGCCTACCATTAATGCTTCTTTCACCAAATGAGAAGAATGTGATACATGAATTTGAAAACAAACAAAATGTTTTGAAAGCAGTAAGTCTTATATGTAAAACTTACGAAGGTTAGTACCATTCCAAGTCCTATCCATGACATCTCTGAAGAGTGTTTCGAGCTTGTAGGCTCCATTGCCGTAGGCTTCGGATATGACGTAGGGTCCTTCCTATGTGGGCCCTAGCTTTCCTTCATACTCAGCTTTGCTTGCGCTATTTAGCCGAAGGACATATTCACTCGGCTTGAACGTTGAAGGTCTAACTCTGTTGTTGTAATACTTCTCAAACTTCTGTTTGTAGATAGCTTCTCTGATTGAGGCTATTTCTCTTCGTTCTTCCAGTAGATCAAGGTTTTTACGAAGCCTTTCTTCATTCTCTGTTGTCTCAAAGTTCACAATACGTTATGTTTCAACACTTATTTCCGAAGGTATAACGGCTTCTGTTCCATAAGTTAGGCTAAAAAGAGTCTCCTCATGGCTTGACTTGGGGTGTGTCCTATGTGCCCACAGAACTTGCGGTAGTTCATCTACCCAACCATGATGGCTTTGACCTAACCTTCTTTCTATTCCTTTGGCAACATCCCTGTTTATTACTTCTACTTGTCCATTACCCAAAGGATGATACTTGGAAGTGAAAAATTGTTTGATCTTTAGACCTTTGCAGAAAGTTGGGAATACCCCTTCGGCGAATTGTTTCCCATTGTTAGAAATGATAATGTGGGGGACTTCAAATCGGCAGATTATGTGTTCCCACACAAATTTTTCCATGTGTCTTCCTATTACTGATGCCAGAGGTTTGGCTTTGACCCATTTAGTAAAGTAATCGATGACTACTACCCAGAACTTTACTCCTCCTAGGGCTACTGATAGGGGTCCGACTATATCAATTCCTCATTGACAGAAGGGCCATGCGGATATTACAGAGGTCATGTCTTGTTTTGGCAGTCGTGGGACCTTGGAGTGAATCTGACATGCTTCACATTTTTGTATTATTTCTGTTGCGTTCCTATGCATCAACGACCAATAATATTCTAGCTTTGTTATCTTCGAAACAACGAAGCGAGGTCCTATGTGTAAGCCGTAGGATCCCTCATGAATCTCGTAGATGATGTTCGAAGCTTGCTTTGGCCCCACACAACGAAGCCATGGAGATAAGAAAAACCTTCTGTAGAAATTATCCCCAATGATCCTGTATTGGGGAGCCTTGATTTGAACCTTTCGTACCAGCTTTGGATCTTCTGGCAAGATACCACTTATCAAGTATTCTCTTATCGGAGTCATCCAATTGGATCCTTCTTCAAGTATGACATCGGACACTTCACTCCGTTTGATTGACCTTTTGGCCAACACTTCGACCAAGACCTCCTTCGTTAGATGAGCAAATGCCATTGAAGCTAGTTTGCTTAATGCATCTGGTTTCTTGTTTTGGTTCCTACAAACATGTTCTATAGCATAGGACTCGAATCCGTGGAGAAGTTCTTTAGCTTTTTCCAAATATTGCTTAATGGTAGGCTGCCTTCCCTCGTAAGAGCCTTTGATTTGGTTTGCTACTAACTGTGAATCAACAAAAATGGAGAGATTACGAACCCCCATGTCCTTTGCAAGTCGAAGGGCAGCTAACAAAGCTTCATACTCAACTTCGTTGTTTGTAGCTTCGAACTCAAAATGTAATGCATAAGTATACTCCTTTCCCTCCGGACTGACCAGCATTAGACCTGCTCCCGAACCATTGGAGCTTGAGGCTCCGTCAATGTACAATTTCTACCCTTCCTTTGTCTTCGAGGGTTCTTTCTTTGGAATTTCTTTGTCTTGACTGGGTCCGGAGGGTGTTTCGGCAAGAAAATCTGCAAGTATCTGGCCCTTGACAGAGTTTCGACCTTTGTACTGTATCTCGTGCTCCCCCAGTTAAATAGCCCATTTGGCTATCCTTCCTGACTTCTCAGGCTTTGACAGTATCTAACTGATTGGCTTATCAGTCAATACTGTGATGGGATGAGCTTGGAAGTACCTTCGAAGGCGCCTTGCGGCATGAACTAAAGCTAGAATTAACTTTTCCAACTCTGGGTAGTTCAATTCAGCTCCTTGCAGGACTCTGCTAACGAAGTAAATTGGGATTTGTTTCTTTTCCCTTTCCGCCAAGAGCACAGCGCTGATGCTTTCGAATGATGCTGCAATGTACATGAATAACAACTCTTTCAACTTTTGGAAAGCAACTTTTGCCTCTGAACTCCATTGAAAAGTCTTCTTATCGACACACCCTTTGAGTGTTTTGAAAAATGGCAAAGATCGGTCTGCACCCTTCGACAGGAACCTCCTAAGTGCTGTGAGCTTCCCATTTAGGCTTTGTACATCTTTCAGTGACTTTGGAGCCTGTAGATCTGTGATGGCTTTGACCTTCGAAGGGATAGCTTTAATCCTTTGCTTTGTAATCAAATGTCCCAAAAATTGTCCTTCTTCGACACCAAAAGAACATTTCTTTGGGTTAAGCTTCATGTTGATTGCCCTTAATTGATCGAAGGTTTCTTGGATATTGGAGAGTAAGTCTTCTTCGTTCCTGATTTTGATAACCATATCATCAACGTAAGCCTCCAAGTTTCTTCTTATCTGTTTGTTGAAAGCTATGTCTACCAATCATTGATATGTTGCCCCTGCGTTCTTTAAACCGAAGGGCATTTCCTTGTAACAATAGACACCCTTTCCTGTGTAGAAAGCTGTCTTCTCTTCATCTTCCTCTGCCATATGTATCTGATGATACCCTTTGTAGCCATCCAAAAAACACTTCAAACGGAACCCCGAGAGAGATTCGACCTTCTAATCAATTTCTGGCAAAGGGTAGCAGTCCTTTGGGCAAGCTTTGTTAATGTCGGTAAAGTCGACACACATATGCCACCCTCCATCACTCTTTTTTACCATAACTGGATTTGCTACCCAGGTTTGGTATTTCACTTCTCTAAGTATTCCTGCTTGTACAAGCTCATCAACCTCTTTGCAGGCGGTTGCGTTCCTTTCGGGCACTAGGCTCCGTCGCTTTTGCTTAATTGGTTCAATGTGTTTGAACTCATTAAGCTTATGCTCTGTGCCGAAGGGCTTGCCATATATCATAAGTGTCCTAGGAACCCCTGTCATGTCTGAGTACGTCTATGCAAAGACGTCTCTGTTGGATTTGAGCAGTTTTTCCAAGTGTGCCTTGAAGTTAGCAGGGAGTTGCTTTCCGATTACCACCGTTTGCTCTGGATAGAGCTCATTTACCACAATGTGCTCTTCAGCATCTACACAACTTAGAATGAATTTCGAAGGCTCCTTAGGACTTTCTTTGATCTTCTTACCAACATCTCCTGCCTTTCCCTGGTTGTAGCTGGAAAGTACGGTTCCTATTCCATATGGTGTATGGAATTTAACCGTTGCGTTTATGGTGGAGACTATGATACCCATCTTCTGCATGGCGGTTCTTCCTATTAATAAGTTGTAAGGAGAATCGGACCTTACGATTGCGAAAGTGAGGGTTTCTGTTCTTGCGAGCTTTCCTTCTCCAATCGTTATGTCTAACGGTACTTCTCCCAGAGGCCACGAATGCTCACCTGAGAACCTCACCAGAGGTATCTTTGAATCAACTCGCTGCGACCTGATCGAAGGCTTGAGTTTTAAGAAACAATGCTCATATATGATCTTGCAGGAGCTTCCGCAGTCCATGTCGGCCCTATTTACTTCCCGGTTGGAAATTAAGACTTTGATGACTACTGGATCGTTCGAAGGGACTTGATCTGTAATGGAGGGAAATTTTACTTCCCCTACCTTGTTTATCTCCTTCTCCGTCACTTTTCTTTTCAAGCTTGCCTCGCCCCAATGAACCATGCGTATTGGGGCTTCGGAAGAAGTGGTGTCTTTAGCCAATTGAGTGTTGGAGGCTTTCTCCTTGCCCTTCTTTATGCCCTTCACCAAATATGCCAACTGTCTGGACTTTACGGCTTCTTCTATCTGCCTCTTTAGTTCTCTGCAACTATTCGTTTCATGGCCATAGTCTTTGTGAAAGTGGCAATACTTGGTTGTATCTCTATTTTTCCCCTTGCTTGTCATGCAAGGGGGTGGTTCAAAAGCCTTAGCAGCCCTCTCTGTTGCGAGTATTTCTTTCAGCGATTTAGTCAGGCTACCTAGCAACCCATGGTTAGGACCTTTGTTGTACGGAGTGAACCTGTCTCTGTTTTTGTTTTTGTTCTTCAATCCTTCCCACACAGAGTGCTTCGAGAACTTGTTGTGGCTTTCTCTATTTTTGATCGGAGCACCATTGGTAGATACTTCCTTCGCTTCTATCCAAGTGTATGTCTTTTCCATTAAATCCTTGTAAGTTGCCGGAAGGTCAGTGGACAAGAATTCCACCAAGATTCGATTTCGTAGGCCGTGTACGAAACTAGAAATGCGCTGGTCTTCATGTAGACCCAAGATCTGTAGAGTGTCATCGGTGTACCTTGTGACGAAAGCCCTTGTGCTTTCTTTCTCCCTTTGTTTAATGTTGTGCACCGTTAGATGGGTCCTTGTGAACTTCTTTTGCTGGCTAAATGTGATCGGAACTTAGCCATTAGGTCATCAAGGTTGACAATACTGCCTGGCTTTTGTCCATTCCACCAGATACGAGCAGAATCTCGCAGGGTATATGTAAACATGTGACAGGCTACAGGCATGACCCACTTTTGCATCCTAACGACCCCTTCAAACAAATGTAGAAAGTTGTCCTGATCCCCCTTCCCATTATAAGTACCAATGTGTGCAGGCATTTTTAACCCATCGGGTAAAGGGTAGTCTTCTATCCATCTTACGAAGGGTGTAGCAAAACCCATAGGCTCCGAATACAGGCAATTATAGGGTGGTGCATACATAGGGATAACATTATATGGATTATGGTTTGGGGGTATTCCCATAGGAGTTTGGTTAGGGTAAGATTGGTAGGATGCATTCATGCCAAAAGGATAACCATGTCCCATGGCATACGGAGGGTACACCATAGGATGCCCGAAGGGTATGCTCCCATAATGTTGAGGGAGACTATGGTTGTTGGACTGTCCATTTACCGAGGGATACAAACCCTGAGGGTAAGACTGAGTTTGGAACGAGGGGTACATACCATTGGGAGGAAGATTTCCTCCCACATTAATCGAAGGCGGATTGCCTTCTACGCCAGATGCGTGAGAAGGCTGCAACAGAACCCCTGCTTCAGTCCTTTCAAGATGAGCTGCTAACAACGGAGGTAGATTCACCTTCGTCTCTTCCCTTCGTTGGCTTCTTCCATTGGACCCTTCGGCTACCGCTCCTTCTCTCCTGGTCGGAGCCCGCTCAGGGACTCCTTCGAACCCAACATACCTTTTGCTTAGCCTTTGACCAACAGGTGACCTTATCCTCAGGGCTGAGTGTTGTTGATCCCAGTTGAGCTTCACGATCTTATTAATTACTTTAGATAAATCTAAGGTAATCGGTATAGAAACTGATCTTAGGTTGTATATCAAATATTATGCGGAAACTAATACTTGAATTTAAGAAGAATAAACACAAACGAATTCTCAAACAACACTTCAATATATTAATACGATTGCTCTGAATAGCAATAGGGTTACAAGAAACCTTGAAGTGTAAAACAATACGTATGCTAAGATAATCGATGTCTAACTCTAACCCTAGAACCTTCTTTTATAGAGTAAGGAGTCCTAGTCGGTTTACAAGACTTCCTATACAAGAAAAATATTCATACGTATCTTTTCTATACTTATCCTTAACATACTATACATATCTAATAAGCAGTAGAGTAAATCTTCTAGCAGCAGAGTCCGCGTGAGCTAGCAGCAGAGTTACACTATGCCTATTGTCCAAACAGCAGAGTTATCAAAACAGCAGAGTTAATACACTAATCAGCAGAGTCACATAACTATCCAGCAGAGTTATGTTTCTCGAATCAGCAGCATTTTAGACCCAACAATCCTCCCCTAAACTTGATATTTTTCTTCAAAAATCATCAAGTTTCCTTAAACCCAGATAACCACCAGGAGGATGCTTCCAAACACTTTACTGTTTTGAAACCTTTGATTCAAGAATCTTCTCATATTTTGTTATCAATTTATAAGCCTGAGTATCTGAAAAGAAACTATTCTGCAATGTCAACATACCAGGCTTTAACATCTGAGTAATCACTGCTGTATTTTTATTCAAAGGGTAATCCTTCTCCACAAGCATGTAGACCTTAACACCCTTACAAACCAATTCATGTACTCCACAAGATTGATACAAATACCACCTATCAACTCTGGAGTTCAACAAATCTCTCCATTCAATATCTCTCTCATCAGGTTCAAACATGTTCTTCAAAAAGTAATAGTGAATTCTTTCATACATCACCTCTGGTCTAGTATCACCATACTTTTCTTTATATAACCTCCATGTCTGCATCACATCATCTCTATCCATAAAATGTAGCATCTGAGAAAATCTAACAAATCCATAATACATATTATTAGACCTCTTAAACTCCCAGTAAGCTTCACTTCCATCCCTGATTGTATGTGCATAAGAGATGATTGAATATTTTGTATCTAAAGGAACTGCATTAACTATCTCTGGTTCCTCTTGTGTTACATGAACTGTGATATCCATTGTTCTTTTCATATCCTCAGCAGTCACTTCCTCAAAATAATGCTCATTACTTTCTTCTTTTTTAGAATCACTCTTTACCAATGACTCAGTCTTCCTCTTCTTTCTAGCCATCTGCTTTATTCTCTTACCTGTCCTCTTATAACCAATAACCTTCTTAACTTCTTCTCTCTCAAACTCCATGGTTTCCTTGTCATCTTGTTTCTTTGAAACACTTCCAGATGCTTTCACATTTTCAGATCTCATAACCTCTGGATTTTTCTTCTTCTCAGAAACTTTTCTTGGATTTAACTTAGCATAAGTTTCATAAAATTCCTTCTCAATTAAGTGATCTGACTTTCCTTTGAAATCCTTCATCTGATAGCCTCTTGCATTCTTCAAATAGTACTTCATGTCATTAACCAATGCTTTCCTTGAAGATGACTTTTGTTTGTAACCATGCTTCTGTGCATCTTTCATCCTCTTAACCAACTCTTTCCACTTAGCTAATCCATTCTTTTTAAGTATAAAATCAACAAGCTCTTTTGTCTTTTCACTTCCATCTAACTGCTCATCATTAGTTATCAAGAAAGCTTCTCCTCTAACAATCATATCAGAATCAACAAAATACTGCAATTGTTCATCAAATTCTTCTTGACTAACTTCTTTAAATGTAGAGCTGTCCATAAGTTCAAACTGATTTCCTTCTTCTTCAGCTGCAACTCTTCTTGCATATTCTTCATCCTGAGCAATTTGAGCTTGTTCATCAGCCAACTTTTGCATTCTTTCAAACTTTTCACCAGATTCAGCAGCAGGTTGTTGTGATTGTGTGGGTGTTTTAGCTTCTTTGTTCATGTTCAGCAGCACTTGAGCTAAAGTCATCTGTTCATCATCTGAGTCAGCAGAGTCCTTTACACCAGCAGAGTCCTTTACACCTGCACTCTGCTCAGTATCATCAGCAGAAACCTTTAACCCATCAGCAGAATGTTCTTCATCAGCAGAATCAACCTTTCCACTCTCATCACCAACATTTTCAACAAAGTCCTTTTCAACCTCCCCTGAACCCATTACACCTTCCTGATCCTGATCATTCACTTGAGCCTCCTGATCATTCCTCCCCTGTTTGGAAGCATCCTCTTCCAAACTTGGTTTGGAACTCTTCTTTAGCCTCCCCTCAAGGTGTGTAACCCTTAGCTTAAGCCTCCTTATTTCAGCACCTTGAGTAGCTTTAACTTTCTTTAACTCCTTGCGAAGACCAAGGACCTCCTTTGACAATTTTGTACAATTTTCCGTCAATTCTTTCAATTGTTTCATGATATCCTCACAACTTCGGTCTGTGTAACCTGACCCGAGAGGTTGATCATTGGAATTGGCATTATGTACTGGTGTTTTAACCGTCAAATCCTCAGTGTCATGTTCAATACTAGCATCAACACTTCGACCTGTGTAACCTGGTCCGAGAGGTGTATCATTTGCAATGTCAATATGTACATTAGTGTCCATCAATTCAATAGTATCCTCTCTGTCCTCATCACTTCGAGATGTGTTACCTTCTCCGAGAGGTGAATCTTGGGACACAAACTCAGTCTCATCCCTAGGATGAACATCTGAGCCCCCTATAGAAGCCATTTGGCTGGGGTTACCACCAGTTGTGTCAGGTTCCTGAGAACCTTCTACAAATGATGTTGCCATGGTTGAGGTCTTAATTATGTTGACACTGTCCTGTTCAACTACTAAGTTGGAAACAGTAGTGCCAGCCTCTTCCATCATGATACCTCCAACACCTGTATCAGCCTCATCTGCATCCATACTAACATTGGCCTGAGGTGGCACAATGTTCTCATTTTGTGAAGTCCTAGGTGATTGGGTGTGTTGGGTTTCATGTGACACTGAATCATTCAAACTTGCTGATGAGGATGTGTGATGGGAAGCTGTGGGTGTTTCAGCCTCTTCATCCTCATTCACTGCAGCCACAACAGTCAATATATGTGCAGTCAGGGGAGTGATAGCACCAGAAAATCCTTTACCATTCTTCTTTAAAAATGCAAACATCTTGATTGCCATTCTACTACAGGGCTCAACATTTACATGCCTCAATGGTTCCCTTAACTGTCTGTTTATTATAAGTTGTAGAAACCTAGGGTACAAGTAAAACTTCTTCTTAACAAACTTCTTCATCCCCTCAAATATCATAGCAGAAAAATCAAAGGGCTGCCCTGTAGCTAAACACACTAAAGCCATAGCCTGAGAGGCACTAAACTCACTCCATCCACCTACTTTGGGAAACAGGCAGTGTTGAAGTGTATGCAGCAAAAACTTCCAATGTGGACAGAGACGACCTTTCAAAAATGTACCACCAACCTCAGGTCTCTCATATCCTATATTCTCAAGCTCAGTCATAATAGTTTCTGGGGTAATGGTAGGGGGTGTTGATATACCAGATAAGCGCAAACTTCTCTTAATTGTTGTTTCACTTACTACAATGTTCTCCCCATCTACACTACCTATTAAACGTTCCTCACCATCTAATACATCCAACTTAATAGTTGACCAAAATTGTTTCATATGAGATATATAAATGGTAGGATCAGCTGTTAACGCATACCTTAACTTAGACGAACTCAGAAAATCCATAACCTCATAAAATCCATCAGCAGCAGTAACCTTACTGAGAAATGCTATCTGATTGTGTTCATCCGGAAACGTTCTTTGCGCCATTTGATTTGGGGGTTTTAGGTGAAATGATATGAATTTATGTTCTTGGGTGAAGGTTGAATGTTGTTTTGAGCAATTAAAGGATAATGAGATCAAATTGGTGAAAGATACCGTTTTGATCTAATTAGGTTTAAGAACGCGCCAAAAGTTTCAGTTTGACCCTTCAACTTTCAAACTCATCAGCAGAGTTGCGATAGTGTTGACCAAAAGTCAACATCCCCAATATCTTCAAAATCACCTCCTTAAATACCATACCAACCCCACAATCAATTCCATAAATCCTTTACTCTCTAAATCAAATCCCCAATTCACAAACCCTAACTCAAAATCAACAAATTATGAGTTCTTCAAAAGCTCCAATAATCGACATTTCCTCAGATTCCTCATCCGATGACTCACAAGGGTGGGCAAGCTATTTTCCTCAAGGTTATCTAGCAAGTTCATCGTCAGCAAAACCAAAAGGAAAATCGGTTGTCGAAGAGGAATATTCCGACCCACTTCCATCAACACCATCCTCCTTTGAGGATTCTGATGATGAAGGAAAAACAAAAATAGATCCTCCACAGCACCCTTTAACCGCTGAACTTCAAAAACAAATGGAGAATGCCGCCGCCGCTTTTGCAAAAAGTGTCCACCTGCCTCATCCAAAGCCAAGTACAGTTGAGCAGAAACCCCCCGTTCAGAAGAAGAAGAAGCAGCAGAAGAAAGCAGCTCCCTCGACAAGCCAACAGCAGAGTCCACCTTCACGATCAGTAGTACTTGCTCTCCCCTGTCCAAGGGTGTTTGAAGCCATGGGCACTAGGGGACCTCGTAGCAAGGTCATGCCTGACTTCGCTAGGATTTAGGTTGTGAATCTTTGTATTTAGTTGTCTTTTGATCTTTGGCATGTATGTATGGAAACACTTTGATGTACTTATGCCCTGATTATCAATGAACTTCTCTTTTCATGCTTTACTTGATTGTGTATGTTTATATATCTGCAAAATGTTAGTAGCAAACAACAAACACAAGCAAGAATATTCCATAATAGCAGCAGAGTAGGCATAGCAATAAACAAATAAACAGCAGACTTTGACTAAACACCAAATAATGACTAATCAACAGCACAAATCCTTACAAAACTTTACAAAAACATACAGAGATAAGATGGTTTAAGATTTAAAGATTGATCATACCAATACTAGCAACTAAAAATTGAAACCTACTTATATCAAAACTTTTGGTAAGTAGATCAGCAACATTATTGTCAGTATGTATTTTAACCACTTGAATAAGCTTTTTCTCATAACAATCTCTAATAAAATGATGTCTTATCTCTATGTGTTTTGTTTTAGAATGAAAAACAGGATTTTTGATAATACACATTGTGCTGTTGTTGTCAATAAAAATTTTTGTGTTCATGAAATTGTACCCATAATCCAGCAATTGGTTCTGAATCCAGAGCACTTGTCCACAGCAGCTAGAAGCAGCAACATATTCTGCTTCTGTTGTTGAGTTAGCCACAACTGTCTGTTTCTTGCATTGCCAGGAGATTAGCCTATGACCAAGGTATTGACAACCTCCAGTGGTTGACTTTCTATCCATAGTAGCTCCAGCATAGTCACTATCTGAGTATGCTATCAAGTCAAATGGTGAATTATTAGGATACCAAAGACCCAATTTTGGTTGACCCTTTAGGTACCTAAAAATTCTTTTGACTACTTCCAAGTGTGAAATTTTTGGGGACACTTGAAATCTAGCACATGCACACACAGAAAACATGATATCTGGCCTTGAAGCAGTCAGATACATCAATGAGCCAATCATTGATCTGTACAGATGCACATCAACCTCTACCCCATCTTCATCCTTAAGCAAAGGTTTATTTTTATCCATGGGTGTCTTGGCTGCCTTCACATCTTTGAAACCAAATTTCTTTAACATATCAGCCACATACTTGTCTTGGCTAATAAAAATCCCATCTGACTTCTGCTTAACTTGTAGTCCTAAAAAGAAAGTCAGTTCTCCCATTGAGCTCATCTCAAACCTGCTGTGCATTAGCTTCTCAAATCCTTCACATAACACCTTATTTGTAGACCCAAAAATGATATCATCTACATAAACCTGAACAAGTAAGATATCCTTTTTGTCTTTCTTAATGAACAATGTTTTATCAATGGTTCCTCTGCAAAAACCATTATTCAACAAATACTGAGATAAGGTGTCATACCAAGCTCTAGGAGCTTGATGTAGTCCATACAGTGCTTTCTTCACCTTGTAGACCCTATCAGGATACTTAGGATCTTCAAACCCAGGTGGTTGCATCACATAAACCTCTTCAGGTATCTTTCCATACAAGAAAGCACTTTTGACATCCATTTGATACACAGAAAATTCTTGTATGAGGCATATGCCAAGAAAAGTCTAATAGCCTCCAATCTTGCAACTGGGGCAAAGACCTCATCATAGTCTATCCCTTCTTCCTGAGTGTATCCCTGAGCCACCAATCTAGCCTTGTTTCTGATGACAATACCTCTTTCATCTCTTTTACATCTGAACACCCATTTTGTACCAATTGCCCTTTTTCCATTAGGCAAATCAACTAATGTCCAGACCTCCTGAAGCTTGAACTGCAGCAACTCCTCTTGCATAGCTTCAACCCAACTTTCATCTTTCAAAGCCTTGTGAATGGTCTTGGGTTCTTCTTGAGATAAGAAACAGGCAAACATGCAATTTTGTAAATCCTTGTGGCTATTCCTCTTCTTAAGTGTTTGAGCAAACAATCCCTGATCAAGCAAATCACTCAACCCTTTTGATTTACTTCTAGTCTGAACAGCAGAGTGAACATCACCAATTATTTGCTCCTTTGGATGATTTCTGTGGATTCTGGTTGTTGGTGTGGGACTAACAGGTATATCAGTCTCCAAATTTGATAAATCAGCTTCAGCACTAAAAACATCAACAACTTCATCATCAGTATCCACATACACTTCTTCTAATTCAGGCATCTCATCAGCAGAATCATCATCAGAATCACCATCTTTATCAGCAGCAGAGTCCTTGTCCATAGCAGCAGAGTTACCAAACCTAACAGCAGAGTGTTTCGGCCTAACAGCAGAGTGCTTTGGCTTAACAGCAGAGTGCTTTGGCTTGGCAGCAGAGTTGAGAGAACTGCTGCTATGTTTATTTCCTTGTTGCCCAGCAACATCTGACTCTGTAGTCCATTCCTTATCATCATTCTTGACATCATGAGAAGGTTCATCATCACCTTCTACATTAACCTTTGGAACTTCCTTATGTAAAAGCAGCATCATCTGAACTTTTTCCTTCTTTATCTGTTGGTGTGAAGTACTGATCAAACTTGCTTCTTTCAATCAAAAAAAACTCCTCTGCATGCTCATCCTTCTTTGCTTGTGTCCTGCATTAGGGTTAGTTTGTGTACCTGCAGACATGTTAGTAGTAAACCTGCAATGACTGGTTGATAATTCATACTCTTGGTTAAAGAATCAATATCAAACATCCACTCAGGACCTTTTCCATCAACATTAGGTGTGGTTTCTCTAATTCTAACATGCAAATTTTCCACCACATGCCCAGTCCTTTGATTGAAAACCCTAAAAGCCTTACTTTCAGTAGAGTATCCAACAAAGTAACCTATGTCTGCTTTCTCACTAAACTTGCCTAAGTGGTCAATGGTGTTTAAGATAGTGACAGGACACCCAAATGGTCTAAAGAAATCAATCAGTGGTTTCCTACCATGCAATAGCTCATAAGGGGTCTTATTGTGAGGTTTAACTATCTTAGTTCTATTTTGCACATAGCAAGCAGTGTTGACTGCTTCAGCCCAAAAGATAGTGGGTAACTTAGACTCTGACAACATAGTCCTAGCAGCTTCAATTAATGTTCTATTTCTCCTCTCAGCCACACCATTTTGCTGAGGAGTTCTAGCCACACTAAATTGTCTAGTTATACCCTTTTCCTCACAGAACTGATTCATTACTTGATTCTTAAACTCAGTTCCATTGTCACATCTGATGATCTTAACCTTGTGATTAAATAGATTTCTATCCTAGTAATAAAAGCCTTAAGAATACCAGGAGTCTCATTCTTAGTAGCTAGGAAGAATACCCAAGTAAACCTACTAAAATCATCAGTAACCACTAAGCCATACATCTTTTTGTTCAAACTATTCACATAAGTGGGTCCAAATAGGTCCATGTGTAACATAAACAAAGGTTCAGTTATGGAATTCACCAATTTGGACTTACAAGATGCTCTATGTTGCTTTCCCATTTGGCAAGCAACACATACTTCAGGATTCTCAAAAATCTTTGAAGGTAATCCTCTGACCAAGTTTCCTTTCACCAACTTGTTGATAGCCTTGTAGTTCAGATGTCCAAGCCTTCTGTGCCATAGTTTGGATTCATCAATAGTGGCTTTGGCAAACAGACAAGTTAAATCTCTTTTGGGAATAATGTTCTTTATGTCCACACTGTATATGTTGTCATTTCTAGGGACTTTAAGAAGTACTAATTTGTCATCAGGTATCTTAAAGTCGGGAGATAAGACAAGACATTCAGTGTCTGTAAAAAGAACAAAATTCTTTCTGTCACACATTTGTGAGACACTAAAAAGATTGAACTTTAAACCATTCACCAAATACACTTTCTCAAAATCCAATTTTCCAGTTCTGATCATGCCTTTACCAACAATTTTACCTCCTTTAGGGTCATTCCCAAAGGCAACATATCCACCATCCAAAGCTTCAAAATTCTCCAAATTGCTCTGGTCTCCAGTCATGTGTGAAGAGCATCCACTATCAAAAATGCATTTATCCTTTAGCTCCTTTTGTAGATTGCCCTGCACAAAAAGTAAGAGAATTAGTTTCTCTTGGGGACCCAAGCCATTACTGACTTGGATCTACCTTGTGCATCAAAGTAGTCAAATTTCTTCAACTGCATTGGTGCACTGCTGTGTCTGAGAGCATGATCTAAAACTTTAACTTTTGGTTTCCAGACCCAGCAAGCTGAGGCTTTAACAGCATAAAAATGATTGCCCACAACAGTATCAGTAACAACTTTAGGCAAAACAGCAGAGTCTGCCTTAACAGCAGAGTTTGCTTTAACAGCAGAGTTTGCCTGAACAGCAGAATTGACTATTTCCTTCTTTATGGGTACTGTTGGTGCAATAGGAGAGATAACTCTAGAAGTACCATCTCTCATCAAAACTTCCCTGGGAACCATATTTCTTTTGGGGTGAGGGTGAGTCTTTCTAGCAAAGTTTCTATGGTTCACCCTAGTGTATTGGTTCCAAGCTGGTTTCTTATAGCACTCATCCTGCAGATGTTCAAAACTACCACAGCAATAACATGCCTTCTTAAGTAATTGAAAATCAGTACCTAATTTGTGTGAAACTAGGTTGTTCCAGTTTCTCTGGTTTCCCCTAGGCAAGTTATTTGTTCTTTTAGGATATACTCTAGGTTGTTTTCATACTCAGCCATCTTCCTAGAGATACCTTTACCAAACCTAGGCTTAACAAACTCAACCTTTTTAGCCCTAGGTACTTTTGATTCAACAACAGTAGGAATTTCTTCCTTTTTGTTCTTAGAGGTTGAATCAGATTCTACTTCATCATCATCACTGTCAGACACCCAATCTTCAATCAGGGGTGCTTGTTCATACTTCTTTACCTCAACCTTAGGTGACTCTTTTTCTTTTTCACTAGTTTCAACTACAGGTTTACCTGTTTCACCTACAGGTGTGGCTCCAGTCTCAGATATGAAAGTCAATGTCCTAGTAGGAGGGGCATTGGCACTAAGCTTTGTAGGGTGAGCAACAGCATTATATCCTAAACCACTTCCTGGTTCTGCAAAGTGTCTACCTATTGGTTTACTGAGAATATCAGTGGCATATTGTTGTTTTTCAACCCTAACTATGTGTTTTTCAGTCTCACTAATAGCTGAAACTCTAGCCTGTTCAGCCTCTTCTACTTTTTCCATAAGAACCTTAATCTCATCATCTTTCTTGATAATTTCATTTTTCAAAATAGTTATCTGATCAAGGTATTCAATTTCAACCTTCTTATAAAATTCTAGCTTCTCTTCTAAGTTCTTTAAACCATATTCATAACTAAGATTATCTAGCTTAAGTGTTTCATTTTCCATTTTAAGGTTTCCATTGCTAGACTTAAGTATCTCAATTGTATCAGAACATGATTTAAAAGAACAGGATGATTCATTGGATACCTCAGAGTCTGATCCAGACGAAGAATAGGCCATGAGAGCAAAATGCTGTACTTCAGGATCTTCTTCAGCTATCAATGCACAATTTGGACCATCCTCAGCAAGATCACTCCAATCAAAATCACCTAACCCATCACAAGATACCATAGCAGAAGTAGAATTTGGCTCCTCATCAGCAGACTTCTTGAAATTTTCATTGCTTCTTTTTGGTGCTTTGCATTCTCTTGCAAAGTGTCCCTTCTTTCTGCAATTAAAACATTCAGCCTTTGACTTGTCAAATCCCACACTCTTATTCCTTCTGAACTTCATCTCTTTTCCAGTTCGCTTAAGAAACCTTCTTGCCCTCATAGTAAGCATTGCAAACTGCCATTGCATATCAATCTCCTCAACATCATCAGGATCAAGTTCATCCAGATCTTGAGGCATGACTGAAGTACTTGTAGTAAGTTCAGCCAAATAAGCACAAATTGCAGCATCACTGATGGTGTTGGTGTTAGCAGAGTCAGCAGCAGAGACATGTGAACCAACAGCAGGAGCAAAAGCACCAGCAGCAGAGTGCTGTTCTTGATGTCTACCAGTAGTCTTGTTGCTTGAGGAAACAAAAGCAAGATTATTTGTGGTAGTGGATGAGCTTGACAATCCTTTAACTTCAGATTCATACACCTTCAAGTTGTTATACAGATCATCCAATGTCATAGTATCAAAATCTTCCTTATGTCTCCAAACCACTGTATGAGTGTTCCATTCAGAAGATAGACTTCTCAGAAACTTTAGATTGACATCTTCTTGTGATGGCTCAATCTTCAAAAGAGCCATTTGACTGGTTAGCTTATGAAGTCGATCATAGGTTCCCTCAATGTCCTCAGAACTTAAAGCAGTGAAATTTTCAAACTGATGCTTCAGCAGATTCTTTCTTGATTTCTTTGTAGCTTCATTCCCACCAAATCGAAGTTCAATTGCTTCCCATAACTCCTTAGCAGACTCAATATGATTAAAGCTCAATTGATAATCATTAGGTATTCCCATCATGAGAATACTGTGAGCCTTAACCTCCAATCTTCTCTGTGCTTTCTCCTCACTTGTCTTGAGAGTCAAGACTGATCCAGTAGCAGTCTTGGTTTGCACACTGTCGCCATTAATAATAACTTCCCAAAGTGAATAATCAACCATTCTTATGTATTGTTGAATCCTCATCTTCCAGATCTCATACTCTCCAGTCTTGAGCATGGGAACCCTTGATGCAGTAACCATGTGTGTAGAGTCGGAGTCCATTGCTTACAGTTTCTAGATCACAAGCTCTGATACCACTTGTTGATCCCAGTTGAGCTTCACGATCTTATTAATTACTTTAGATAAATCTAAGGTAATCGGTATAGAAACTGATCTTAGGTTGTATATCAAATATTATGCGGAAACTAATACTTGACTTTAAGAAGAATAAACACAAACGAATTCTCAAACAACACTTCAATATATTAATACGATTGCTCTGAATAGCAATAGGGTTACAAGAAACCTTGAAGTGTAAAACAATACGTATGCTAAGATAATCGATGTCTAACTCTAACCCTAGAACCTCCTTTTATAGAGTAAGGAGTCCTAGTCGGTTTACAAGACTTCCTATACAAGAAAAATATTCATACGTATCTTTTCTATACTTATCCTTAACATACTATACATATCTAATAAGCAGCAGAGTAAATCTTCTAGCAGCAGAGTCCGCGTGAGCTAGCAGCAGAGTTACACTATGCCTATTGTCCAAACAGCAGAGTTATCAAAATAGCAGAGTTAATACACTAATCAGCAGAGTCACATAACTATCCAGCAGAGTTATGTTTCTCGAATCAGCAGCATTTTAGACCCAGGGACAAGTGTGTTGTTCACTGTGCCGAAGGCCTAGGCTCCATTTCCATCTCTTTATCATAATCATCACTAGAATATTCCAACTCCATTCGCATCTCAGCATTCCGAACTTGCCTTTGGCGAGCCCTTAAGAGAGATTCCAATGCTTCAAGGTTAGCTTCGACAAAGGTTGGGCTAATGACAGGTTCCGGGTTGGCTGATGTCGAAGCATGATGATTAGGCGTTACTTCTGGGTGAGATCGTGTTGTGAACGTGGAAGCGATAATAGGGTGGGGAGTTGTTAGGGTCATTGACTGGTATTGGCGTCAAGGTCGAGAAACCCGGTGGGGGAGTATATCCTCTTCCCTGATCCATGCCGGAAATGTAGTGAATGTAGTTGATTGGTTATAAACTTGGGAATAATGAGACCAATTGTAGCGGGTCCCACGGATGGCGCCACTGATTGTACAATAAATTGCACGACCAGGCCTTGCGATAGTGATCGAAGGATATAAGGGGTGTTGAGGTTGCACCAAGCTTGTCGTTAACCTGAAATAAGAAATACGAAGACACTACGTTAAGTGATTGCACAGGGGTTGGACCCTGCGAATCACCTCCGGCGTGCGAATGAGGATATGATATGATAAGTTGGTAAGTTTTTAGTGAAATGAGAGAGTCAAGTTTGCATACCATTGTTCCCAGCCCGTCCAAGCTATTTATAGGGGAGAAAATAGGCCTTGGAGAGCTTATGTACAAATATCGGAGATCATGGGGGCGTCCCATGATTTAAGGTAACCGCTAGGGCTTAGTGACCCACTATCTCTTTCTTGGTAGGAAAGCTCAAGGGAAGGAGGAGACGTGGGTATGACCAAGTCAAGGTGTTCTCCGCTCTACTATCTGGTAAGCATATCATAGATGAATGGTTTGACGCCAGTGAAGATTTTAGGAGGTTGACTTGGACCTTCGAGGAGAAGGCTTCGTACAGGCTCGAAGGGGTGTCCTTTGACCTGTTTGGAGGGTACATCATCAGTATGCATATAAATGGGCATCTAACATGACTCTTTTTATGTTGATTTAGTTTCATTGGTGGATCATTATGTGTGGTGATGCCCCAAGACCCGAATTGTGATGGGTCAAAAGAGTAAGTTGTATTTTTTATCTTTCTTTCGTATCTTTTGATTTGCTTGTCTTAAAATGGTTATATATTGTTTTCCTGAAATTCAAATGATACAAAAACTTCTCTCTCGAGACTAAATGAACATAAAGGTAGAATTCTTCCATTTTGGTATTTGGTGTCGTGTTATTTGATTATTAGTGTTTACTTTTGCATTATTTCTATCTACTCATATTCAAACTTATAAACATAGGATTCTGGACATGGAAAAGGTCTAAAACATGAAGGACCACATCGTAGCTTGGACCACATTGCAGTTTGGGTTAGTCTTGCCAAGTGATGAGTTATATTCATATTTTGAACAAATGGGCTAAGAGGCAGGTAATAATCTACTCCTTTGGTGCAAAAATTATAGTCTTTTAAGGTTTTGGCACAATCACTTTTGATTGCATTACATTATCATGTAGGTTGCTTATGTATGAGTATGTTGACAGTAGTCTTGCTAAGCCATTATTATTATCATCCTAACATGGTTAACTTGCATTATTTTTGCATATATACATGAAGATTTAGAACCAGAAGTTGTTCACCAAGCATGACGGTGCATATAATTCTAACTGTAGCATCATTTATTCATGTCTGCTGTTGTTGATTGAATTTCTGGAATGGTAGTAAGCTATAAAATGTACGCATGATGCTAAGTGAACTTCTATGACTTCAGACGATGTCGATAATGCCCTTCACTTTAGAAAAATGGTGATATTCAACATGCCTTAACTAATAGTGTGTTTGGCAAAGCTTATTTCAATAAGTTATATGTCATGATCTGAGTCAATACATGCTGCAACCATGAATTCTTTATGATTTAAAACAACTGGCAAGCATAAGGATTTGTGAAGTTACTGATGACAAAGATGTGAAATTTGGAGAGGTAATAATTGGCCGTTGCATTAACTTTAGTTATAAATAGCACTATTATTGGTTATGTTAATGCAAAAATTGTGATGAGTATGGATTGGGCTTAACTTACGTATTGGGTTGTCCTTGATGGACTGCTGATGAGTGAATTCTGCACTAATTCAAGTAATAAAGTGATTCCCTGCACAAGTGAAAGTAAACTGTTAGCCTTACCGTGGGGACGGACCCCACGATTAAGCTCCGGCGTAAGTGTAAGTAACCATGTTTGTCAAAGGATATGTGTGTATTGGGATGTGTGAGAAATTCATACCTCTTAAATGTGCTGAAAGGTTGCCTTTTATAGGTGAGCTAAATACTAGGGTTTCCTTGTATTTCGCTTATTGTTGTTAGTGGCTAGAGTGGGACCTTTGTCGGGCAAGGGTTCGTAACTTAATTGTGATTGCGGACACAGATCATCCTCCGCGGCCATGGGTCGGTCTGTGATCGTACTACAGAAGCATTGCTCAGATGATCTGCGTACGTCTTTGTAAGCCCGGGCCGCACCTTGCCTGTCGTTGGGCTTCAGTGGAGTCCAATGTACTTGTTTGTCTGTTCTTTTCTGTTGGGCCGGGGCACAAATGTGTATAGTGCAGTCCAGGCCTAATAGGTCAGTTATATGTATTATACATCATCAAGTCCTCCCAGTAGCATTCATTGCGTGTGTTGTTGTTGGTAGCGTGCGGTGAATGTTACTAGACTAAGGTTCCGTTGTGTTTCTGCTCCGTAGCGAATTCTTTCTTCAAGACACTTCCATATATTTGGTAGGTGAGGTTTTTTGGGACGTGGATCATTTTTTCCCTTTCATATTATCACTAATGTTGTAACACCCGTATCCCAGGTGTTGGGACCCCACCCTAGATGAAAGTGGAGAAAGACCTTATGTGATTGGTTGGTCAACAAAGTTATGTGGAAGTCTAATCCGGTAGTCAAACTAGTAGTCAAAGTATGACTAATGTAGTAATATAAAATATGATGTATAACTAAAGGGACCTAAGTTGACATTGTAGTGAAGTGTTATATTAAGTTAGTTGTGGCTAAAGTAAGAAGAAAGAGACTAGAAGGACCATTCTTTCCAAAAGCCCAAAGTGCCACCCAACTAATTATATCTAGCTTATTCTAGATTTCTCCATCATTATTGAGATGGGTAGAAGTCCAGTTTTAGAGATAGAGAAAAGGCAGGGAAAATAGCTAGGTGATGATCTAAGGAGAAGAAGGTGAAGATCAAGTGTCAATAGCCTTACATAGCAATGATCATCACAAGTAAGTATCTATGTTCTTGATAAATTATTGAAGTTATGGATTATGGATTAAATGGGTTTTCATCATGTGATCAAGATATGATCATATGCTGATGTAGAAAGAAAGAAAAGTATGTTTTATGGGTTATGTTAACCCTTGTTTATGCTATTGATTATTATGTTATTAGGTCTTGAGTTTGTAAAGGATGATGATGATGGTTAGAGGTTAAGAATGGTGGGATTATGATGTTATGCTTAGCTTTGGAAGCTAAGGTAAGTAACTCTCCCTAAAACATGTGTTATGTATGTATTATCATGTATGTGTTATGATGGTGTAAGAACATGGGACTTGGATTCGGGTTGGTCGTAAGTTAGGAAGTGGTGGCTAGTGACTTGGCTAGGAGTATGTTAGTTTATCTGCTTTGGACTAAGTAAGGTATGTAGTTGGTTATGATTGTTGTGAATTGATGTTAGTTATGCTATGAGGATATGCGTGATATGGTTGAATGTTGTAGTTTAGAAGCTTTTGAAGCGGTTATGATGCTTATGTGAAAGTATGTGTATGATATATGTTTTATGTCGGGTTACTTACTAAGCGTAAGCTTATTCTTTTAGTTGTCAATGTTTTGTAGGTTCATGTGCGGCGGAAGGAATGTTTATGGGTCATAGCATAAGGGTTTGGAAGTGGATTTGGAAGATATTAAGTATTAGGAGCTAGGTAGAATACCGAGCTCGAAACAAGGTTGTATCCCCGATTGTCTTTCTTTTAGTTTCTATAATGTGTGTCGAGGTTGTTGTAAAGTTTGGATGGCCAACGGTGTGTCTAAGTGTGATAAATGGTTTACGGTCAATGTTTAAAGGGGTGTTTGGTTTAAGTGTGTTTGTACCCATTTTGGGTTGTAATCGGGTCAAGTGTTGTTAGGGCATGTTTGATATGTTAAATTAATGAAGTCGGTAAGTTTGGTGTAAAACGGAAGTCATATGGGTCGGTTATAGCAAAAACGGAATGTAAACGAAGTGTATTTTGAAAGTTGCAGGCCTCGGCCGGAGGTTTGGAAGCCAAACCCACGGCCGGGAGGAATTGGGAAATTTCCCAAATGACCAGAAGGTCTGGGTCACTGGGTCGGGGCTGAGGCCGGCGGCCAGGCCTGTGTTTTTGGGGCTGGGCCGGTGGCCAGGACCCTTGGCCGTCGGTCCGGGCCATTTTCCAGATTTTGCCGATTTTCAAAAATTCATATCTTTTAATCCGTAAGTCGTCACGGGTCGTACCACCTATCGTTTCGAAGGTAATTGAGTGTACTTTCATTTAAAAATAGCCTCAAGGGCTGAATGTTGATACATTTTTGTCAGTCATCAAAAGAGTGGTCGTATGTCCATAAAGGTCAATCGTTTTTGCGTAAAAGTTTTAAATTTTAGTCTAAACGGGCACGGGGCGTTACAACTTGGTATCAGAGCTTTGGTTTAAGTGAATTAGGTTCTCTTTAGGATTTCCTAGACTTAAACCACCCGTAGACGCATCGAATGTAAGTTAAAGTAATGCGACTAGTAGGTGCCTTTGAGGTTTGACGTATAAATGCTTATAGTAACAATGAGATTAGATTATAACTAAGGTGTAATGTGATTGTTGTGATGCGGACGTGGTGAAATATAGGAGTAACGAATTCGACGTGAAATATAGATTGCTTTAATTATGCGATGGAGTGCAAGACGTGGTATATATACTTAAGTCGATGAGTGGGGTACGTGTTTTATGGTATCAACGTATATGTGAAGTAATTCTATGTTTGATGTATGGTGCTAAGTGTTAAATAAGCAAATGTTAGTTTTGTGTCGAGAAGTCTAAAGTTTTAATTATAAGAATCGAGGCTTTAAAGGTTATGAGATGTAGGCGAAGAATGTATTATAGTATAATACGTAAAAGATTAAAATTTACTTAGATTGCAATAATAGTGGTTTGACAAATGATTTGCATGTATTGTGTTTGGAAGAGTGATGACCTAGTAAGGGTTAAGGGATTGAGTAAGACTTGTCTTATGAAAACGATAAGAATAGATAAGTATGGGTACGTGAAGAAGATTTAAATGCTCGGATAAGATATGTGAATGAAACAAGTAACTGTAAGATACTAAAGAAACGAATAGATAGTGACAGATACATGATGTAGCTATCAGATAGATTGATGAGGCAAAATAGAAATTGCCTCAATAAGAACGGACAAATGATATGACAGATATGCTCAAGTGGTTTAAATTATAATTTGATAATAGACTAATGAAGTACGAGTGTATAGTGACGTTTATCTTTAAGTATGAATGGAATTAAGTATGTATTAACGTGTTCGTCGTTTATGTGTAAGGTGATTATGAATGCATGTCATAAGGTGAGGTATAGAATAATTTAGAAGGTAAACTACAAGAGAATTCAAATTAGATAAGTCACGATTAGGATTCTCGTCGTGACATGAAGTATTAGGAACCGAGTAGATGAACGAGTTTAGATTACGACGTAAGACCAATATATGGTCTAGAAAATAATTCATGTTTAATGTTGTGTTAATCTATATCAAGGTTAAGGTGAATCAATCGGGATTGAAATGGACAACCTTAAAAGAATGAACACTTGTAAAATAAAGTAGGAGGATAACGTGAAGTTAACAAGAAAACGATAAGTGTGATGTGACAACTCAGATGAAATATGACGTGTATATTCGTGTATTCGAAAGCATTAAAAGGATAAGTATTACTAAGATAGTGTCAAGGTAATGAAAGGTGATAAGTGAGTGATCGAAGGTGCTTGAGACAAAGAGAAGAGAAAATGAAAACGTGGTAGTCTAAGAAATGCTTGCATAAGGAATAAGTTGGTGATGCATAGAATTAGCAAACTAGAAGCGACTAACTAGTGATGACACGTAATAAATTGTTAACCGTACACCTTGTCGGTGCCGATGATTATATAATAATTATATAAATGTACATTAAAGTAACGGTAATGGAAAAATGGGTAAGGACGATAAGTGGTAGTAGAGATGGGCTAGCAAGTGCAGTAAGAAATAACGCTCTAAGTACGGATCGTAAGGATATTAAGTGTACTAAGGTATAGCGTGAAAAGACAAAAATGAAACTAGTGAATTATTGACTAAGTGTTTAGATACTTGAAGGTTAAAGAATGAGGTTATGGAATGGTAGCACGAAATGTGACCAACATATAGTCTCATTATATTTAGTGACTAAAGACTAATATTGAAGTGGTATAGAGACGGGGTAATGCTGAGATAAAGTACGTGAGGTCTAACTATGAACGTGAAGTTGGGATAATGAGTGTCGGTATAGACACACACACACACACACACACACACACACACACACACACACCACACACACACACACACACACACATATATATATATATATATATATATATATATATATATATATATATATATATATATAGGATGGAACTTAAACGAAAAAGTTTGAATGCTAAAGGCTAGATGCGATAAGCTAAGAATGTAAATGAGAGTGAGATGAGTGGGTAGGAGGATTGAGCATGTGCACGAACGTGTGGTAATGTGAATGTGTGTTATAGCATAGTATGATGAAGAAATGACAAAAATTTATACATAATAAGTCCGTAATGAACTTAGAAAAGTTATAAAATGAGAAAAGGCATAGTGATTGAATAAATGATGAAATAGAACGAAATTTCCTTAGTACTAATAGCTATAATGAGATGGGCATGTATGAGGTTAAGGTATTGTCATGAAATAATTATATTACGGCTAAGGCGATTAGCAATAATTATTAATAATGAATGAATGTGTTATAGTGGACGATCTAAGTAAGGTCTACATGTAAAGGAAACGAGTGAGACTAAAAGGGTAATAGTAAAGATGCGGGATTGGTTAACGAGGGTTAAATAATGTAAGTGGAGGAGACGTGTAAACACATAGAAATGTGTAATTTTAACAAGCAGGTTCATATGCTCTATGAGCTTGCATTTACTAAATAAAATGGATGAGACAATATGTGTATGTTAAAATGATAATAACTTGGATCCAATAATATAATGTGAAAGTGATAAAGTGTGAATGATAAAGATCCTTCGGGATGAATGATAAAGATCCTTCGGGGTGAACGTTAAAAGTGGTATCCTTCGGGATGACCAAGTCAATGAATGATAAGGAATCCTTCGGGATATGTTAAAGATCCTCCGGGATAAAACATATTGCCTTCATCGGCAAATGGGGTTGCCTACATCCTTGGCGATAAAAATATCCCTATAGTAAATGTGTTAATGATATGGATCCAAGTCTAAAAAGGAAATATGGAATATAAACAAGATGAGAGAACAAAAGTTAAATTAAGAAATAGGAGTAGTAGTGATATGTCGGGAGTACATAACCATGAGTTTATATTTCTTGATTTACATCGATTGGGACGCCTCTCCATGTAAATGAGGAAGTATAAACGAGTGGGCTTATGTGTTGCCGACACGGCACGAGTAGGGTTAGAGAAGTAGAAAGCGGAAGTTTAGAGTTAGTTAGAAATTGTAAAGACTAGGATAAGAGGATTAAGATCATAGTACGTCTTTTAGTGAGGACATATGAGAAACCTATGTTTAGAGTGAAAAAGTTTAAGTTGGCAAAACGAAGGAATTGTAATGATGTTTCAAAATGTTATAATACGTAATTATGCTGTGGTGCAAAATGTGAGTATGGAAATAGTTGATGATAAATGTCATGTGTAATGTGGCGACAAATGTTAATGTATGGTGCTACAAAGCTAATTCCTGTATATTTCTATAAGCCTTAGAAGGTAATCAAAAATGGCATGAATAAATAAGTGGGCTTATGTGTAGCCGATATGATGTGAGTACGAATAGTGATATGAGAAAGTGAAAGCTAAAACGTGTTGGACGCTATAAGAAAAGATAGATATGAATGAAACTATAGTGGCGTTAAGGTTAGGTGTGAAACCTTAAGATAGACGTCTAGAATGAGTTGTGTGTTAAATTGATAAGTTATGGGTGAGCTTTTCCAATAATTAATAAGAAAGATTGCTTAAGTGATGTGTGAGAAGAAATTTTGAACGGTGCCGTTTGTATGGTACTTTGTATATTTTGAATAAAGTTGCCGGTTTTTGATGTTGATATGCGCTGGTATTATGTTGTAGGTCACTATAATGATCTCAACAACACACACACACTAATTCGATTCACACACAAGCATAGCTTCCGCACATACATAAGAAAACCAACAACACAAATGACTCCCTTGCCTTGTATTTATAGGCATTGGGAGGGGAATAATTCTTAGGAATATTCCCTTTACATGTGATAAGGATTAATTAAATAACATGGCCGGTCCAAGGACTACTATTGAACCGGTCCATAAATACAAACAATATAGTCCTAATTGTGCAACATTAATTAAATGAACAAGACTTGTAAAATATTTAAAACGTGTTCCTAACAATCTCCCCCTAAGTCTTGATCATCAATGTTGCCCGACGTCTTCTTTACTTCTTAGGCTTCCGACGTCTTTATAATCTTTGTTTCTTTGTTCTTGTGTAATGATGATATGATGTTGTTTCTATCTGCCAATCTCCAACGTCTTCTCGTCTTCTCCATCATGCTCATATATCTTTGATTTGTTTTCTGCAACATGTTCTCACTTTTCAATCTTAATCTTGTGAAAGGTTGAGATGCTTGAACTTTTGACTTTACAATTTCATATGTTGAACTTTTGATGTTACTGAGTCTGTGAGAGAACATTTCTTCAAGATATGAACATGATGGAGTCTTGATGGTCGAACTCCAGCTCCTCAGCAGCAGCAACAGCAGCAACAGCACGAACCAACTGGTACTTACAGGCTCAGACTTGAGATCATCAACAGCATAGTGTGAAGACTTTCTCAAATCCTAACCCAGACCGTTCTGAACCGGATTCCCCCGAAAGGGATTACACGGACACACCGAAGTGCACCCACGATTCAGTGAGTCGCTGGAGATCACCCCACGACTGTAGACCGTTTTGGAGCAAAAATACTAAGCGTAACCCACAAGGAGTTACCGAAGTGACCTGCTGTCAAAGTTGTTTGATGTTGTTCTGGCAGGATTTCCATTCAATCATTGATAATCACAAATGTGACTTTTCTCATGAATGTTCTCGGCAGATTGCTAAGATCTGCGAAGGACACTTTTCCTAAATTTACAACTGATTCCCATGATGTAGAACACCAGAGTAATTCTAAGTGTACCTAAGAGATCTTTTGATGAATCTCATGGCTCTAGACTCAATTAGTGCACATTTGTTTGGTCATCGGAGGCGAGGAGCAGATTGCCTCCTTTTCAATATCAACAATCTCGTAATGAGATGTCGATAGATTATGAAGGGTTCTCCGTGTGAATGAAACAAATGTCTTTTGAGAGACACTTGAGTAGCTTAGAAGGTTTTTTAGTGCGTCACTGGGTCCATGACGTCTTTGGTCTTCAATACCGGTGATGCTCATCAACCAGTAGATTATGAATTGAACCCGGTGTCTGCCCTAAGGTTGAACAAATGGAGGGCTATTTCTTTTCACCCTTTTCTTTGCTTTTCTTTTTTTTAATTCTTCAACCCCTTCTTTCTCCGTACATTCATTTTCTCCCTTTTTTTTTTTTTTTTTTTTTTTTTTTTTTTTTTTTTTTTTTTTTATATCATACCTAGGACTTTCTAGTCTAAACTAGTGGTATTGTCCTTGGGTAGATCCCTCCGGCTCTGGCGGATCATAGGACGGTTTTCCCTAACCTTAGTCACCTTATAACTCCATGACTATCCTAATGATGCCATACAACCAAAACCATTGAAAATCTCTCAATAGTGTCGATAATTTGTAAAGACATTTTGTTGACACCTTGAGAGTTTGATGATTTTCAGAAAGACTCCCCCTTAACATGTGCGCATAAGTAATAAATTTGAAATTTGCACATGCCGGAAAGAGTTGGCACTTTTGAATTGATTGACTTTCAATGAACCTGATCGTCGCGAGACACGCTTACATCACCAGTTAGACTGGCTTGAAATTATTACCCGTCCAGATCAGATTTAAAGATTATCGCTCGAAATCGGTACATTCTACTCAGACACGTCCTTTGCGAGACACGCTTACATTACCAGATGAACTGGCTTGAAATTATTACCCGTCCGGGACATGTCCTTTCGACTACTGACTTTCCTATTCGTCAATTCGAGGGTCAATTCTGAGTTTGAGCACACGAGATTCCAGCAAATGAGACATCATATTTTAATCATCTGTTTCTTCTCCCCCTCAAAAATAGCATACTCATGATGTTTTTGGAAAAACGTTTATGATTAAAATATGCTGTTTTTGAGTTTTAGGGAAGAAGTTTCAAGAACTTTGATACTTCTTTTTGAACAAAGATTATATTTTTCAAATACTCCCCCTGGACGAGGGAATACTTGTCCTTATGAGCAGAATGTTTGAAAAACGTTGTAAAACATTCTGATTTTAATTCTGCTCATAAGTAAGAAGCTTTCGCTCCTTTTTCAGGATTGAGGCACTGAAGCGTACCTCAGGGTCCTTTCTTTGGGGTCCGGGTTGTACACTGTTATTTGTGCACACGCCGTAGTCATATTCACAGTCATATATAAGTAAGAATATTGAATGAATATTGAATATTGAAATCAAATTCTTACAAATTAATCGCCTCTGCCAAAAGTGGTGAATTTTGGATCTGTTCTCTGGAATAATCTGATGGCAAATGGAGGACGACCACCAACATAAGTTTCCAATCTCCTCATCTGATCCCTTCGATAGAGCCTTTCTTCGATTGACCAGATAAAATTCTTGACCTGCCTGAGCTGCTGATGATTCCATTTCTTGTGCTTCTTCAATATTTGATCCTGAACCCGTGTGACTAACCCATCTCGAACATTCTTTAGAGTGTCGTCACAGAACTTGTGAATCTCTTTATGAGGCATGAAACGGTTGGTGTTTGTGGCACTTCTGTAGACGAATCCGAAGACAGGGTCGGTCTTAAGCAAGTAGTGAGGTTCCTTGTTGTCAGTGAGAATAAACATGGGATCCTCAAGATTCAGTTTCTTCTGATAACTTTCAACTCCAAGTTGAACATCTTCTACACGTTCTTTTATCACTGTTCTTCTGATGAAGTGACATATAGCAGTGCTAAATGCATACAGAAGAGTGGGATTGAGATGATTCAGCTTCCCTTGGACTTTCATCAAATACAAATCTTCAATGTCGTTGAGACTGAGTTCAGGAAAATCTGCTTCATTGAACGTGTAAATAAGATTATCTTGTCTGCGAACCGTGACTTCAGAGATGAATGTGTAGCCAAGCTTTTGAGATCCTTTAGCATCAAGCACTGCCTTGATACGAAGATCACTGTACACCTTTTCACGAGATGCCATGAGGACTAGCTTGCACTTGTACCATGATTTACGTTTGTCAAACCAATGGTGAATGCCAAGTTCAGCATCACGATCATATTTAACCCTTTTGTTGATGAAGAGTTTGCGATGTCTAGCTTCTTCTTCAATGGCAGGATTGGTGTAATTCGCAGCAGGAGTGAACGTTATTGAGGTAGCATACTTGATTTCACTAGAAGCCCCATGTACAAGTAGTTCCAGATCTTGGTTGAAGAAGAATGCAAATGAAATTTCTGACGTTCCATGATATGGTCGTATCACAGGAAGTGGTTTTGTCCAGTCCGTGATGTATGGACGTTTCTTGCTGTCAAGTCCACCTTCTCTGTATACATCTGGATTTGTCCAATCGAAGACTTTGGATAATGCTCTAGCAATATTCTCCAGATGATATTCCAACTCAGCAGCACTTGCAGACGTATCCTTTAAAAGAGTGAAAGCATCATTTTTGATTCTACGAAGCTCTCTTTTAGTCATCTTCTTAATGTTGAAAGCAAGTTTGACTTTCTGATTGTATTCAAACGTGCTATCTTCTAATTTTGAAGCTTCGTCGTCGATGATTTGGGCCTGTGCAAGTTGGTCGAACCAGTTGTTTCCATGTAAGTCTTCATCAGTATCTAACCATGTAAGCACAACTGGTTCTTCAGAAGATTTCTTACTGCTGGATGGTTTGGCTTTTGCTGGTTTTGGAGGTGATTGAAGTGGATCATCTTGAGGTGGATCATCTTGAGGTTGAAACTCAACGTCATCATTGATGAAATGTTCAAAGTGATGCTCAGTTTCCTTAGGACCTGATTCTTGATGATTTGGAGATGGTGGAGAAGTTCTCTGTGCTGGTGGTTCCTGAATGTGAATACCAGATCCACTCATAGTCTTTTGTTTCTTTTGTGTAGAATTTGGATCTGGATCCTCAGTGTCGTCATCACGAATCCTTTTTCCTTTATCAGCAGCAACTTTGCAAGAAACCTTTTCAATATGTGCCGCAATAGACTTCATGAGACTAATATCTTCAGGAGAAGGAGATGTCATAGCTTGGAATCTGTTGAGAAGTTCAAGTTTGAGTTCTTCTGTGGTGAAGTCTCTGAGTTGCCTGAAGCCAGAATTGAGGATGATTGCTTCTTTGACCTTGATATCAAGTTGAGTGTTGACATTCTCGTTAATATTCTTCTGTAGATCAGCGGTAAAACGTTTGACATAATGTCTTGTCTTACTTTTGATATTATCTTCTATATCAAAAGAAAGAAACTCATCCATGTTCTGCTTTGTTTCTTGCATCTCCTTGACTTGTTTAGACAAACCCTTGATAAGATTTTGCATTTCTGACATCTGCTCTTGCCATCTGCTCTCTCTTCTTGCTTGAGCAAGTTTTGCTGCTTTCTTGATTTGCCTGGATATTGGTGAGAGAACTTCAACTCTTGTGACTTTGGCGATTTTATTGACTTGTTTGCCTTTTATGACTGTTTTGATTCTTTCTGCCAATGTTGCTTTGCCTTTGTTTGGTGGTGACTTTGATGGTGATGGAGTGAGTGATGGGATAGATGATGATGAGTTAGGAGAAGCAGAATCCTTGTGAGATGAAGATGAAGGTTTTGAAGGTTTTTCCGGTGATTCTGGAGGAGTTTGATGCTTAGGAGGTGACTTAGGAGGTGAGATAGGTTTGGGAGAAGGAATGGGAGGAGTTTGATCACGTGGTTGTTGTTGAGGAGATTTGAATGGATCATTCAATGGAGAGATAATGTAGTTATCTGCTTCCTCATCCTCCTTTTGTTTCCTATCCATTTCTTCCTTCCTTTTCCTTTCTTTTTCATTAAGTGCCTCCAGCTCATTTGCAGCTTCTGTAGCTTTTGATCCAGTGATTTCTTTTTCTTCATCAGAATTTCCCCATTCATCAGTGTCAGCATGGTGATGTACCTCCTCTTGTTGTGGAATGTCATCAAACATTGAGTCAGAAATTTCATTTTCTGTAAAGATTATCTTTTCAGACTCTGATTGTGTTTGATTCTCCAAGTTGGTTTGATTGACTGAGCTAGATTGAGGAGGGGGAACCGTAGTTGTAGCCATAACGGGTTGATTAACCGTATCTGGCTTAGCTGTGGAAGATTGTGAGACACCGGGTTGATTAACCGGATTAGGGGATGAAACTGGTGCTGGAGAGACTCCTGATCCTCCTGCTCCCTTTGCAATCTCTTCCTTCTTCTTTTCTTCCAATTCCCTCAAAACTTTCTTCTGTAATTCTGCTCTTCTTTCTTCATCATTCTTCTTGTGCTTAATACTTGCCTTAGTAGCATTCTCTAAGTCAATCTCTGTTTGAAACTCGGCTTCTTGCTCATTAAGTATTTCTACTTCTGGTTCAGTGTCTTCGGAGGATTCAGAGGATTCATCACGAATACCAATTTCTTCAACTTTTGGTTTCGGAGCAGTCTTAATAATTCTCCTTTTGCTTGTGGCTGGTTTCTTTGGAGCACTTGATGCACTTCCAGTTTTGCTAGCTCTACTGCTTTTGGAACGAGTCTTGGAAGAACCTGTTCCCTCAGTCATTTTAGTGATGCCAACAAGCTTCTTCTCATAAGCTTGAATGTAATCTGCATAAGCAGGAGTTTCCTTGACCTCCTCAGTAAGTAGAACATCAAACAGCTTAAGACCTTGTTTGTGAGTGCTATCCTTTGGAAAGTATACTGATTTGAAGTCAGTGTCCATCTTGATCACATGTCTTTCTCTGTCTTCGGGACGATTAGAAATATCATGATGTTTATCAAGAAGAAGACTGATCAGCAACTTAGTGTAACGAACAAATGGGATTTTAGTCAAGGGTTTTCTGAGTAGACCATGTATTTGATGCATAAGGTCTTCCCAGATAAGAGCAGCAAAATCAAGGTTGTGTTTGGTAACAAAACCCCAGAAGAGTTGAGCATGAGAATGTCTTGGATGTTCGTGTCCACTGTCTCTTCCAGACACTGATCGAATCAGAATATAGTACATAGCTCTCCATGGTTGAGGAATGGATTTGGCATTGATATTTGAGAGGATGTTGAGTGGAAGATCTGGATCAACATCATATCCAAGGCCAATGAGAAAGTTGAGAATGTCTTGTTCAGTGGGTGCAGGCCAGTATCGTCTTGAGGTCTCCGGTGGATCTGGTAGAGATAAAGCTTCACGTAGATGTGCGAGAGTGACCTTGACTTGTTTCCTGTCAAGAGTGCAGGTGAAGAATTTGTTGTTGTCATCTGGTTTGATAGTGCTCCACATCTGATGAATGTAAATCTCTGGAATACTATCTGAATCTTCCAAGATACTCCTGCATTCATGTCTTTTGAGGATTTCGATGACAATTCGACAACTTGGTTCAGCACACTTGATATTATCGAAGACCACTCTTGAATTGTTCTTGCCATACTTAGCCTTGAATCCTTGTGGGAATAACTCTGCTTTGGTGATAGGTGGAAGTGATTGTTGTTGTTGTGAAGACATTGTGGATGATCTGAAACAGCATTATGACACCAAATTTGTTAGATCTTGTACGGATGATTAGAATGAATTAGAGCCGTTGATTTGGTTGTTGGATGATAGTAAATGCGGGAAAGGATTTGCAGAGATAGTAAATGTCTTGAGCAGTTAATTCTGATTTGCATTTAAGCATTTACTATTAACTTTTATCCTATTTCCACATTTAGTCCCTTAACCTCAATTCTTAGCACACTAAATCCTAACCAAACGATTTTCAATTTGTAACACTTTTAGTCCTCTAACAATTTGTAACCATCAAAGTCCTAACAATTAAACAAATAATCCTTAGGGTACCAATACAAAGCAACAGTGTTACAGAAAATATGCAAGTACAAATTTGTAAAAAATTTGTAAAAAATGTTGTGTCTCCCCCTCAACATTTGTTCAAAAATGAATAAAGACAATTTTGAAATGAACAAAATGTTGAATGAGAATTTGTACTTGCACACATTTTTTTATTTTTATTATTTTTTTTTTATTTTTTATATGTTATTTACAAGATAGTTTGGATGTTTGACTCAAGTATTAGTTTTTGAGAAAGTTTGACAATTCTTGAGGAGTCAAACATCGCATTCCAATTTGGTGAACCAATTTCACAAAACGTTCATGAGGTAAAGCCTTCGTGAAAAGATCCGCCAATTGGTGTTCCGTTCCCACGAAATACAACTCAACGGTACCCTGCTCCACATGTTCTTTGATGAAGTGACATCTGAGAGCGATGTGTTTGGACTTGGAATGCTGCACGGTGTTGCATGAGATAGCAATGGCACTCTTGGAGTCGCAGTACATCGGGATTTTGTTGAATATGTACCCATAGTCCATCAGTTGTGATCGCATCCAAATGATTTGAGCACAACAGGCAGACATGGCTACATATTCTGATTCCGTGGATGATAGAGACGTACAATCTTGCTTCTTGGACTGCCAGGACACCAGCTTATCACCGAGGAATTGAACACCACCAGATGTACTCTTTCTTGTATCAATACATCCCGCATGATCCGCATCTGAAAAAGCAGTTAGTGCAAAACCAGAATCCTTTGGATACCAGATCCCCAAATTAATGGTTCCCTTGATGTATCTAAGGATTCTTTTAACAGCAGATAAATGTCTTTCTGTTAGGTTAGATTGATAGCGAGAACACAGGTATGTGGCAAATACAACATCCGGTCTGCTAGCTGTGAGATACATAAGAGACCCAATTATACTACGATAATTTGTAGGATCAGTGGGTTTCCCATGTAAATCAGCATCTAGCTTCGGGGATGAGGAGGCCATTGGGGTGTTATAGGTGTCACTAGTTGTCATGCCATGCTTCTTTAATATCTCTTGTGCATATTTAGACTGACTCAAGAATATACCACGAGGTGACTGGTGAACTTGCAAGCCTAGGAAAAAGTTTAATTCACCGATCATGGACATCTCAAAGTTTTGTTTCATAAGTTTTGCAAAAGCGTTTGAGTACTTTTTATGGGTAGACCCAAAAATGATGTCATCCACATAAATTTGTACGATGAGAATGTCCTCCCCGTGTTTTTGTATAAACAGAGTCGGGTCCACAGATCCTTTAGTAAAATGATTAGCAAGCAAGAATGCAGCAAGTTTATCGTACCATGCCCTCGGGGCTTGTTTAAGGCCGTAGAGAGCTTTCTTAAGCCTGTAAACATGTTGTGGATGTTCTGGATCGACGAAGCCCTCTGGTTGTGAAACATACACCTCCTCACGAAGTTGTCCGTTCAAAAATGCTGTCTTCACGTCCATTTGATAAACTGTGATGTTTTTATGAGCCGCGTACGCCAGGAACATTCTCACTGCCTCTAGCCTAGCCACTAGAGCAAAAGATTCCTCAAAATCAATTCCCTCTTCTTGGCTATACCCTTTAGCAACCAACCGAGATTTGTTACGAATAACCACTCCCTCTGCATCCAGCTTATTTTTCCAAATCCATTTTAATCCCACAACATAAACTCCATCCGGTTTTTCAACGAGTTCCCAGACTTCTAATCTCTTGAACTGATCCAACTCTTCTTGCATTGATTCAATCCAATTGTCGTAAGTCAAGGCCTCTTTGATATTTTTCAGTTCAACTTGACAAACGGTGAGAGCGTATATGCAGGTTTCACCATCTGTGTGGAGTTTCTGTCGTGTCATAACTGGTTTATCTGGATCGCCAATCACATTAACTAACGGATGATCCCATTGTCCATTTATGAGTTGATGGGTAGTGTTGAATGTTGTGATGATGATATGACGGGTCCATATTGCTCGAGGATGATTCTCCGGTATCTGGAACAGTTGGTGGTGGAGCAAATGGATTAAAGAAGGCGTTCCCGTCATATCCTGAGGGTGGTGGAACATTGTTAGAAATGGGGGATGAATCTTCAGCTGCTGGTTGAGGTGTTTTCTCCATTGATGATGATTGTTCAGGTTGTGGTGCATCGTCAGCAACTACTGTAGAGGTAGATGCTGATGGATCAGGTGCTTGATTTGGAAGTTGTTGAGCAGCGGAACTGGTGGAAGCATCTGATGCACTAGTAACACGAACGTCATCGAACATAGGTGCAAACAAATCTTCCAAATCCTTCCTGTTGAAAGGTAGGGGTGCAGATGAAGATTCAGGGAAGTTAAGACGGTTATGTGCGGGTTCCAAGCGGTCTTGCTCAGAAGCCATCTCGGTGAGTTCATCAAAATTAGCGTGTATGGTTTCTTGAATGTCCCCAGTCCGACGATTCCAAATACGATATCCCTTGGAGTTCTCACAATAGCCAACAAAGATCCCAATATCTGCTTTAGCCTTAAGTTTACCAAGATCATCCTTATCGTTCTTCGGATAACACAAAGCTCCAAAGACGTGAAAATGGTTGATGTTTGGTTTTCTCCCTTGTATAAGCTCATATGGTGTTTTGATATGTCTTTTGGTGATCATGGCACGGTTCTGAGTATAACAAGCAGTATTTACAGCTTCAGCCCAAAGATAATCCGGTAATTGAGCATTGATCAACATAGTTCGAGCTGCTTCCACGAGCGTTCGGTTTCGTCTTTCAACTACACCATTTTGTTCCGGAGTGCGAGCTATGGAAGTCTGATGAACAATCCCATGTTTCTCTGTGAAATCCCGAATGAGTTGATTCTTAAATTCAGTCCCGTTGTCTGTTCTAATGATTCGGACGGTGTTGCGGACTTGAACTTGAATCTTTGTGAGAAACGTGATGAGGATAGACGGAACTTGATCTTTTGTTCGAAGGAAATAGACCCAAGTCCATCTTGAATAATCATCTACGATTACCAGAATATACTTCTTCCCGTTAATACTCTGAACGCGCATCGGACCACATAAATCCATATGAAGCAGTTGTAGGACATGGTCTGTGCTGTGTTCTGTTTTGGGAGGAAAATGAGCACGATGACTTTTCCCTTGTTCACAAGCAGAACACAAGTGATCCTTGGCATATCTGAATTTTGGAAGACCGTCAACTAATTTCTTCTTGGCAAGATCAGTCATGGTTTTAAAATTGAGATGGGATAATCGTTTGTGCCATAACCAAGCTTTCGTGGGATGAGCCTTGGAGAGTAAAAAAATAGGAGAAGAAGCTGTCATGCCGTCAAAGGAGATAGAATAAAGACTGGTTCCGCGTTTCCCTTTCATAAGGTCGTTCCCTTGAAGATCACGAATAAAGCATGTTTTCTCCCTGAATGCTACTTCCAAGTCTCCATCGCAGAATTGTCCTACCGAGAATAAATTATGACCGAGACCTTCAACATAATACACACGGCTTATTTCGATGTTCCCATTAATATAATCCCCATAGCCCATAATTGCAGCGAAGTGATCATTCCCGAATCTGACCGTTCCGATAAACTTTGCAACAAAGTTCTAAAGAAGTTTGAGATTGCCGGTCATATGTCGGGAGCACCCGCTATCAACAATCCAGAGGACGATTTGAATCACCTGCATCACACACATTGGAAACAGGTGGAGAATTGATAACGGTTGGATCCGCTGGGTTAGTTACACAAGAGGTTAGTATTTTAGGTAACCATTTAAAATCAAAAGTGTTCTGTAACCAGCGTTGCCAGGTCCAACTAGTCTCTGCCTTTTTCCTAAGGTATGCACTAGGTGATTTTTTGGTCTTGGATTGGGGCTTTTCTATTTTCTCCTCAGAAAGATCTAGTGGGGGCATTCCTAATATGGATTTTGCAATGGTTTTAAGCCTAGAGGAAGCGCCACTAGTTCGTTTCTTTCTCTTAGTCAGCAAAGTTTTAGCAACACACTTTGTATGATCACCAGATAGTATGCTATGACGACAAAAGACACAAGTAGCATCAACCAAAACATCTTCATTAATATTTAAAGAGTTATCATTTGTTACATCATTCTTAGAACTAGACTCTGATAAGTGCAACTCTATTCCTGATGTTACATTTATTTTATTCAAACTACTTTCTGGAACTTCTTCAGACTTAGATACTTCCTTCCTAGATTTCTTGACTCTATTCTTCCTCTGTTTCTTGTGAGTCTTGGAATGGTTGATCTTAGAGGTGGTTTCTAGTCCTGTGGAAGTACAAGTAGTTGAATTAGTGGTTGTGTCAGATGCTTGAGTATGTTCTTTGTCCACTACATACATTCCTGGAGCAATCTTATGAATGTTTGCTTTGCTCTTGTCTAAAACTCTGATCTTCTTCTTCAAATCAATAATGATGTGTTGGAACTCTTGATTTTGTGAGTCTAATTTCCGGTTTAGGTAGACTGTGTCATTTCTGTTTTGAATAACTTCATCCAAATCTTTTTCATTTTGAAACAGTTTAACTTTTAAAAATGCTTTTGTTTCTTTGTTCTGTTCATGACTGTCTTGAAATGATAGAGATTTCATGAGATTTTGAAATTTGAGTTCAAATTCAAGACTACGTTTTTGACACCAGTCCAACCTTTTTTGAAGATGAAAAACTTTGTTTTCCACATCACTATTGATCTGTCGAAGATTCTCATTCTTATGTACCAGATTATCAATTTCCATATTCAACATCTTAATATCCACAGCATGATCATTCACAAGTAAAGCATTACCAGATTCATAGAGCGAATTCATAATCACAGAGACCACGTCATAACACAAGACTTTTTCCAAGAGTCGATCATTTTCTTTTGCTAAAAATTTCTTTTGAAGTTTTTGACGTTGAACCTTGTCATCTTTAGCTTTGAAAATGGATTTCATAGATGCTAGTTCTGTATATAACTCCTCTTCCCATCTTGTTGCACCCTTTTTCAGATTTCTGACATGAGGAAGAATTTTCTTTTGAAGAATCTCCTTCTTTTCTTTCTGAACAGGAGAAAGAAAAGACGAGATAGGAATTTGAGAACTGAACTCAATTTCATTCTCCAAACGAGAAATGTCATCCATAAATGTCTGAAAATATCGAAGAACCCGACATTCTTTAGGCATTTGTGGATCAACAGGATCCTCTGTCAAACAATCTTTAAATTGTACACCAGTCGTAGGATCAGAAGTTATAGACGAGGGAGCACTTATGTTTGTGTATGTTAACGTTTGTTCTGGATGATCCTTAGGAGGAACAAATGATTTGCTCAAATGAGGTCGTGCATTATAATCGTAATGTACTTTTGAAAACTTTGTTTGTGACTTTGATCGACCCTCAATCTTGTTTTCAAGAAAATTAGTTTCTTCATCAACAGAATACATAACAACACGTTGAAAGGAATCATCTAACAGAAATGTTGCATTGTATAACTTAGGATTCTCTTTGAGTGCTATGTGTAATTTGCGGGGTGTATCACTGCCAAGTGCAAAACTTACTCCTTTAGGACTTGGTTTTACAACATTTTTCTGAATTTGTGTTACAGAATTACCCGTTTTATACACAACGTTTTGAAAATCTTTGAGTTTGGTTTCCAAATCTAGAATTTGATCAAGATACGAGTCAACACATTTCCTAGTGGCTTTCTTTTCTTCAAGAAGATCCTTCTGAGATGCAGAAAGCTCAGATTGAGTTTTCAACAACTCAGAATTTAAAGTATCAATTTGAATTTTAAATGCAAGTTGATCCTTTTCTTTCTGAGAGAAAAGCTCAGCTTTGGCAATGGTTAGCTCACGAACTTGACTTTCTAAATTTTGAACTTTTACATACTCTTGTTGGAAAGCCGTTTCAAAACCTTTTTCACGTTTATCTTGTTTTAGATATCCGGAAAATTGTAATTTATAACACTCATTATCCTTTGTTAACACTGCAATTTTCTCTTTGAGCTTCTGATTGATGTCATTGCATTTTTCTATTTGTGACTGGGTGGTCAATAACAAAGCCTGTAAATCCGAATCTTGATCATTCAAATGATTTTTTTGTTCAAGATGATCACAATTGGCATCATCGATGAGATCATCAAAGGAAACAACTGTTTTATCATCATCAAATGATACAACCGTGTTAACTTGATCATCGGATGGTGATGAAAATAACTCATTTTGAACAAAAGTTTCGTTTGTAGATGAAGATACAGAAGGTGAAGCAATTTCATGAATAAGGCATGTAGGATCGGGTACCTGAGAAAGACCATCAGTATCATATACTGGGCCTGACTCGGACATATTCATTTCATGCATGTTAGCCATAAGCATGACTGCAGCGTTTGCCTCAAGGTCTTCCATCTCATCATCTGATTCCACATTTGCCATAAAACTTTGATCATTCTGAGTCATCATACCAGCAGCTCTTTCATCTTTGAGTGCCATCATAAGAGCCTCTTTGTGATATTGACTGCCCATTGTTCTCGGCTTCGGACAAGCATTAGCCATATGACCGTTCCCCCCACAATTGTAGCATGTGATAGACGTATTAGCAATGCCTTTCTGACCATTCCCAACATTCGAATTTCCTTTCTGAACATTCCCCATACCATTTCTGTTTGCCCCTGCAGAATTGAACCGATTTCCTCCTGACTGAACCCTTTGATTACCATATCCACGATTTCCCGAACCATATCTGCCTGAAGACCTGTTTTGAATTTCAACTCTGCCATCATGAACAACTGCCTGATTCCTGGTATTTGAAGATGAACGAAGACGGTTGTTGGATTTGGTGAATCTGCCAAATGCATTAGCAATCAATCCAAATGCTTCATTAAGTGAATTGAAAGCATCCTCTTCTTCATCATGATCTGCATTTGAGTACAGCATTGAATCGGTGTTGTTGTATGGAACCAGCTGGTTATCAGAGTATTGTTGAGGTGCTTCATAAGGAATGATTTGATTATGAGGTTGGGGTGGAATGCTTGGTTGAAAAGATAAGTTGCCAAATTCCTGAGGTGGTAAAGAGAAGTTAGATTGAGCAACAAGAGCAAGTGAGTTTGGTGTTGGTGCTGGTGTGAAGCCTCCTCGTGCTGCAATTTCTTTATCCACTTCTGATTGATGTTGTCGGAGGTAATCATACATGAGTCCATATTTGACATCACCAATTTTCTTTGTCTGTCTCACAAAAGTTGCATATTTTTGCCATTCAGGACCAAGACATCCAAGGAATTTGGAGTTGACAGCAATCTTTGGTAACTTTATATCATGACGATCAAGGTCATTGATAATGTTGGTGAAACGGTGGTAGTAAGATTCAATGGTTTCCCCTGGTTCCATGATGAAGTGAGTGTACTCCATATATAACTTGGACTCAAGATCTTCTTGGTTTAACTCTGTTCCTTCCATGAGAAGATGAACATGTTCCCACATATCTTTGGCTGTCTTTTGAGCATCAATACTTCGGTAGATAGGATTGGGAATTCCTTGAAGTATGAAAGACATAGCCAATTGGTTTGCTTCTTGCTGTAATGTTTGCTCAGTTGTGTAGTTGGCAACCGGAATGGGTGTGGATGTTTCTTCTCTCTCTGGAGTTGCTGAAACCACAGTAGCTGGAATAGGATAGGGTCCTTCTTCAATGACCTTCTTGAGATATTGACCATGGGGTTTTTTAAGTTCAACAAATCTGAGGAATCTACTAGCCCATTGCACGTAGTTACCCGGAGTTAGCATTGGTGGAGTTTCTTGACTTCCAGCTTCATGACGTGATTGCTGACTACTTATTGCTTCACACATCTTGTTAAACCAATGAGGTTCTCTGGAGTATGATGAATAATTCTGCAGTTGTTGATTCTGTTGCATGATTTGTTGTGGGGATACTTGTGGTGGAGAGAGAAATTGATGCTGTTGTACGAATGCTTGTTGTTGTTGATACTGAGGATGAAATTGCTGTTGTTGAGGATGTTGCTGTAGCTGATAGTAGTAGTTTAAGTGAGGTGGTTGAGACATTTTGTTGGATCTTTAGATAATTAAGATGTGTTTTAAGATTTATGATGTTTGATTTTTAAGTTTACTTAATGTTCTTAGTCCAATTGCGAGAAACACTGTTTGAATTGCGAGAGATTCTGAATTGCGATAGAGGTTGTCCAATTGCGAGAAACTTGAGTAATTCCGAGAGATTTCTCAAATGCGATAGAAAATTGTAATTGCGAGAAACAGTGTCAATTGCGATAGAACTTAGCAATTGCGAGAGATAACTCTGAATTGCGAAAGATCAAGCAATTTCGAAAGATTTTTTCAAAATTACAATTTCGATCACGTTCTCAAACTTTTATACAAAAGATGAGAATAATTCCGAGTCGAGGTAGTTTCACTATCTTTTACAAAGAAGGAAACACCGAGTACCAAATCCGAAGAATCTGATGAATTGCGAGAAACCCTTAAACTAATCCAATTGCGAGAAACCCTTAAATCAGCAATTCCGAGAAACCCTTGTGACCAAATGCGAGAAACCCTTAAATTGTTGCAGACCAATTGCGAGAAACCCTTCTTCTTCGAATTTCAACCCAGAACGTTGTAGGATGATGAAAAACGTAAATCTAATGATTATTAACGATTAAAACAACGAATTTGCACCAAATTTTACCACGTTAACTTGACAAAACGAAGATTTAATGAAAAGACTTTAAACAACGATTTGCAAAACTCACGTTAATCACACTTTTGGCGCAAATGAACTTCAAAAAAAACTAACGTAAACTATTCAAACCAAATGAAATACCGATTAGATCTATTCTTAAAACACGAATCCTAAATACCTTTGGCGTATGATACCACTTGTAGGTCACTATAATGATCTCAACAACACACACACACGATCTACTATAATGATCTCAACAACACACACACACGATCTACTACTTATAATGATATCAACAACACACACACACGATCTACTACTTACCTTTGGCGTATGATACCACTTGTAGGTCACTATAATCACATATGTGGAATGTGATTTTGGCCGTATATGGTTTTATGTAATGTTAGTACAAGGGCATACGGCGAGGAAATAGTGCCGAAGTTTGACTTATATAAAGTCAAATTAGTAAAATTTTCTATGTGACAAGTAGTCATTGTTGGGAAATTTAGATAAGATTGCGATAAGAAGAGTTGTTATAGCGAATTGCAAGATATGTTTATGTATAGTAAGTTAGAAATTGCACGATCATTTAGATCGTTGCAAGGTTGTGGCCTAGAGAGCGTGAGAATAAGATGCCTGTATATGATGTGAATTTAGTTTTGGATAGTTTTAGACGAGAGATTTCGGGGACGAAATCTAAATAAGGGGGATAGAATTTTAACACCCGTATCCCAAGTGTTGGGACCCCACCCTAGATGAAAGTGGATAAAGACCTTATGTGATTGGTTGGTCAACAAAGTTATGTGGAAGTCAAACCCGGTAGTCAAACTAGTAGTCAAAGTATGACTAATGTAGTAATATAAAATATGATGTATAACTAAAGGGACCTAAGTTGACATTGTAGTGAAGTGTTATATTAAGTTAGTTGTGGCTAAAGTAAGAAGAAAGAGACTAGAAGGACCATTCTTGCCAAAAGCCCAAAGTGCCACCCAACTAATTATATCTAGCTTATTCTAGATTTCTCCGTCATTATTGAGATGGGTAGAAGTCCGGTTTTAGAGATAGAGAAAAGGGAGGGAAAATAGCTAGGTGATGATCTAAGGAGAAGAAGGTGAAGATCAAGTGTCAATAGCCTTACATAGCAATGATCATCACAAGTAAGTATCTATGTTCTTGATAAATTATTGAAGTTATGGATTATGGATTAAATGGGTTTTCATCATGTGATCAAGATATGATCATATGATGATGTAGAAAGAAAGAAAAGTATGTTTTATGGGTTATGTTAACCCTTGTTTATGCTATTGATTATTATGTTATTAGGTCTTGAGTTTGTAAAGGATGATGATGATGGTTAGAGGTTAAGAATGGTGGGATTATGATGTTATGCTTAGCTTTGGAAGCTAAGGTAAGTAACTCTCCCTAAAACATGTGTTATGTATGTATTATCATGTATGTGTTATGATGGTGTAAGAACATGGGACTTGGATTCGGGTTGGTCGTAAGTTAGGAAGTGGTGGCTAGTGACTTGGCTAGGAGTATGTTAGTTTATCGGCTTTGGACTAAGTAAGGTATGTAGTTGGTTATGATTGTTGTGAATTGATGTTAGTTATGCTATGAGGATATGCGTGATATGGTTGAATGTTGTAGTTTAGAAGCTTTTGAAGCGGTTATGATGCTTATGTGAAAGTATGTGTATGATATATGTTTTATGTCGGGTTACTTACTAAGCGTAAGCTTATTCTTTTAGTTGTCAATGTTTTGTAGGTTCATGTGCGGCGGAAGGAATGTTTATGGGTCATAGCATAAGGGTTTGGAAGTGGATTTGGAAGATATTAAGTATTAGGAGCTAGGTAGAATACCGAGCTCGAAACAAGGTTGTATCCCCGATTGTCTTTCTTTTAGTTTCTATAATGTGTGTCGAGGTTGTTGTAAAGTTTGGATGGCCAACGGTGTGTCTAAGTGTGATAAATGGTTTACGGTCAATGTTTAAAGGGGTGTTTGGTTTAAGTGTGTTTGTACCCATTTTGGGGTTGTAATCGGGTCAAGTGTTGTTGGAGCATGTTTGATATGTTAAATAAATGAAGTCGGTCAAGTTTGGTGTAACACGGAAGTCATATGGGTCGGTTATAGCAAAAACGGAATGTAAACGAAGTGTATTTTGAAAGTTGCAGGCCTCGGCCGGAGGTTTGGATGCCAAACCCACGGCCGGGAGGAATTGGGAAATTTCCCAAATGACCAGAAGGTCTGGGCTGCTGGGTCGGGGCTGAGGCCGGTGGCCAGGCCTGTGTTTTTGGGGCTGGGCCGGCGGCCAGGACCCTTGGCCGGCGGTCCGGGCCATTTTCCAGATTTTGCCGATTTTAAAAAATTCATATCTTTTAATCCGTAAGTCGTCACGGGTCGTACCACATATCGTTTCGAAGGTAATTGAGTGTAATTTCATTTAAAAATGGCCTCAAGGGCTGAATGTTGATACATTTTTGTCAGTCATCAAAAGAGTGGTCGTATGTCCATAAAGGTCAATCGTTTTTACGTAAAAGTTTTAAATTTTAGTCTAAACGGGCACGGGGCATTACATGTGTGACCGAGTAGACCCTTGGTCTTACTGTCATACTTATCTTTTACTTTTAATCCGGACCATTCCTTCAAATGTCATTTTGACACGTGCAGCCATCTTAGTTTATATTGAATAAAATATACGGCGGGTATAAATACCCGATTCTATTTTCACTATCCTACTTCTTCTCTCTCATTACATTCCGCCATTATCGTAACTTTCTTGAGCTTTTCGCGTCCCTTTAAGATATTTCTCAATTCGTTAGATTGGGTTGTGATATCTTTTTCCTTTTATCATGGGTTCCAGTATTATGTACGTTGATGACGTACCCTCCAAACGGGTCGAAGGACACCCCTTCGAGCCTGTACGAAGCCTTCTCTTTGAAAGCCCAGGTCAATCTCCTAAAACTGTTTCATTGGCTTAAAACCATTCATCTATGAAGTGGTTACCAAGTGGGAAGCCGCCAATCGAAGCCTTAAGCCCTTCGGGATACCTCCTGCGAGGATACTAGAAAGGAGAACCACATTGACTTGGCCTTACCCACGTTCCCTCTTTCTTTAGGCTTTCCCGCCAAGGATGAGATCGTGGGCTACAAAGCCCTATCGGTTACCACTAATCATGGGACGCCCCCATGATCTCCGAATTATGTGCAAGAGCTCTCTAAGGCCTATTTCCTCCCCTATAAATAGCTTAGATGGGCAAGAACAATGGTATGCAAACTAGACTCTCTCATTTCACTACCAACTTATCATATCACATAATTATTCGCACGCAGGAGGTGGTTCGCAGGGTCCAACCCTTGCGTAATCACTTAACGTAGTGTTTTAGTATTTCTTATTTCAGGTTAAGAACAAGCTTGGCGCAACCTCAACACCTCATATATCCTTTGATCATCGTCGAACGCCTGGTTGTGCAATTTATTGTACAATCAGTGGCCCCATACGTGGGACCGCTACAATTGGTCTCGTTATTTCCAAGCTTATAACCAACCAACTACTTTCACTATATATCCGGCATGGATCAAGGGCGAGAAAATACTACCCCTCCAGGTTTCTCGACCTTGGCGCCAATACCAATTAACGACTCCAACAACCTTCCCCCAATAACCGCTTCTACGTTCACAACACGTTTTCACCCAGAAATAACACCCAACCATCATGCTTTGACATCAGCCAATCCGGAGTCTGTTATCAGCTGAGCCTTTGTCGAAGCCAACCACGAAGCATTTTAATCCCTCTTAAGGGCTCGTAGAAGGCAGGTTCGGAATACTGAGATGCGAAGGGAATTGGAATATTCAAGTGATGACTGTGAGGAAGAGACGGAAATGGAGCCTAGGCCTCCGACGCAAGGGGCAACACTCTCGGCTCTAAGGATAGGGTCACCAGTGGGTCGAAGGCTATGTAGAAGGTCCGTTGGGTTCGAAGGAGTCCCGGAGAGGGCTCCAATGAGGAGAGAAGAGGCGGTTGCCAAAGGTTCCAATGGGAGGAGCCAACGAAGGGAAGATACGGGGGTGAATCTACCTCCATTGTTAGCAGCTCATCTTGGGAGAACTGAAGCAGGGGTTTCGTTGCAGCCTTCTTACGCATCAGGCATAGAAGGAAATCCGCCTACAATTAATATGGGAGGAAATCTTCCTCCCAATGGTATGTACCCCTCATTCCAAACTCAGTCTTACTCTCAAGGTTTATATCCTCCAGTAAATGGGCAGGCTAACAACCCCGGTCTTCCTCAAACTTATGGGAGCATACCCTTCGGGCATCCTACGGTATACCCTCTGTATGCCATGGGAAACGGTTATCTGTTTGGCATGAACACATCTTATCAGTCTTACCCTAGCCAAACTCCTATGGGAATTCCCCCAAACCCTAATCCATATAATGTCGTCCCTATTTATGCACCACCTTACAACTGCCTATATTCGGACTCAATGGGTTCGGCTACATCTTTTGTTAGATGGATAGATGACTACCCATTGCCTGGTGGGTTGAAAATGCCTTCGCACATTGGGACTTATGATGGGAAGGGGGATCCAGACAATTTCTTACATTTGTTCGAAGGGGCCATAAAGATGCAAAAGTGGGTCATGTCTGTAGCCTGTCACATGTTTACGTACACCCTGCGGGATTCTGCCCGTATTTGGTGGAATGGGAAAAAGCCTGGCAGCATTGTCAACCTAGATGATCTCAAGGCTAAGTTCCGATCACACTTCAGTCAGCAAAAGAAGTTTACAAGGACCCATCTGACGGTGCACAATATTAAACAAAAAGAGAACGAAAGCACAAGGGCTTTCATCACTAGGTACACTGATGAAACTCTACAGATCCTGGGTCTACACGAAGATCAGCGCATCTCTGGTTTCGTACATGGCCTGCGAAATCGAAGCTTGGTGGAATTCTTGTCCACTAACCTTCCGACAACTTACAAGGGGTTAATGTAAAAGACATACACTTGGATTGAAGCAAAGGAAGTGTCTACTAATGGTGCCCCGATTGACAGAGAAAAGTTTTTGAAGCATTCTACGTGGGAAGGATCAAAGAACAAGAACAAAAACAGAGACAGGTTTTCTCCATACAACAAAGGTCCCAACCACGGTTTGCTAGGAAGCCTAACTAAGTCTCCAAAGGAAATACTTGCAACGGAGAGGGCTGCTAAAGCTTTCGAAGCACCCCTCGCATGACAAGCAAGGGTAAAAACAGGGACACGAGCAAGTATTGTCACTTCCATGAAGATTATGGCCATGATACGAATAGTTGTAGGGAGCTAAAGAAACAAATAGAAGAAGCTGTAAATTCCGAGCAGTTGGCACATTTGGTGAAGGGTATAAAGAAGGGCAAGGAAAAAATTTCCGACACTCAATTGGCTAAAGACACTACTCCTCCCGAAGCCCCAATACTCATGGTTCGTTGGGGCAAATCCAGCTTAAAAAGAAAGGTGACGAAGCAGGAGATAAACGGGGTAAGGGAGGTAACATTACCCCCTATTACAGGCCAAGTCCCTTTGAACGACCCAGTGGTCATCAAAGTATTGATTTCCAATCGAGAAGTGAACAGAGCCTACATGGACTACGGAAGATCTTGCGAGATCATATACGAACATTGTTTCCTTAAGCTCAAGCCTTCGATCAGGTCGCAACGGGTTGACTCGAAGATACCTTTGGTAGGATTCTCCGGTGAACATTCGTGGCCTCTGGGAGAAGTACCATTGGACATAACAATTGGAGAAGGCAAGCTCGCAAGGACAGAAACCCTCACATTCGCTATCGTAAGGTCCGGCTCTCCCTAAAATTTGTTGATAGGAAGGACCGCCATGCAAAAGATGGGTATTGTAGTTTCCACCATACACGCAGCGATAAAATTCCATACACCTTATGGGATGGGAATCGTATTTTCTAGTTATAACCAGGGAAACGCGGGAGACATTGGCAAAAAGGTCAAAGAAAGTCCTGAGGAGCCTCCGATGGCCATCCTAAGTTGTATAGATGCCGAAGAACGCATTGTGGTAAATGAGCTCTATCCAGAGCAAACGGTGGTAATCGAAAAGCAACTCCCTGCCAACTTCAAGGCAGATCTGGAGAAGCTACTCAAAGCCAACAAGGATGTCTTCGCATGGACGTACTCAGACATAACAGGGGTCCCCAGGACTCTTATGATCGATGGCAAGACCTTCGGCACAGAGCATAAGCTTAATGAGTTTAAGCACATTGAACCAATTAAGCAGAAGCGACGAAGCCTAGCACCTGAAAGGAATGCAACCGCTTGCAAAGAGGTGGATGAACTTGTGCGAGCAGGAATACATAGAGAAGTAAAATACCAAACCTGGGTAGCTAATCCAGTTATGGTAAAAAAGAGAGACGGAGGGTGGCGAATGTGTGTCGACTTCCCCGACGTCAACACAGCTTGCCCAAAGGACTGCTACCCTCTGCCAGAAATTGATTGGAAGGTCTAATCCCTTTCAGGGTTTCGTTTGAAATGCTTTTTGGATGCTTACTGATTGTACAATAAATTGCACGACCAGACCTTCGATGATGATCAAAGGATTTATGGGGTATTGAGGTTGCGCGAAGCTTGTCTTTAACCTAAAATAAGAAATACTAAGACTCTACGTTAAGTGATTGCGCAGGGGTTGGGCCCTGCGAACCACCTCCGGCATGCGAATAAGTATGTGTTATGATAATGTTGGTAGTAAATTGAGAGAGTTCAGTTAGCATACCATGATTCTTGCCCGTCTAAGCTATTAATAGGGGAGTGTTGATGCAAATAATGTTCTAAAAACGTTATTTATATCTTTCGATTACTTTACGTTTTGAGGATGACAAAATGTGAAATCACGATACGTTAAAATCAACGTAAATAAGTCTTTAATCAGAAGATCTCGTTTCTACGCAAATCACTCTTGAACAAAGTTACAACTTGAACAAGTGATCAAATAAGTGAATTTATGTTTTGATAATTCACATTTTAAATGGGACACAACATTTTTTTTCAAAAATACACATGACAAATTATTTTTGAAATATTAAGAAATGTTTCAATGGAAAAATAAGTTTGAAAATCAGAACAACTATTTTTCCCCCCAAAATCAGCTCCAACCTTCCCCAAATAAGTTTTCACCAGAAAAGACAAAATTTGAAGCGTCCTAGTCTACGACGGCTCCACGGTTCCGTTAAATTTAATGGAGCCGTGGGGTATTTAACGGAGCCGTCCGTACAAAATTTTCTGTAACGTTCAGATTTTCTTTTCCTATAAATACCAACCCCTTTCACAGTTTTTAGGCATCCTTACACACACAAAACTTTCTGAGTTGAATAATCTCTTCACACTTTCTTTCTTAGATCATTTAGGTTAGTTTTTCTTTTGTTCAAGAGTGATCCAATCATCCTTCAAGTGATCCTCTTCATTCCTCTTCACTTGCAAGAGAAGAACACAAGTATCCAAGTTGATACAAGGTGTTATCATTCCTCTTCATTTGCAAGAGAAGAACACAAGTATCCAAGTTGATACAAGGTGTTATCATTCCTCTTCATTATTAAGAGAAGAACACAAGTGTCCAAGTTGATACAAGGTGTTATCATTCCTCTTCATTAGCAAGAGAAGAACTCAAGGTATTCAAGAAGATACAAGAGTTGTAGTTGTTAGGTTTTGTAACACTTGTTACATCCTTGATTGTATCTTATCATACATCAAGATTATCTTTCTTTTGTGAGAGTGTGAGTGAAGATCATTGTGATCTTAAGAGATAGTGAAGATCTCTTAAAGCCATCAGGCTTGTGTGTGAGTGATCAAAGGATCTAGAGAAGTTAGATTAAGTAGAGTGAAGTGAGAGTTGATCTTTTTGATCGTGTTGAGATCGTGGTGATCTCTTGTAGCCATTAGGGCTTGTGTGATTGGTCACGTGGACCTTGGTAGGTTGGTGCTAGCTAAGATTAGCACTCGACATTTAGCTTAGTGTCGGTAATAGGATAAGCGACGTGTACGGTTTTCTCCGCCTGAAGGGAGGTTGTTGACATAGTGCTTGAAACTCTCGAGTGTGGTACTCGGGGAGTGGAGTAGGGCGAAGAAGAGCTTCGTAGTCGAACCACTATAAATCCTTTGTCTCGGTTTGATCTTTCCAACTCTACTCTTTACTTTCATTATTTTGTATTTGTTAGTTTAGTGTGTAGTTCATATTGGTGTTGATTGATTACACATAGAGTTCGAATCAAAGTTTCCAATAGCCAACTTTTAAAACAAGATTTTTAAAAGAATTTTAAACCGGTAAACTATTCAACCCCCCCTTCTAGTTTCCCACAATTGGTATCAGAAGCCACGTCAGTCAAGATTTTAAAGTATATTGTATTTTAAAACTTGAATCGATCAATGGATTCCGACAAATATCTAGAAGGGCAATCTATGCAAAGACCACCACTTTTCGAAACCGATTGTTTTATTTATTGGAAAACAAGATTCGAAACGTATGTGAAGTCAAAAGACATTGATCTTTGGCATGTTATTACCGAGGGTGACTTTCAACCTATTCAAATGAATCCAGAAACTAAAAAGGATGAAATAGTTTCTTATGATAAACAAAGTGATGAACTTAAAAGGAAATTAGCCAAAAATAATGAGGCTAAAATGATGATTTATAATGCTTTGCCTAAAAAGGAATTTGAAAGAATTTTCATGTGTAATACGGCAAAAGATATTTGGAAAACTTTGTTAGTCACTCACCAAGGTAATAACCAAGTCAAAGAGAACAAGATAGATCTTCTTGTTCAACAATATGAACAATTTTCCATTTCGGAAGATGAGTCAATAGATAATGCTTTTGCTAGATTTAATACTATTATCACTAGTCTTAAAGCTCTTGATGAAGGTTACTCTAGCAAGAATTATGTTAGGAAGTTTCTTAGGGCTCTACATCCTAAATGGAGAGCAAAGGTCACCGCCATAGAAGAGTCAAAGGACTTGGCGACTTTGTCACTCGATGAACTTATAGGAAACTTGAAATTTCACGAGATGATAATCAAGAAGGACTCCGACATAGTCAAAGGAAAAAGCGAGAGAGTTAGATCTCTAGCATTGAAAGCCAAGAAGGAGTCTAGTGATGAGGAATGCTCGAGTTCCGATAGTGAAGATGAGGAATATGCATTAGCGGTTAGGGACTTTAAAAAGTTCTTTAGGAGAAGAGGTAGGTTCGTTAGGCAACCTCGTGATGAGAAGAAGACATCACAAAAGAACCATGTTGAAAAGAAAGGGACAAGTGATAGGAAGTGCTTTAGGTGCGGAGATCCTAATCACCTCATAGGAGAGTGTCCCAAACCACCGAAATTCAATAACCAACGAGCTCTCATAGGAGGCTCCTGGAGTGATAGCGGTGATGATGAAGAAAAGAAGCCCAAGGATGAAACATGTCTAATGGCTCATACTTCAAATGAGATATGCTTGGGAATTGACTTGGAGCCTGACGAATGGGTCAAGGATAGTGGATGCACTAACCATATGATGGGTAACCGAAGTTTATTCTCATCATACAAAGCATACAATGGAGGTAATGTCACTTTCGGTAGCAAACTTAAGGGCAACATTATAGGCAAAGGTACGATCACTCAAAACTCCCTCACTATTAGAAATGTTGAGCATGTAGATAACTTAGGATTTAATTTTCTTAGCATTAGTCAAATGGTAGATAATAAGTGTAGAGTTATATTCTCTGAAGAGGGAAGTGAGATAATTAAGGATGGTAAAACCATAGGCAAAGGAGTTAGGAAAAATGGCTTATTTGTTATGAAAATAGGAAATAAGCCTCAGGATAGGATATGCTTAGCAACCATAGATGATAATTCAACTCTATGGCATAGGAGGTTAGGTCACGCCAATATGCGTTTGATACAATCATTGGCATCTAAGGAATTAGTTAGAAACCTACCTAAGATTAAGTTCGACAAACACTTTTGTGACGCTTGTAAAGTTGGAAAACAAGCTCATTCAAGTTACAAAGCTAAGAATATGGTCTCGACCTCTAGATGCCTAGAACTCCTTCACATGGACTTATTCGGTCCATCCGCCGTACGGAGCTACGGAGGAAATTACTACACATTAGTAATAGTTGATGACTATTCTCGGTATACTTGGACTAGATTTCTTAAGAATAAGACTCAAGCTTTTGAGGAATTTGAAATCTTTAGTAGGAAAGTCCAAAACCAACTAGGATGTACAATAGTCGCTATTAGGACGGATTATGGTCGGGAATTTGATAATGAAGTGCAATTTGGAGTATATTGTGATGCTAATGGTATTACTCACAATTTCTCGGCTCCACGCACTCCACAATCAAATGGGGTAGTAGAGCGGAAAAATCGTACTCTACAAGAGATGAGTAGAACGATGTTGAATGAACAATCAATTCCACAAAAGTTTTGGTGTAATGCGGTAGACACCTCAACTTATATTCTTAATAGGATTCTAATTAGATCTATCCTAGGAAAAACCTCATATGAAATCATGAAAGGTAGAAAACCTAATCTTGATTACTTTAGAGTGTTTGGAAGCAAGTGATTCATACTAAACACTAAAGATTACCTCACCAAGTTTGACCCAAAGTCTTACGAACGTATCTTTCTAGGTTACTCCCAAAATAGTAAAGCCTATGTTGTCCTAAATAGAGAAACCATGAAAGTCGAAGAATCACTCAACGTGACATTCGATGAAAGTCCTCCACAAACTAAGACATCACCCTTGGTGGATGATGACTTAGATGAGGATGAAGCCATTAGGGTCAATGGCAAGAAAACCTTAGAAGATGACATTGAGGATGAAATAGTTGAAGTTGACGAAATTGTCAACATTAAGGAATCCAAAAACCATCCTATTGAAAATGTCATAGGTAATTTAAACCAAAGAACCCTTAGGTCACAAACACAAAACAAAAGTAATTTCTTTTGTTTCATATCAACCGTAGAACCTAAGAATGTAGGTGAAGCGATTAAGGATGAAAGTTGGATACTTGCCATGCAAGAAGAACTTAATCAATTCACCGCAAACCAAGTTTGGGATTTAGTACCTCTTCCTAAGAATCAAACAATCATAGGAACTAAGTAGGTGTTTAGGAATAAACTCGACGAAAATGGCGTCGTAGTTAGGAATAAGGCAAGGTTGGTAGCACAAGGCTATAACCAACAAGAGGGAACAGATTATGATGAAACCTATGCACCCGTAGCTAGATTAGAATCAATTAGAATACTCCTTGCCTATGCTTGTGCCTTAGACTTTAAACTATACCAAATGGACATAAAGAGTGCGTTCCTTAATGGTTATATCAACGAGGAGGTGTATGTTGCACAACCTCCGGGATTCGTTGATTTCGAATATCCGAATCATGTTTACAAGCTCAAGAAAGCACTCTATGGTCTTAAACAAGCTCCTAAAGCTTGGTATGATAGACTGAAAGCTTTCTTGATTGAACATGAATATACCATGGGAAAGGTTGATAACACACTCTTCACAAAGAAAAGAGATTCACATCTCATCATTGTTGAAAAATATGTCAACGACATTATATTCGGATCAACTTGTTCAGAGATGTGCGATGATTTCTCTAGGATCATGCATGACGAGTTTGAGATGAGCATGATGGGTGAATTGAACTTCTTCCTTGGTTTACAAATCAAACAAATGGAAGATGGTATCTTCTTTAATCAAGCTAAATATAGTAAAGAAATGCTTAAGAAGTTTAGTTTAGAAGAGTCTAAGCCCATGAAAACCCCCATGTTCACGGAAATAAAACTCACGAAAGATGAAGAAGGTGAGTCCGTGGATAGCACTAAGTATAGAGGTATGATAGGAAGTTTACTATACCTCACGGCAAGTAGGCCCGACATCATGTTTAGTGTCTGCCTTTGTGCTCGCTTCCAAGAGGATCCCAAAACCTCTCACCTTGAAGCGGTTTAGCGTATCTTCCGATACATTAAAGGCACTATACACTTGGGATTATTCTATCCCAAAGGGACCGGTGTAGAAACTGTTGTCTATGCCGACTCTGATCATGCGGGAGATTATGTGGATCGAAAGAGTACGAGTGGCGTTTGTACCTTCATGGGTTGTTGCTTAACTTCTTGGTTCTCCAAGAAACAAACGAATCTTGCTATCTCCACAACCGAAGGCGAGTACGTAAGCGCCGGAAAGGCATGTCAACAAGCACTATGGATGAAACAAGCCCTTATAGACTATGACATTCATTTAGAGGACGTTCCCATTATGTATGATAATAAAGGTGCTATTGACTTGAGCAAGAACCCCGTTCAACACTCCCGTACTAAACATATCGAAATTTGCCACCACTTCCTTCGTGATAATGTTCAGAAAGGAAATATTTCTATTGAGAAAGTTTCTTCTCAGGACAATATCGCTGACATCCTTACCAAACCTCTCAAATGAGAATCCTTCAACTACGTTCGTCTAGGTCTAGGAATGATGGAACATGTTCCATAAATCTCATGACTCTTGAAGTCATCTCGTGTGTCTCGTTAAGTCTTGTTTAGGTTTCTTAGTCAAAGGAATTTATTAGGTATAAATTCCTTCCTCGTGTCATAGAGTCTCTCTTAAACAGCGAGACTTATTCGTCAAACATCAAAATGGGACAGAAAACCATCCCTGCAGATACACGGCTCCACTAAATGTGGCACGACACCGATAAATTTAACGGTACCGTGGAACCGTGCATCTGGAACATTCCGTATTTCAGTTCCTCTTTTCCACACCACTCATTCCAAACCCTCAAAACCTCAGCAACTGCTGTCATAACTTAACCTCACACCCAACACTTAATTATACCCCTTCAAGATCATATTCAAGACATTGAGTTTCAAGATCCACAATCATTCTCACCCTTTTTCAACAAAAATTGTAAGTCATCTTACTCTAATTTTTTAATTTTGGGTCTAGGGTTTATGCATTGATGAAAATTGAATTGGGGTTTTTCAATTTTCTCTAGGAAATTTTCAATTAGAAGTCATCAACACCAAAACATTTCAAAATCTTTGGTACCAAAACATTGAGGTTACCAAAACACCCCAAATTCCATCATTTTCAAAATCTCACGAAACTAGGACCATGAAATTGTCTTTTCATGCATTGTTGATGCAAACTAAAAACACTTTCCCATGCATACAAGATCTCACAAATCATGATCGAACTACATAATCAATATGTAGTCTTCGACTTATTTGCTTGAGCAAAAGTAAAATTAGGAGTGTTTGGGTAATCTCATTATTTTCTTTTGAGTCGAGATTGCCGCACCTCCACATAGTTTGCATATAGGCACACACTAGGCATGTGTATATAATGCAACTATTCTTCATACTAATTTTTCCTAAAAACACTTTTATAGGAAACAAAAATGTCTCATGAATATGATTTTGATCATCTCCTAACCGACACCTACACACCCCAAATATCACAAGAACCCACAACTCCCGGTAACCACATTCGTGCCTATGTCAATCTTGAAACCCGTCGGTTTCATGAAGGCCGTGTCGTTGATCCATCCCTTGTTTACCATCGGGACATCAACACTTCTTTTAGAATTCTTTCGACGAGTACATTTGTCCTCGCTTTATGTTGGAATTCTTCCGACAAGTTGAACTCGTACGTAACGAGGATCAATCCTTGTCTCTTTGGTTTTGGGTCAGAAATTTCAAATTTGTCCTAACCCTTGAGCAATTTGCTCAAATCCTTCAAATCCCCAATCATGGGCAATGTGCCTATACTGAAGATTGGTGTCTTGAGTCTCTCTTTCACTATCGTGAGGAGAATAGTCCGTACTGTTCGTACATACCCTCTCCAACCGAACTAACCAAACTCATCCGTACTTATAAGTACCCCTCTTACCCTAATCCAACGAAAATTCGTTTGGAAGAGGTTCGTCATGAACTACTTTCTTGGGCAGTCATCCTGCGAGAAAATGTTCTAAGTCTCACAGGAAATCGTGAGCAACTCCCGGCGTGTTGTGCTCATATGATTTACTGTCTCCTAACCCAACAACCATACAACCTCGCTTACTTCTTCGCTAAGCAAATTTTCCATCTCAAGGGTAACAAGAATAAATTGATACCCTATGGGATGTTCCTAACCCGTCTCTATCACCATTTCATGAACCTACACCCTTACCTTAACGGTCCTCAATACTCACTTTACACACCAGTAATGAAACCCATAACAGTGTCATACGTGTCAACCATTCTCATTTCTGAATCCTCCACCCATTATGCACCCTTTGATGATCCAAATCATGAGAATGAGATAAATGCTCAAGACGGGAGTATAACAAGAATGGGAGAAAGCTCAAGTCATTAGTAGTTATGAAGAGATTTATATCTCCTACTAGGGCTTATTCTTAATAGACTATATTAGGGATTAATACTCTGATTATCTTGCATGCTTAGTACTAAATCTATCACCATGCATGAATGATTTTTGTGATATTTGGATGTTAGTTTATCTTGTCCTTTATGCTTGCATGCTTATGATTATCTTGGAAAATTGCTTGATAATCTTTATGTGCTAGATGTAGCATTGTAGGGGACATATTAGGAAAACAAAAACTTAGTGAGTTGAGGCACTATCATTTCCAGGAACTAGTTCCTCTAGAAAACATCCCCCTAGCTGCCCAGAACTAGCCTCAACAGAAATTTTTGTGACAATAGTGTCACGGTACCACTAAATAGGGACGGTACCGTTAAATTTAACGGTACCGTGGGTCATTTAGAGGAACCGTGTCTCTGTTTTACGGATTTTTACTGTTCCTCCTAGAATCCCTGCAACCCTAACCTCAAACCTGCAAATTTTGCAACCTCACACACACCCTAAGATTCCCTTACTACACCATAGGACACTCCCATCAACTTTAATTCAAATTTCACCCAACTTGCCTATTTAAGGCCTTACCCTTGCAAGCTTATCTTGCACTTCACCTTCAACCTCCCATCACACAAACACCATGTCTTCCACACAAGGTTCCACCTCTCACATCTCCAAGAAACCTAGGATAACCGTGAAACCACCCTCAAAACCACTCTTTGTGGATCTCACAAAAGATGATGAAGCTATGACACCACCTTCCCAAACCACTCCATACTCACCATCACCACCTTATGCACCCTCTAAAACATCCTCTACCTACACAACATCTTCATCATCCTTCTACACTACATCATCAATGGAGTACACACCATCCCCCTTAACTCCATTGGACAATGCCATGCCAATTTCACCTCCAACAAACCTACCACAATCACCATCTCCTATCATGGCATAAACCAATCAACCACATCCCTTTGATTTACATAGTGCTAATTGCCTATGTTATTTCCATAACCGTAATCTCATCTACTTCTTAAGAGACGAGATTCATTTCATGTTCTACTTTATAGAACATCTCTTGACACCACCACCACCCCAAATGGGGCCCCAATCTCCACCACCTTGATGAAGCGAAAAGTGTACCGCTTTTAGGGGGTCATTTAAGCCCTAAATCGTATTTATTTGATCAAATATTGCCCTAAATCGTTCCTTTTGTCATTTTAGGTACTTTGGAGAAGAAATCTGGAAAAGGAAGCATTTTGGACGTTTTTGGAGCATAAAAGTGAAGAAAACGGCAAAGTCTCAAAATTGGCTGGAAAAGTACCTTTGACGGCGTCATGGCTTGGCAAAAGAGGTGGACATGAAAAATACACATGATAAGCCAGAGAATTTTACAATGAATTTCTGACGGCGTCACCCTTTAAAGTGATCAAGGTCGTCACGGTTTAAGTTAAAGAGGGACGGCGTCAAGCCCATTTCTGACGGCGTCAAGCCTTGATAAGCCAGGGAGGATTTTGGAGGACTAAAGAGGGACGGCGTCAAGAAGGCCATCCGGGAACCCTAGACACGGCGAGGTGACGGCGTCAAGATCTACAACGTGACGCCGTCAGCCCTTAAACTCTATATATAGTTTTGCAATTTTTTGTCATTAGTGTGCAACTTTGTGAGGAGAAACCCTAAGACGAATTTCTGCCATTTTTAAGGGTTTTCATACCCTTGGATCTCCCATGTTTAATTGAAGATAAGTTATCATTTAATCAATCAATATGTCTATGTGTTGTTTGATTATATCTTGTTCTTGTCTTTTGATTAACATGCTAGGCTAGATTTATCTTGTGTTTGCTTCGATCTAATGAAACCTAACTATTGATTATTGGTTATTAGTGTGTTATTAATTGTATTGGATGATTGTTCATCGATGTTAGGCTTAAGAAAACTGGCTAACTTCCTATTCGGTAACTTGCTTGAACGTCTTAAGAAGCATGAACCAATGCGTACTAGGTTTTTATGGTTGTATTTAATGCATGAGCGAATTCTAGTGATCCCATGTTAGGAGCTTCTTAGCCGGCTCGACATAGGAGTGAAGTAGGAGCTTGTAGAGTTGGGGAAGTACGTACGCCACCCCACGATTGGTATTAAGGAATACACCCGTCATCCACGCAATTAATACACACTAATCAACCGGTAAAAGATAGTTAGGGAGTAAGGAAATCTAAGTAAACACATTTCTCCCCATATAAGTTTCACAACTCTTTTCATTTTCAGTTATTTTATTTTATTTGCATTTGTAGTTATTTGGGTTAGTTGACTAGCAACTAATTCCGCCCACTCATTCAAACCCGAGATTTTACTTGCTTTCATAAAATATAAAAAATACAAAAAGAATCTTCCCTCACCCTTAGACCTATTAGAATAGTTTTTCAATCCTAACGACACTATTCCCTGTGGAGAACGATCAATCCCCCGTACTTACCACTACACTATACTACATCGGTCAGGTACACTGCCTGGTGGGGTTGTAAGCCTCTTGAGATCCCTCGAGAGGTAAAACCTATTTTAAGGTCGCAAAACCACGCATCAAGTTTTTGGCGCCGCTGCCGGGGAATAGTTATTGTTTAGGTTGAATTTTTATTTTATTAGGTCTACTCACTAGATTCCTTTCTAGTGAGATTTTTTATTTTATTTTTCTAGGATTTCTTGTAGTCTATCTTTTTCTTTGTGCCCTTTGTTTGTAAAACCATTTTCATTTGTCACTATGACGGATGAAATTCCATTTAGATCATTGACAATAGAGGAACAATTATATTTCACCAATAGATTTGTTTCCTATCATTCCTATGAATTTTTGTGTGATCTTTGTGATTTCCAAAAGGAGTTAGGGGTAAGGTTAGATGGGTTTAATGAATTCTATGCATGTGAGATTTCTATTAGACGAGCATTATCTGGATCAATTCCTTTTAGTCAGACCCTTTGGATGAATTTTGAGGAAAACTTCCTAACCATGACCCATAAGTGGAACGAATTGGTGGATTCGTATGAGCAAAGAGACCTAGTTTCTAAGAACATGGACTTAGAATCAAACCAAGATTCTGAGATGGTTAGTTGCATGAGTGGGATAGATTTCACCAAAACATACGACACACATGAGGGTAGAATTGAGCCACCTAGCTGCATGTCATGGTTAGGCCCTACCATAATACAAGATGAACACATTGGTGATCTTAATGTGATGGAGGATATAGTAGAGAACCCAAGCCCACCAAGTACCCCACAAGTCCCACCATTATCTGAGGCATACACACCGCCCTTGACTTACTCGGAAGATGTAGAAGTGACTATAGGAACCCCAATAGAGGTAGAACCCTTGGACCAAACACAACTAGAAGATGTAGGTTTGAACACTTGTAATGATAACCTTACTCTTAGTTCTAGGGAATTTACTAGTGTTGATGAACCGGAACCTCAATCTTTACACAACTTTCCATCCTTAGATTTACATCTAGGAGATAAAAGAGGAACCGACCCACCCATCAACCAATATTATCCGGGTAGTTTTAGGATGAAGGAAGCCATTCACTCACCCCCTTCACCTCACGTGGCATATTTCCACCCTAAGGGTGTGTTTCGCTACTTTCACCCGCACTTAATCCTAAGTGTAGGGAAAACCTCCCCTATTTCCGTTAAATAAGGTTAGAGTCAGGCTCGTGACTCGAACAAAAACAAGCGCTTATTGGGAGGCAACCCAAGCTTTATTAGCTTTGTGTGTTTATTTATTTATTTGTTTGTTTGATTTTATTTGCTTCCGTATGTGTGTTTAATTTTTATTATTATTGATTCATGCTCAAAACTAAATTGTGAAAATGCTTTATCTTGTTTTTAACTTCGTCTTAACTACATATAAAGGTATTTTGCAAAAGTTAAGTGTAAGGGAAATCAAAATCGGTTTATTAGAACAAATGAACATGAATCGTAATAATATTAAATTAACATACATATTAGTAATTGTTTGAGTCAAATGCTTGTATCGAGTCATAGTGATGTTTTGCAGGAATTCCAGGAAGTAAGGTATAGGTTTTTCCAGAAATTTTCCGGAAACTTAACATGAGAATTCTGTCAGATCATTTCTGACGGCGTCAGGCTTTACAACCTGACGGCGTCAGGTTTTAATCTTCTGAAATTTTTGAAAGTTTTGTTTTCATAAAAAGTTTTTATTAAATCTCTAACTTATAAACTCCAGGAATCTGCAAAATTATCATTCCACAAGCATTATATCCTTATATATAGAATTTATCCCGCCGATGTTATGCAGGTTTTCGTGTTTGTTTTCTCAGGTTTAACAGGTTATTTTGGACAAGGAGATGTATGTGGAATCAAGCTTATGGCGATGCATTAGTCTTGGAGCTTCTACATTCTCTTGGAAGAAGATCTAACCGTGTTACTTTTTTATCCACCGAGCGAATCAGGGGAGTATTTGATTTTATTCTCTTACCTTTTTTCTTTTACATCTTGTTATTTGAACATTGGGGACAATGTTCATCTTAAGTGTAAGGGGGGGGGGGTAAAAATACGATACTTTAGAGAATACAATTGCACTTGATTTTTTGTTTGTTTGATGGTAGATGTGTAATAAAACTGAGAGAAATACCTGTTAGGGCAATTTTAGTGCCAAATTTAAATTTTTTTACAACATATAGGAGTGAAACTTTGATCTTAATGAGCGTCTCATGAATAGGAGTTATATGACTAGCACAAAAACCGTACCACTAAAAAATTTTCCACCCCCAAATATGTGAGGTTCGCCCCTAGAATTGGTAGGAAAAGCATTTATGCTATGATGTGTGTACCGGTAGCACTTAGATTCTAGAACTTGCGTTAGGACCATTCCGAGGCCACAAGTGAGACTACATTCGTGTAGTTAGATTTACTACATGATAAGAGGCATTAGGATTAACCCATTGTTTTACACCTGTGTTTTTGTTATAATTACATTGGCTACATTGGTCAAGTAATTCTCCCAAACCCTTTGCGTTGTACTCATTTTTAGTACACGATACCCCTAGTACACCCCTCAGAGCCTATCTTTTCGTTTCGACCTTTAAGCATTTTACTTAAAGGAAGAATTTGTTTACACCCCACTTAAATGTAAACCCAATTCGCCTTAGCCTACCTTGTATGCACTCATTTTTAGTGCATTATTGTGACAACATTTGTTTAAACCCCAAGTTAATTATCTAATTGATTACATGGATGCTAAGTCGAGTCATATCCTTGTACATATTGTTTTGGGACGATTGGGACTTATGGGTAAAGTACTAGTGTAATGGAGTAATGGGGAAGAACATCATTTATTACCCCCATATGTGCTAAATATTTTTAAAAAAGTACTACAAGTGTTTCGATTATCTTAATTCGAGTCATTAGAATAATTATTTGTAAAGTTATGTAAAAGTTCAAGTGTAAGGGGGATGCAACGCCCTTATGATGTATTATTTTTGGATGGTAGGGCAAGAGTGTATGAAAAAAAAAAAAAAAATCGAAAAAATCAAGAAAAAAAAATAAAAAAAATGAGAAAAAGAAAAGTAGAAAAAACATACGGACTACCATCCCGTTTCATTTTATGTTTGTTTTATGTTTTTGTTATTTTGTTTTTAGCTTAAGTCGAGTCTAGTCTTGGCTTAGCAACGCCATATTGTACATGTAATTAATCAAGATCTTTAACTCGCCACCAGTAAAATATCCCTTATCCAACCAATCCGTGTTTATCATATCCCTACACCTCACGTTATAACCCATGTAAAAGCCTTTTTTTTTTTTTTTTTTTTTTTTTTTTTTTTTTTTTTTTTTAATTTTACTTTTTATAAAAGCCCTCTTTGATAGTTTATCTTAGGTGCTTACGCCTAGTGGAGGAGGTTTTCGATCCTTTCCCAAGCCTATGGTAATCTATTTGCTATGACAGGTAGTGAGAGATATTATCCGTTTTCATTTATGAGATTTATTTTGATGACACCTGAGAGATGTGAGTATCTAAACACTACTTGTGAGGTGCTAGTCTGTAATCTCCGTGCTTATTATGATTAAAGTGGAACGATTATTTGTTGTAATTACTTTTATATTAGCATTAAATGACCCCTAACTTGTATTTTGATTAGAAAAAAAGCGCATTTGCTTGAGGACAAGCAAATCTCAAGTGTAAGGGTATTTGATGAAGCGAAAAGTGTACCGCTTTTAGGGGGTCATTTAAGCCCTAAATCGTATTTATTTGATCAAATATTGCCCTAAATCGTTCCTTTTGTCATTTTAGGTACTTTGGAGAAGAAATCTGGAAAAGGAAGCATTTTGGACGTTTTTGGAGCATAAAAGTGAAGAAAACGGCAAAGTCTCAAAATTGGCTGGAAAAGTACCTTTGACGGCGTCAAGTATTGCTCTTGACGGCGTCATGGCATGGCAAAATAGGTGGACATGAAAAATACACATGATAAGCCAGAGAATTTTACAATGAATTTCTGACGGCGTCACCCTTTAAAGTGATCAAGGTCGTCACGGTTTAAGTTAAAGTGGGACGGCGTCAAGCCCATTTCTGACGGCATCAAGCCTTGATAAGCCAGGGAGGATTTTGGACGACTAAAGAGGGACGGCGTCAAGAAGGCCATCCGGGAACCCTAGACACGGCGAGGTGACGGCGTCAAGATCTACAACGTGACGCCGTCAGCCCTTAAACTCTATATATAGTTTTGCAATTTTTTGTCATTAGTTTGCAACTTTGTGAGGAGAAACCCTAAGACGAATTTCTGCCATTTTTAAGGGTTTTCATACCCTTGGATCTCCCATATTTAATTGAAGATAAGTTATCATTTAATCAATCAATATGTCTATGTGTTGTTTGATTATATCTTGTTCTTGTCTTTTGATTAACATGCTAGGCTAGATTTATCTTGTGTTTGCTTAGATCTAATGAAACCTAACTATTGATTATTCGTTATTAGTGTGTTATTAATTGTATTGGATGATTGTTCATCGATGTTTGGCTTAAGAAAACTGGCTAACTTCCTATTCGGTAACTTGCTTAAACGTCTTAAGAAGCATGAACCAATGCGTACTAGGTTTTTATGGTTGTATTTAATGCATGAGCGAATTCTAGTGATCCCATGTTAGGAGCTTCTTAGCCGGCTCGACATAGGAGTGAAGTAGGAGCTTGTAGAGTTGGGGAAGTACGTACGCTACCCCACGATTGGTATTAAGGAATACACCCGTCATCCACGCAATTAATACACACTAATCAACCGGTAAAAGATAGTTAGGGAGTAAGGAGATCTAAGTAAACACATTTCTCCCCATATAAGTTTCACAACTCTTTTCATTTTCAGTTATTTTATTTTATTTTCATTTGTAGTTATTTGGGTTAGTTGACTAGCAACTAATTCCGCCCACTCATTCAAACCCGAGATTTTACTTGCTTTCATAAAATATAAAAAATACAAAAAGAATCTTCCCTCACCCTTAGACCTATTAGAATAGTTTTTCAATCCTAACGACACTATTCCCTGTGGAGAACGATCAATCCCCCGTACTTACCACTACACTATACTACATCGGTCAGGTACACTGCCTGGTGGGGTTGTAAGCCTCTTGAGATCCCTCGAGAGGTAAAACCTGTTGTAAGGTCGCAAAACCACTCATCACACCTCCTAACCCACAATAGGTCTTTAGGAGCCCTCTTGGAAATGAAACATGCCTCTAGTCATTAGGGATTTATGCTTATCATTGTCTCTTTTATGTTTCCATGAAGTCATATCCATGTATGACATTTATTTTCTTTTAATGAATGAATGGGCTCTTGTGAGGGTTGTTGGCTATCATTTTTAGCTCCTAGCTACTTTTCTTCTTGTGTGGGTGGATATTTGTCATAATGTGCTACTTGTTACATATTATATATGTATCTTCTAACTTTGTTTTGTAGCAAGAACCATTGCTCGATTCCTTTGTGTTCTCCAAATGAGGGGGAGTACATATCAAGGGGGAGCCTTTGTCACCTTTTTGATTAGAGAAAAAGGGGGAGAAATGGTAGTAAACTCATTAAAAACTTGTTAACACTAATTTTAACCTAACATGAGTTTATATTTTGTCATCATCAAAAAGGGGGAGATTGTTGATGCAAATAATGTTCTAAAAACGTTATTTATATCTTTCGATTACTTCACGTTTTGAGGATGACAAAATGTGAAATCACGATACGTTAAAATCAACGTAAACAAGTCTTTAATCGGAAGATCCCGTTTCTACACAAATCACTCTTGAACAAAGTTACAACTTGAACAAGTGATCAAAGAAGTGAATTTATGTTTTGAAAATTCACATTTTAAATGGGACAAAACATTTTTTTAACAAAAATACACATGACAAATTATTTTTGAAATATTAAGAAATGTTTTAATGGAAAAATAAGTTTGAAAATCACAACAGCTATTTTACCCCCCAAAATCAGCTCCAACCTTCCCCAAATAAGTTTTCACCAGAAAAGACAAAATTTGGAGCGTCCTAGTCTACGACGGCTCCACGGTTCCGTTAAATTTAATGGAGCCGTGGGGTATTTAATTGAGCCGTCCGTACAAAATTTTCTGTAACGTTCAGATTTTCTTTGCCTATAAATACCAACCCATTTCACAGTTTTTAGGCATCCTTACACACACAAAACTTTCTGAGTTGAATACTCTCTTCACACTTTCTTTCTTAGATCATTTAGGTTAGTTTTTCTTTTGTTCAAGAGTGATCCAATCATCCTTCAGGTGATCCTCTTCATTCCTCTTCACTTGCAAGAGAAGAACACAAGTATCCAAGTTGATACAAGGTGTTATCATTCCTCTTCATTTGCAAGAGAAGAACACAAGTATCCAAGTTGATACAAGGTGTTATCATTCCTCTTCATTATCAAGAGAAGAACACAAGTGTCCAAGTTGATACAAGGTGTTATCATTCCTCTTCATTAGCAAGAGAAGAACTCAAGGTATTCAAGAAGATACAAGAGTTGTAATTGTTAGGTTTTGTAACACTTGTTACATCCTAGATTGTATCTTAGCATACATCAAGATTATCTTTCTTTTGTGAGAGTGTGAGTGAAGATCATTGTGATCTTAAGAGATAGTGAAGATCTTGTAAAGCCATCGGGCTTGTGTGTGAGTGATCAAAGGATCTAGAGTAGTTAGATTAAGTAGAGTGAAGTGAGAGTTGATCTTTGTGATCGTGTTGAGATCGTGGTGATCTCTTGTAGCCATTAAGGCTTGTGTGATTGGTCACGTGGACCTTGGTAGATTGGTGCTAGCTAAGATTAGCACTCGACATTTAGCTTAGTGTCGGTAATAGGATAAGCGACGTGTACGGTTTTCTCCACCTGAAGGGAGGTTGTTGACATAGTGCTTGAAACTCTCGAGTGTGGTACTCGGGGAGTGGAGTAGGGCGAAGAAGAGCTTCGTAGCCGAACCACTATAAATCCTTTGTCTCGGTTTGATCTTTCCAACTCTACTCTTTACTTTCATTATTTTGTATTTGTTAGTTTAGTGTGTAGTTCATATTGGTGTTGATTGATTACACATAGAGTTCGAATCAAAGTTTCCAATAGCCAACTTTTAATACAAGATTTTTAAAAGAATTTTAAATCGGTAAACTATTCAACCCCCCCTTCTAGTTTCCCACAGGGAGAAATAGGCCTTAGAGGGCAGTTGCACTTGATTCGGAGATCATGGGGGCGTCCCATGATTTGTGGTAACCGCTAAGGCTTTGTAGCCCACATTCTCCTCCTTGCCGGGAAAGCCTAAGGGAAGAGGAGACGTGGGTATGACCAGGTCAGAATGGTTCTCTGTCCTAGTTCCTTCGAAGGAGATACCCCGAAGGGTTTAAGGCTTCGATTGGCGGATTCCTACATGGAAACCACTTCATAGATGAATGGTTTTACGCCAATGAAATTTTTTAGGAGGTTGACCTGGGCCTTCGAAGAGAAGACTTCGTACAGGCTCGAAGGGGAGTCCTTCGACCTGTTCGGAGGGTACATCATCAAGCCCCCCAGTCGAAAGTGATATATACGTACGAGTATAAATTGCATTCGACTCCGAAAACATGCTACACTCTATCCCTTTGGTCACAAATTCAGACGGAAAAAAGATATGTGCTTAAACAAACTATGCAATAAATGCGGTTAATGAGTATCCAACTACCATACCCTAGGCTACAGGAGCTAGGATTTCGGTAACCACAAACATCCTTTCAAAATTTAAAAAACAAATTGGAATCCGTGTATGTCTTAGCTTATGATTGCACGTGGATGGCTAGGATAAAACTTCAAGGGATATACATAAACCCTCCATAATCCTAACCTTAGATTACTTTTCCTTTGCGCCCAAAATACACATACACAATACTGTGCTCCGTGCTTCTTCTGAGTTTTAAGGTAATTTCTCTCTCCAATTCGTTGACCTCTTACTCTCATTGTTCTTAGTTCAAAATGAGTATGGCAGCAAAAAGAATCATTAGGTAACAAAAATGTACCTTATCAGAATAGGCTTTAATGGAATTTCTTGGAAAATACCCTATACCCAAGGAGTTTAAAGTGTTGCTTTCAAACGAAAACCAAAATATTTTTGATGCTCCAACGGGGTATGTGGGGCTTTATGTGCATGCATTTACAGAATCCAACTTTAGGATTCCAATCCATCCCCTAATCTTAGAGTTTTTACAATATTATCAAGTACATATCTCCAGGTTGAATCCTTTTGGCTTAGTCAAGTTGACCACCTACATAGTTATATGCAAAGCTTATGGCTATGAGCCAACACTGACTGTGCTTAGGGGTTTTATCAATCTCTGCCCTGGTGGTGATTGGATAACCTTGGCCAAGAGAAGCGAGCATGATGTGCCTTGCTTAATAACTAAGCCCTTTGCCAATATAAGAAACTGGAAAGGTTTGTTTTTCTATGTACAAAACACGATCATACCTCACGAATATCCAGCCTTACTGGATAAAGCATTCCGGTTTGATGAGAAACGCTTTGATGACCCTTTGCCATATCATATAAGGAGCAATCCCCTTTACCAGCGTCTTGCACGCCATCCTTTTGATGTTCAAACGTTTCCTGAGCCGGTTCTGTATATGGCGGGCATTGTTGATCATTGGGAAGGCTCTCCGTTGAAACCTAAGATAATGTGTGAAGGGAAAAGTATGTATATACCCATTTAAATAAAGTAAATAGCTTATCTGCTGATATTTATCTCTTTCCCTTTTGTTGTTGCAGAGATGGCATTCAAAAATTTCGTTGTGGCCCGTGGTTCCCGAGAGGTCAGTTTCATGCCCTAAGATCCAAAAAATGTGAGTTACGGAATAGGCTCTCCGTCAATGTCAGTCAACAATGACGAGACTCCGCACTTTGTTGAGGATGTTGCAGATTCTGATGAGCCCCTTTCCAAGGTATTTCAAGCGAGGATGGTAGGGTCTTCCGGCATGTCAGACAAGAAAAATAGGAAAGGAAGAGTTACTATGTCTGTGAAAACTCCTCCAAAAAGGAAATTATCTCTTCCGACCCCTCCGACAAGAACTGTGAAACCCAAAGGCTCCCATGCTAAAACCTTCGTACCGACCATCCTAAAGATTCCCGAAGATGATACTCCTAGTAAGTGGAAATCTTTCATGCATAATGAATACTACTCCTCATGTAGTTGACTGTCCTATCTCTCGCAGGTCTGCCTGACATAAAGGAGCTTTTGAATGCCCTTGCGTGTCACCAGTTGGTTGAAAGGATGACACCTGCCAGTTGAAGAGGGATTTTGGATAACATGTCTATGGAGGAGCTTTGTAATTTTCATTCCAAGAGTTATGCTAGACAAGCTGTTTTAGATAATCATCTTAATTCTCGAACAAGCGAACTGGTTCAGACGGTGGTGGCTGTGAGAGGGAAAATGGATGCCATCTTGGCTAAAGAAAAGGACAGGGATCATAAGTATGCTGAGTTGGAAGCTAAGTGTAAAGAAGCAATGGAAGATTTGGAGAAGAATCCCATTGTCCAAGATATGCGAACAAAAATTGCTAGTCTCGAAGGACAACTAAGGTAATCTTAAACGGAATGTGGAAGATTGAGGGTGGAGGAGGCTAAGGTGTCTGGTTATAAAGCACAAATTGCTACACTCAATTCCACATGTGCAGGTATCGAAGCCGAAAGGGCTAGGTTGATTGAGCAGGAGGTCAAGCATTGCGAGGAGATAGATGGACTTAGGCTCCAATGCAAGAACTTAAAGAAGGACAGAGGTGAGGTGGTTTCGAAGGTTGTTCCTCATGTTGCAATGGAATTGTACCATAGTGATGATGTGGGGGAGGTCATTGGGAGGCTGGTGAACGCGGCCATTTTATATGTTACGTATACGACATTGGAAGAAATTGCCCAGACAAAGAAACCTGTGGTCTTGTCAGAGATACCTTACTATCGTCCAAATTCTGAGCAAGAGTATAATGATGTTGGCAATGCGTTCACTTCAGCAGAGTACCCTTTCCTCACCGAAGCAACCAAAGACCCTTCAGCTTCAGTAGAAGATCTCCTCGCAAAGAAACCGAGGAAGATTCAGCCCCCCTCTCCAACCAAGAAGACTGCATCAGTGAGGGCTGCCGTGTTGGCAGTGATTTAGTCTTAAGGGTGGCATGTACCCTTTTAAACAATGTCCCATTATGTTTGTTAGGCCTTTGCTTGCATATTTGAACAATTTATTTTTGCTTCATGCTGGGCTTTGACCCATGCGTCAAACAATTGCTTGGGTATTTTTTGTTGGCTTTGACCATGCTTGGTCTTAGTGATGCCAGTTAGGGGACAATGTCCTACCTTGAATGTCATGCTTTTCCTCTCTTACGCTTACAATAAACGTACATATACAACCTAAGGTTACAACCTTATTGTGTGTATTTTGGACCAAGATTTTCAGCAATCGTATAATTTGACTGCGACAGAGGGTCGCGACCTACTCCGTCTTCATCCTTAAGATACAAAGGGCTTAGAATACCCTAAGAATTTATAGGAAAGTTAATGTGAATTGTAATGGATGTTATTTGGATACAAGACATGTGTCCTGATTCATCCTTCAACATTGAAACTTGTAAAGTACTTGGCTGAACAAATCTTTGTTGTAAAGAACGAAACAAGAGATTTGAGGGAAATGCGTTATATCATTAATTGGGTAGAGAGGATTACATCATTTTAAGAAATGAACACTAAGAGACCTACCATTAATGCTTCTTAACCCAAGAGAGAAGAATGCGTTACATGAATTTGAAAAAACAAACTGAGTGCTTTATAAATAGTAAGCCTTATATGTAAAACTTACGAAGATTAGTACCATTCCAAGTTATATCCATGACCTCTCCTTTAAGAGTTGCGAGCTTGTCAGCTCCATTGCCGTAGGATTCTGATATTACATTGGGTCCTTCCCATGTGGGCCCTAGTTTTCCTTCGTACTCAGCTTTGCTTGCACTATTTAACCGAAGGATATATTCACCTGGTTTGAATATGGAGGGTCAAACTCAGTTGTTGTAGTACTTTTCAAACTTATATTTGTAGATAGCCTCTCTGATTGAGGCTATTTCAATTCTTTCTTCAAGAAGATCAAGGTTTTCTTGAAGCTTTTCTTCATTCGTCTTTTCCTCAAAGCTCACAATGCGCTCTGTTTCAATGCTTATTTCGAAAGGTATAACAGCCTCTGTTCCATAAGTAAGGCTAAAAGGGGTTTCCCCATGGCTTGATTTGGGGTGCGTCCTATGTGCCCACAGAACTTGGGGTAGTTCGTCTACCCACCCATGATGACTTCGTCCTAACCTCTTCTCGATTCCACTAACAATGTCCCTATTAGTGACTTCAACTTGCCCATTACCCTGAGGATGGTATACGGAAGTGAATGACTGTTTGATCTTTAGACCTTCGCAAAAGACCGGGAACACCCCTTCAGCGAACTGCTTCCCGTTTGTCAGAGATGATAATGTGAGGAACCCTAAATTGACAGATTATGTGTTCCCACACAAACTTTTCTATATGCCTTCCTGTTATTGATGCCAAAGGCTTGGCTTCAACCCATTTGCTAAATTAATCTATGGCTACCACCAAAAACTTTACTCCTCCTGGAGCCACTGGTAAGGGTTCGACTATATCAATTCCCCACTGACAGAAGGGCCATGCTGAAGTGACAGAGGTCATGTCTTGCTTAGGCATTCTCGGGACTTTGGAGTGAATCTGACATGCTTCGCACTTTTGTATTATCTCTATTGCGTCCCTGTGCATGGACGGCTAATAATATCCGAGCTTCATTATTTTCGAGACAACGGAGCGAGGGCCTGCGTGCAAACCGCAGGATCCTTTATGTACCTCATAGATGATGTTCGAAGCTTGCTTTGGTCCCACGCAATGAATCCATGGAGATAAGAAGGATCTCCTGTAGAGATTATCCCCAATAAGTCTATATTGGGGAGCCTTGACCCTGACCTTTCGCGCTAGTTTTGGGTCTTTCGGAAGAATACCAAAAATCAAGTATTCCCTTATTGGGGTCATCCAATTTGAGACTTCTTCAGGTATGACATCAGATACTTCGCCTTGCTTTATTGACCTATCAACCAATACTTCTACCAAGACCTCCTTAAGGCATCCACTTTCTTGTTTGGTTTCTGCGAACATGTGCTATCTTATAGGATTCGAACCCCTGAAGGAGTTCTTTAGCTTTATCCAAATACTGTTTGATGGTGGGCTGCCTTGCTTCGTAAGAGCCCTTGATTTGGTTGGCGACTAGCTGCGAGTCCACAAAAATGGAGAGGTCACGAACCTCCATGTCCTTTGCAAGTCGGAGGCCAGCTAGTAAAGCTTCGTACTCCGCTTCATTGTTTGTAGCCTCGAACTCAAAACGTAATGCATAAGTGTACTCCTTTTTCTCCGGACTGACTAGCATCAAACCTGCTCCCGAACCATCAGCGCTTGAGGCTCCGTCTGTGTATAGTTTCCACCCCTCCTTCGTCTTTGGGGGCTTTTCCTTCTGGATTTCCTTATCTTAGCTAGGTCCGGAAGGTGTTTCAGCAAGAAAGTCTACAAGTATTTGGCCTTTGACGGAGTTACGACCCTTGTACTCTATATCATGTTCTCCCAGTTCGATGGCCCATTTGGCTACTCAACCTGATTTCTCAGGCTTCGACAGTATCTGCCTAACTGGCTTGTCAGTCAATACCATAATAGGATGAGCCTGAAAGTATCTTCGAAGATGCCTTGCAGCATAAACCAAGGCTAAGATTAGCTTTTCCAACTCCGAATAGTTTAACTCAACTCCTTGCAGGACCCTGCTAACAAAGTAGATCAGGACTTGCTTTGATCTTTTTGCCAACATATCCTGTCATTCCCTGATTGTAACTAGAAAATACGGTTCCTATCGCATAAGGTGTATGGAATTTTATCGCTGCATGTATGGTGGAGACTACAATACCCATCTTTTGCATGGCGGTCCTTTCTATCAACAGATTATAAGGAGATTCGGACCTTACGATAGCAAATGTGAGAGTTTCTGTCCTTTCAAGCTTGCCTTCTCCAATTGTTATGTCCAATGGTACTTCTCCCAGAGGCCACGAATACTCACCGGAGAACCCTACCTAAGGTATCTTTGAATCAACCCATTGCGACCTGATCGAAGGCTTGAGCTTAAGAAAACAATGTTCGTATATGATCTCGCAGGAGCTTCCGTAGTCCATGTAAGCTCTGTTTACTTCTCGGTTGAAGATCAGGACTTTGATGACCACTGGATCATTCGAAGGGACTTGGCCTGTAAGAGGAGGAAATGTTACCTCCCCTACTTCATTTACCTCCTGCTCCGTTTCCTTTCTTTTTAAGCTGGCTTCGACCCAACGAACCATGAGTATTGGGGCTTCGAGAGGAGTAGTATCTTTAGCCAATTGAGTGTCGGACATTTTTTCCTTTCCCTTCTTGATACCCTTCACCAAATGTGCCAATTGCCCAGACTTTACAGCTTCTTCTATCTGCTTCTTTAGCTCCCTGCAACTGTTCGTATCATGGCCATAATCTTTATGAAAGTGACAATACTTGCTGGTATCCCTATTTTTACCCTTGCTTGTCATGCGATGGGGTGCTTCGAAGGCCTTAGCAGCCCTCTCTGTTGCAAGTATTTCCTTCAGAGATTTGGTTAAGCTTCCTAGCAAACCGTGGTTAGGACCTTTGTACGGAGAAAACCTGTCTCTGCTTTTGTTCTTGTTCTTTGACCCTTCCCACACAGAATGCTTTGAGAACTTTCTATTGTTGCCTCTATTGATCGGAGCACCGTTAGTAGATACTTCCTTTGCTTCAATCCAAGTATATGTCTTTTCCATTAACCCCTTGTAAGTTTTCAGAAGGTCAGTGGATAAGAATTCCACCAAGCTCTGATTTCGAAGACCATGTACAAATCCTGAGATACGCTGATCTTCATGTAGACCCAAAATCTGCAAAGTTTCATCGGTGTACCTAGTGACGAAAGCCCTTGTGCTTTTGTTCTCCTTTTGTTTAATGTTGTGCACCGTCAGATGGGTCCTTGTAAACTTCTTTTGCTGACTGAAGTCTGATCGGAACTTAGCCTTGAGATCATCAAGATTCACAATGCTACCAGGCTTTTGCCCATTCCACCAAATACGGGCAGAATCCCGTAGGGTATACGTAAACATGTGGCATGCCACAGGCATTACCCACTTTTGCATCTTAATATCCCCTTCGAACAAATGTAGGAAATTGTCCGAATCCCCCTTCCCATCATAAGTCCCAATACGCGAAGGCATTTTCAACCCATCAGGAAATAGGTAGTCTTCTATCCACCTAACGAAGGGTGTAGCCGAACCTATAGGGTCCGAGTATAAACAATTATAGGGTGGTGCATACATAGGAACAATATTATACGGATTTTGGTTTAGGGGTATTCCCATAGGAGTTTGGCTAGGGTAGGACTGATAAGGTGTGCTCATGCCGAACGGGTAACCATTTCCCATGGCATATGGAGGGTATACCGTAGGATGCCCGAAGGGTATGCTCCCATACGGTTGAGGGAGACTTGGGTTACTAGGCTACCCATTTACTGGAGGATATAAACCTTGAGGATAAGATTGAGTTTTGAACGAGGGGTACATACCATTGGGAGGAAGATTTCCTCCCATATTAATTGTAGGCGGATTGCCTTCTACGCCTGATGAGTGAGAAGGCTGCAACGGAACCCCTGCTTCGGTTCTTCCAAGATGAGCTGCTAACAATGGAGGCAAATTCACCCCCGTCTCTACCCTTCGTTGGCTCTTCCCGTTGGAACCTTCGACAACCGCTCCTTCTCTCCTGGTCGGAGCATTCTCCGGGACTCCTTCCAACCCAACGGTCCTTCTGCTTAGCCTTCGACCCACTGGTGACCCAATCCTTAGGGCCGAGAGTGTTGCTCCTTGGGCCGAAGGCCTAGGATCCATTTCCATCTCTTCATAATACTTGTCACTTGAGTATTCCAATTCTCTTCGCATCTCAGCATTCCTAACTTGCCTTTTGCGAGCCCTTAAGAGAGATTCCAACGCTTCGTGGTTGGCTTCGACAAAGGCTGGGCAAATAACAGGCTCCGGATTGGCTGATGTCGAAGCATGATGGTTGGGTGTTATTTCTGGGTGAGAACGTGTTGTGAATGTGGAAGCGGTTATTGGGGGAAGATTGTTGGAGTCGTTAATTGGTATTGGTGCCAAGGTCGAGAAACCCGGAGGGGGAGTATCTTCTCTCCCTTAATCCATGCCGGATATATAGTGAAAGTAGTTGGTTGGTTATAAGCTTGGAAATAACGAGACCAATTGTAGCGGTCCCAAGAATGGCGCCACTGATTGTACAATAAATTGCACGACCAGGCCTTCGACGATGTTCAAAGGATATATGAGGTGTTGAGGTTGCGCCAAGCTTGTTCTTAAATTGAAATAAGAAATACTAAAACACTACGTTAAGTGATTGCGCAGGGGTTGGACCCTGCGAACCACCACCGGCGTGCGAATAAGTATGTGTTATGATAATATTGGTAGTAAATTGAGAGAGTTCAGTTAGCATACCATGATTCTTGCCCGTCTAAGCTATTTATAGGGGAGAAATAGGCCTTAGAGGGTAGTTGCACTTGATTCCGAGATCATGGGGGCGTCCCATGATTTGAGGTAACCGCTAAGGCTTTGTAGCCCACGTTCTCCTCCTTGGCAGGAAAGCCTAAGGGAAGAGGGGACGTGGGTATGACCAAGTCAGAATGGTTCTCCGTCCTAGTTCCTTCGAAGGAGATACCCCGAAGGGCTTAAGGCTTCGATTGACGGATTCCCACATGGTAACCACTTCATAGATGAATGGTTTTATGCCAATGAAATGTTTTAGGTGGTTGACCTGGGCCTTCGAAGAGAAGGATTTGTACAGGCTCAAAGGGGAGTCCTTCGACCCGTTCGGAGGGTACATCATCACTTACAAAGGCTATCACCAGATACAAATGGCGGAGGAAGATGAGGAGAAGACAGCCTTCTACACAGGAAAGGGTGTCTATTGCTACTAGAAAATGCCCTTCGGTCTGAAGAACGCATGAGCAACTTATCAACGGTTGGTAGAAAAAGCCTTCCACAAGCAGATAGGGAGGAACTTGAAAGCCTACGTTGATGATATGGTAATAAAAAGTAGGACTGAGGAAGACCTACTCTCCGACATTTAAGAAACCTTCGATCAATTAAGAGCAATCAACATGAAGCTTAACCCGAAGAAGTATTCCTTTGGCATGGAAGAAGGACCATTTCTGGGACATCTGATCACAAAGCAAGGGATTAAAGGTAACCCTTCCAAGGTCAAGGCCATCACTGATCTACAAGTTCCAAAGTCATTGAAAGAAGTGCAAAGCCTAAACGGGAAACTCGCAGCACTTAGCAGGTTCCTGTCGAAAGGTGCGGATCGATCTTTGCCATTTTTCAAAACACTCAAGGGGTGTAAAGATAAGAAGACTTTTCAATGGAGTTGTGAGGCAGAAGCCGCTTTCCAGAAGCTGAAAGAATTCATGGAAATTTTACCAACACTTACAGCCCCAATAAAAGGCGAAGTGTTATTCATGTACATTGCGGCATCCTTTGAAAGCATCAGTGTTGTGCTCTTAGCAGAAAGGGAAAAGAAGCAAGTCCCAATCTACTTCGTCAGCAGGGTCCTGCAAGGGGCTGAATTAAACTATCCAGAGTTGGAAAAGCTAATCCTTGCCACGGTTTATGCTACAAGGCGCCTTCGAAGGTACTTTCAAGCTCATCCCATTACGGTATTGACTAACAAGCCGATTAAACAGATACTGTTGAAGCCTGAGAAATCAGGCAGGGTAGCCAAATGGGCTATCGAACTGGGAGAACATGAGATAGAGTACAAAGGTCGAAACTCCGTCAAAGGTCAGATACTTGCAAACTTTCTCACTGAAACACCTTCCGGATCTAGTCAAGAGAAGGAAATCCCAAAGGAGAAGCCCCCAAAAATGAAGGAAGGGTGGAAATTGGACACAGATGGAGCCTCAAGCTCTGATGGTTCGAGAGCAGGTCAAATGTTGGTCAGTCCGGAGGGAAAGGAATACACTTATGCATTATGTTTCGAGTTCGAAGCTACAAAAAATGAAGCTGAGTACGAAGCTTTGCTAGCTGGCCTTCGACTTGCAAATGACATGGAGGTTCGTGACCTATCCATCTTTGTGGACTGGCAGCTAGTCACCAACCAAATCAAGGGCTCTTACGAAGCAAGGCAGCCCACCATCAAATAGTATCTGGATAAAGCTAAAGAACTCCTTCACGGGTTCGAGTCCTATGAGATAGCACATGTTCGCAGAAACCCAAACAAGAAAGCAGATGCCTTAAGCAAGCTGGCTTCGATGGCATTTGCTCACCTAACAAAGGAGGTTTTAGTGAAAGTATTGGCAGATAGGTCAATCAAATGAGGCGAAGTGTCTGACGTCATACTTGAAGAAGGCTCCAATTGGATGACCCCAATAAGAGAGTACTTGATCAGTGGTATTCTGCCAGAAGATCCTAAACTTGCACGAAAGGTCAGGGTCAAGGCTCCCCAATACAGACTTATTGAGGATAATCTCTATAGGAGGTCCTTCTTATCTCAATGGCTTCGTTGTGTGGGGCCAAAGCAAGCTTCGAACATCATCTACGAGGTACATGAAGGATCATACGGCTTGCATGCAGGCCCTTGCTCCGTTGTCTCGAAAATAATGAAGCCTGGATATTACTGGCCATCCATGCACAGGGATGCAACAGAGATAATACAAAAGTGTAAGGCATGTCAGATCTACTCCAAAGTTCCAAGACAGCCTAAGCAAGACATGACCTCTGTCACTTCAGCATGGCCTTTCTGCCAATGGGGAATCGATATAGTCGGACCCTTACCAGTAGCTCCAGGAGGGGTAAAGTTCTTGGTCGTAGCCATAGATTACTTCACCAAATGGGTTGAAGCCAAGTCTTTGGCATCAGTAACAGGAAGGCATATGGAAAAGTTCGTCTGGGAACACATAATCTGTCGATTTGGAGTTCCTCACATTATCATCTCTGACAATGGAAAACAATTCGCCGAAGGAGTGTTCCCGATCTTATGCGAAGGCCTAAAGATTAAACAGTCATTCACTTTTGTATACCATCCTCAGGGTAACGGGCAAGTTGAGGTCACCAATAGGGACATTGTTATTGGAATCGAGAAAAGGTTAGGACGAAGTCATCATAGGTGGGTAGATGAACTACCCCAAGTTCTGTGGGCACATAGGACGCACCCCAAGTCAAGCAACGGGGAAACCCCTTTTAGCCTTACTTATGGAACGGAGGCTGTTATACCCTCCGAAATAAGCATTGAAACATGTAACACCCCCGTTTTCGATATATGCAACGGGATATAAGTTTGGGGTATTATTTCATGGTTCACAGTCATGAGAATAGAAAACGACTCGAAAAGAGACGTTTTAAATAAATTGTTATCATTCATTTATTAAATCAGAGTTTACATATAGAGGTCCCAGCGGGAGTTTTCGAAATACGTTATAAATGATACATTATTCGTTGAATGATAACAAAACAGACACTCTTTTTATAAGAAGAAAGTCCATGCTACTTTGTGCCAAATCGTACTTCCAGTTACCTGAGATAAACATGCTTAAAAAGTCAACACAAAGGTTGAGTGAATCCATAGCATTTAAAGTTATAATCAATTTGAACTCAAGCTAAATAGAAAGTAAATCAGTTATATCAAAGTTTGGTATATTGCACTAAGCCTCATGACACACAAAACGTTAACAGGTTTATATAAATTACCCCATAATTAAATGTAGGTAACCTTGCCCCCGAGTAGGAGTCTGCCTGAAACTCTTTATTAAACGTTATCAAATAAAGTGCATTTGGATTACTTAACCAGCAACACAAATGGGGCGTCAACTGCCAATAGATCTATTAACTATATTCGCGCTCACCCGTAGGTGGTTAATGGTGCATGATAAGAGGGACTTTTAAAATAAATAGGCAACAGTTAAACTTATGTAATATAAATCAGGAAAGCATACAGGAAAACACTTGTGTCCGGTTTAGTAGCATGTATCTCTCCACAAGTTTGGAAAACGTATATAAAAAGTGCGACTATGAACTCACCTGAATAGTCTGGATGGAAAACAAAGTTAAACAAAGTTGATAAACGTCTCCGGCTTGCAACCTGGGTTGGTATGTCAAGTTTCAGTAATCGTTTTCAATTATATATAAGTTTTAATGTTCGTTTCGTAACGTTTTGGTTGACGATTAAATGTTAAAATTGAGACAACATGAAGTCTCTTCAAAAGTTGTAAGATTTATCTTATTTATTATTTTTATGTTTTCGTTCCGTTCGTTCGTTAAATAGATACTTCGTTTGTTTGTTATCGAAGAAAACGTATTTCGTTTATTAATTAAATCTTAATAATAATAATAATAATACTAATAATAATAATAATAATAATAATAATAATAATAATTATAATAATAATAATAATAATAATTATTGAATTTATTTCACTTCATTCCTTTTAAGTTTCATATATTGACAACTTTTACCCTTGAAATTTTGTAAAATGACAAGTTTTACCCCTAAACTTTGGTCAAATGACAGTTTTTACCCTTGTAGTTTCAAAAATGACACCTTTTACCCCAGAGTTACAAGTTGACAGCAAGTTAAGTCCATGTTATAAATCTATTTAGAGTTTTGACATAAAATACCCTTGAGACTCCCAAGTCGTTACACACGACGTCCTTATTTCATAAAAACGCGTTATATATTTCGAAAAATGGCAAAACTTTTTACGAATCTTTTGTACACTTAATTATCAGTTTATAAAATTCATTTTTATCAATTTCTAGCTCGTGAATCGAGCTCACGAGCTCGAAATAAATTAATTTATGGTGCGTTTGTTTGCTTGGTCTGAGCAGAAAACACGCAACAAAGAAAGGGTCGAATCTTAGTGTAAACTTAACCAAATGACTTCGTTCTTTTTCCTACATTTAGACAGCTAATAGACCTTTGTTCTAGCAAAAATCTAGAATTTTTAAGACTCGTTTAAGGGTCGAACTTTAGACCACAAGTTGGTGGTCTGCTGTTGTTCTCGACAGAAGCAAAAGATAGAAAAAAAAATGGCTTTTCGAATTTTAAGCTCACCAACTAGGGATCTTTGATTATATTTAGTATATTTAACATATTTAAGAGACTTCCACTTAGTTATAGGTATTTTAGGTTTGTAAATTTAATTAAGGGGTTGTTTGTTTGTTCGTATAAGATGAAAAAGAAAAAGAAAAATTTAAGGCTTGTTACTTAGGGTTTCTAATTTAGGTTTTAGGGTATTAATTAGGTATTTTAAGCATGTTTAAGCTGGTTCTTATTGTATCTTAATATCTATTGAATTTGTAAAGAAAGAAAATTATATATATAAGAGGTGTGTGTTTGTTTTTGGCTCGATAAGAACAAAAAGAAAAAGAAAGAAAAGGAACTTTGGGTTTTAGGTTTAACCATCATTAGGGTTTGTTCATTAGTATTTAGAGTATAGAAAACAAAAGGAAATGGATTGAGGACTTACCTAGGTAGTATGGATCGAATAGGGCAAGAAATGGGACTTAGGGTTTGGAAAATGTAACACAAGAGTTCTTCCTTCGTTTCTTGGCTTCCTAGAATGTTTTTAGACTTGCACAAGGTTGTGGGAATCGAAAATGGTAGTGTATGGGTTGTTTGAGTTTTGGTCGAGTGGTATGACAATAAAATGATGTGTATGGGGTTTGATATTTATGGAAGGGAGTTGGCTAGGGTTTTCTAGAGGATTATGTCACTATGGAGATGTGTTTTAGGATTTGTGGAGACAAGTGTGAGGAGGGGGATGGATGTCATGGGTTTTGGAATCGGGAGGGTGATGTGGTGCTTTCAAAACCATACAAGTTTTAGGTTTCTAGAGGGGGAAGATGTGGAAGGGTTATGATCTAGCAAATGTACAATTAAGGGTTAAGAAAAATAAAGGATTGGTTTGTTATTTTGTTGAATTCGACTAGGCAAAAGGCATTTGGAATTTGTTTGGTTCGAAATATGCTTTAAGGGTTTGTACACTAGGCTTAGGGTTATGGTACTTTTAGGGTTAAGGTTTAGTTAGGGTTAAGTTTTATAAGTTTTCTAAATAACTACATATATATCAAATTGCATTATTTCAAAGGAAAATAGTTTTGTGCTTTGGAGAGTTGTACCATGGGCTTAAGGAGGTTGTACTAGGGTTTAGAAAGTAAGAAAAATATAACCTTGATATTTCCTTAATTTATATAATTTTTATATAATTTTTATTAAGGTTTTAAAGTAATTAAATGGGTTTTTAAATTTTTGTGCATTAGAGGGTTGTACCATGTGTTTAGAGGGTTGTATAATTATTTTACAAATTAATAAATTTATTTTAAAAATTAATGTGTAAACTATTACACATTATGTCTTTAAAATAATCATTTTTAAAGTTTATATTGGGTTTTTGTTAATAATTAGTTTTTATGCTTTAAGGACTTGTACTTTAGTTAAAAAGACTTGTACTTATATATTTTATAAAAATATTATTTAGGGTTTGTGATTTTATTACATAAAATCATAGTTTTGTGAAATTAGGGTTTTTATCGGGAGTTATGGTGGAATTAGGGTTTCTATGCTTTAGTGACTTGTACATTACCTAAATAAATTGTATTTTAGTGTTTTTAGGGTTTAGTTATTCATAAATGTTGCTATAATGATTTAGGGTTTCATAGTCACTCTATTAGATAAGAAATATTCAGTTTTATACGCACGTTAACGAATTAACGTAAAGTGGTAAATGGGATATCATAAAGTTTTAGGACAAAGATGTTTATATAGTTAAATACTAAATCAGTTAAGGTTGGGTTGCTAGCACGTTTATCGAGGATGTGATCTACGTCACATAAGATAACATTCATAATCAGATAACAAAAAAAAAAAAAAAAAAAAAAAATTACACGTAGAAATGGATAAGTATTCTGAGAGATAGTTTATTATAACGTGGGATTTTTCACAGTGGTTACAGTCACCCCCCATTGAGGGAATCTCGTCCTGAGATTCAGTCTATGTTAGTCGAGATGTGAGGGAAAAGGTTTGGGTATCTTGTCCGTATTTGATTTTCTTATCTTAGAGGTGATGGATAGTAATTGTAGACATTTATTGTGATTGGTCAAATGGAATTAGTATGAACAATTTGTTTTCTCTCAAAATTTTGCTTTTGAATGAAAATTGTTATTAGAAATTCTGAAAAGATAATTGTTCCATTTATAACACGATTCTTCCTAAATTATACATAGTTGATCAGGCTATGCATAATTGAGGACCAAATGATGCAATGTTTGGCTCAGTTACTGTGGTATTTATGTTTCTCCAAAAAGTTTTAGATGGTATTCAACTTTTTGTTTTTGTAAAATGACAACCTAATAATTTCTCACAAAAATAAGAAAATTATTGTTCATACTACGGTGATAAGTCAGGAATTTCTAGAGTACTAATGAGATATCCTTAAAACAAATCTTAGGGTTCGAGTGGAATCCTTACGGGATGGTCAAAACTAATATTAACCAAATTTCTAGTGAGATGACAGTGTAGTGACTACGAACAGATCAAATGGAATAGAAACATAGATTGTGATTATTATGGAAATATTACATGGTAAAGATTTCATACGGTAGAAGGATAGTTGATACACTTAGGTTACGTCCATCGTAACTATGGTAGAGTACAATGGGAAATATGCTTAGGAAGTTTTATGCTACGATTTATTTAGCTATATCAGGAATTTCTTTTCTGTTTAAATAGGGATGTCATTCCTTGACATGGTTAGGATCTTAACGAGTTCTCATTCTTCTGCACTAATCTTGATTCGGCTGTGCGTTCCCATCTCCTAGCACATACGCTCTTCCACGGGCATCGTTATTCTGGTCAGCTTTTGGTTTCGTGCACCGGCTCTTGTAATGCCCCTTCTCACCACATCCGTAGCAAGTTATGGCTACTGGCTGTGGATTTGCTCCTGTTGCTTTACAGTCTTTGGTCTGATGTCCAACTTTCAGACACTATGCACACCTAATGGTGCACGGACCGTAGTGGTGCAACGATCATCGATTGCAAAATGGTTTTGTTCCGATATAACCATTCTTCTCAGCAGGTGTGACGGTACAGGCTCTGGCAGTCTCTTGCCGACGATTCTGTTGGTGGTGGTGATTGTTACGGTCGTGCTGGTAGTTGTTGTGGTGATGGGTGTTCCTTCTATCATCAAGCTTTCTCTTGTGATCATCATTTCCTTGAATGAAACTTCGCTTGATCTCTCGATCCATTAGCTGTTGAGCTATGGTAATAGCCTCTTCCAATGATTGCGGCTTGGATGCAATAACATTTCCCTCGATACTTCGAGGTAATCCTTCCGTATATTTTTCCAACATCTTCTCCAGATCAGGCACAATAGTTGGACATAGGAGAGCAAGCTCCTGAAACCTTCTATTGTATACCTTAAGATCCGTTCCTTTCACCACTAGCTGGTGAAACTCATCTTCCAGCTTTTTAATCTCAGTATGGGGGCAGTATTTCTTCAACATCTTCTTTTTAAGATCTTCCCAAGTAAGTTGGTGAGCTGCTTCAACACCCATAGTTTGGGCAGTCGAAGTCCACCAAGACAGGGCATCTTCCAAGAAAGTTCCTGTAGCAAAGGTAACCTTACAGTCGTCGGTACACCCACTTCTCAGAAAGACTATTTCTGTACGCTCAAACCAACGAGCCAACTCAGTAGCTCCTTCTATTCCTTTAAAGAAAGTTGGTTTACAGTTTATGAAGTCTTTGTAGGTGCACTTGCGAGCTGTAACAGTCTCGTTCTCTCCATTGGGTCTGCTAGTGCTTCCAGAACGGGCTATTGCTGCTACCTGACTCTCAAGTGCTGCAGCAACACTGTCTGCAACAAGTTTTCGGATAGCAGCTTGGGACATGGCTGGTTCCGGGGATGTGCGAGGCATATTTCTATTAATAACACAAGAAAATACACGTTTATATTTTGTTCATGTTGGATTATCAAGGTGAAACTCATGATAATCATAAGGTCACAACATGTCCAAATACTATCATACACGTATGTAAGATGATCATCACTGGCCCACATCAACCGATACCGTACACAGCAAAATACAACAAAATCAAAACCACATATAGTCATAAATAACTTGCTAATTTGTTATATATAACAAAATTAGTACAAGCGTCATATTTATGCTACATATCCCATGGCCAAGATATAGTACAAAAGCTGGTAGATATAAATCTGATTTTAGTGGCTACCAAAAACTCTTCCGAGTCAACTTTTCAGTTTGACGATCATGCTGACGAGGATATATATTTACTCTTAATATTTATCTTGCATGTCTCCCACTATTGTCTCCAAAATAGTAATCGTCGTCTGAGCTGTCATCAGTTCTTTATTTTTCTTCTTCATTTCTTCCATCAACTTCAATTCGTCATAGGTATCTCCTGTCTCAGCTGTTCATGACAGTTCTCTGTCTTCTTACGATTCTCATCCATCTTCTGCTTCATGGCCTCTAAATCTTCGACATTATATTTTATACCCTCGATGCCTTCTAGGGGCAACTCGTCAAGATGATCTAAAGTAGTCTCGATCTGCTCTTCTTGCCGTTCTAATCACGTCAGCAGGGTGGAAATAGTCGGTTGTCGTTCCTGTGCTGATTGCCAACTTTTACCCACGTCAAATACTCGTGGCGGAGTAGGAATGTCGGGAGTGGGTGATCGGGGTAAAGCATGATATCGGGCGATAATGGTCCTAATTTCTACACTAAGTTCGAATGGGACAGATGGGGGAATAGAAATTTGTAGATGATTGTGAGGGTGGTGATAGAGATGTAGGAACTAACGGTATATATGTAGGAAAGTGGACGTGGTAGTGGTGTTGAGGATGTAGGCACAAGCGTGATGTCCAGTACTGTCGTGATATTTTTCAATATCCGAGTCCGACATAAGAGGAATAGAATGGGTAGAGGAAGTCAAGATTCTGTAACCACCCGGTAATTATAAACATTTTACTATGTAACTAATAATTAGAAATAAACATATTTAAGTAACGTTTCAGTGGCGTTGTGGCACGGGGGACTTTTGGGTTAAGTTTTTGTGGAAAACGGTTATAGTCCAATGTTTGAAAACATTTGGTTCTCTATAACCATGAGCTCTGATACCACTTTGTAACACCCCCGTTTTTGATATACGCAGCGGGATATAAGTTTGGGGTATAACTTCATGGTTCACAGTCATGAGAATAGAAAACGACTCGAAAAGAGACGTTTTAAATAAATTGTTATCATTCATTTATTAAATCAGAGTTTACATATAGGGGTCCCAGCGGGAGTTTTCGAAATATGTTATAAATGATACATTATTCGTTGAATGATAACAAAACAGACACTCTTTTTATAAGAAGAAAGTCCATGCCACTCCGTGCCAAATCGTACTTCCAGTTACCTGAGATAAACATGCTTAAAAAGTCAACACAAAGGTTGAGTGAATCCATAGCGTTTAAAGTTATAATCAATTTGAACACAAGCTAAATAGAAAGTAAATCAGTTATATCAAAGTTTGGTATATTGCACTAAGCCTCATGACACACAAAACATTAACAGGTTTATATAAATTACCCCATAATTATATGTAGGTAACCTTGCCCCCGAGTAGGAGTCTGCCTGAAACTCTTTATTAAACGTTCTCAAATAAAGTGCATTTGGATTACTTAACCAGCAACACAAATGGGGCGTCAACTGCCAATAGATCTATTCACTATATTCGCGCTCACCCGTAGGTGATTAATGGTGCATGATAAGAGGGACTTTTAAAATAAATAGGCAACAGTTAAACTTATGCAATATAAATCAGCAAAGCATACAGGAAAACACTTGTGTTCGGTTTAGTAGCATGTATCTCCCCACAAGTTTTGAAAACGTATATAAAAAGTGGGACTATGAACTCACCTGATCAGTCTGGATGGAAAACAAAGTTAAACAAAGTTGATAAACGTCTCTGGCTCGCAACCTGGGTTAGTGTAATACCCAAAAATCTAAAATATGTAAAAAGACCAAATTGCCCTTATAACTTTAAAATTTGATTAATAAGCACTTAAAGTACCAAATTAATCCCAAACCTTTGGAAATGAGCAAGATATGAAGCAAAGTAATTTATACTACTACATTTAACATTTTGTAAGGTGAAAAAATTAATGAACGCACACAAATATATATATATGGCCGATTATTATATTTATGTATTATATTATTATTATTATTATTAATTAAATTCATTTAGATCAAATAAAATACAAGATAAGCACAAATAATTTTGGAGATCTTCTAAAATCAGTATTCGATCCCTTATTCCTTTTCTTGGACCGAAATTCGTGCCTCCCCTCCCCTTATTTACACGGTTTCATAATTCATTCATTTTCTTTTATCGAAACCCTAAATAAGAACACACAAAACTCTCTCATCTTCATACGAATTTTTGGAAGTGTTTGGATAATTTTCTGGTGTTCTTCATCATCAAAGGGAGTTGGGAAAAATAGCTAGAGGTCGTGGGATTCATTGGTTCGAACGCTAGAGTTTTTCTTTGTCGAATAATTCCATCCGAGAGGTACCAGGTTCCATTCATTCATCCGATCATTCTAAGCTCTTCCTGGTATTTTTCCTACATTATTTACATCACATATGTTCCATAAAAATTAATCTAATCGAACCATGCAAGTGTTTTTTATTGCTATAATTATTAAAGGTTAAAACACGATTAAAATCTAAAATACGCTATACGAATTTTCTGGGTTGGAAACTTATTTTATTTGAGCTCTATACATACCATATGACTCTGGAAAAATGCTAGATCGATTTTTTGAAGCCTAATTAATCCTTGTCGAATTATTTTGCATATCGGGTAAATGGGAAAAAAAACGAGAAAGAAATAAAAACCCTAACGTGCGATCTAGGGTTTGGGTTTTTGGGAATAGATCTGGTGTTTTAATGATGTTTTAATGAGATGTTAATGATTGGATCATGATTTGGAAGATTAGGTTTAGGGTTTTGCGATTTAAAAGTATTACCGAATTGAGTTTTAAATAAAAAGGGGGTGTTTTGTAATTAATGAAATTTGTGGGTTATTTTTGTAATACACTTTAGACCAGGGAGGTTTCGAATAAAACTTAACATGGGGGTCTTTTACGTAAAATATGTAACTTAAAGGTTTAATGTGTAAATTGTGTAATTATGTGCATCGAATTGGAAATTAAATAAAAATAGAGGGATTTGTTTGTAATTTTTGGAAACTTGAGGGTGCTCGTATAATTTATGATATAAGGGGTTTAATGTGTAAAATTGGATACTTAAAGGTTTAACGGGTAAATATGGTTAATTAGTAAATCGAATGGTACTTTTTATAAGTTAAAGGACTAATGTTGTAATTTATATAAGGATGGAGGTAATTCGTACCATATTTAAATTAAGAGGTATACTTTGTAATTTCGTTAAATTGAAGGCTTGTTGTGTAAATTTGATTATGGAAAGGGTTAAAATGTGATTAAATGAATTTTGGGGTTTAAATTGTAAATTAGTAAACTAAAGGGTATAAAATGTAAAATTGTTGAACTTGAAGTATTAAAATCGTTAACTTGATAAATTATGGATTTAAATGGATAATTTGTAATACTTTCACTTTAGACCTTTAAATTTGATATATTACATTTAAAACCCTAAATTATGAAAAGTTGCTATATTTAACCCTAAACTATCATAACTTGCTAAAATATACCCTATGTCCATAATATGCTTATTTAAATGACATAATCTAAATTATAATACTTAAATCTTTCTAATTATGGAAACTTACTAAATTTAGAAACCTGTTAAAAATAGAAAGTACTTAAAATGGAAAGGCAAGTTAAAATGAGTAATTAAGAACCAATTGTAATTCTCTTCTGCTCATTTAGGTGTGAAGAAGGAGAGGTCTTGATCCATTCTGTGCTTTCTGTTTCTTATTTTGCTTGCATTCGTAATAAGGTACAGATACTCTGCCCTTTTTCAGTAAGGGTGTCTTATTCCCTGATTTTGATTTTGATTTCTGATTCGTTTAAGATTCCCTAAAGCCATTGCTATGTTCCCTTTTGTTGTGAACCTTTGCTATGATCCTTTGCTTTGTAAACCTTGATCTGATAAACTCTGATTTGGACCTTTGATATAACTTCTGAGATATTTGATATGAACCATCTGTTATGAACCTTTTTGAATATGAACCTTTAGATATGACACGTCAGATTTTGATATGATATCCGACTCTTAGTTTGATACCCGAGCCAAATCTGTTTCCTAGCCATGAAGGTAACATGGCCATGTCATTGATGCACCAATGGCATGACTCCAGTGTGGTCGAGTGATGTTCCACACCGTCCCTTATCTGTTATCTGATATGCGCATTATATTATTTTGGCCATTATTTGTCTGCGGGGGCGTATGGATGCATCCTAGATCTGTTCTGTTTAGTGGATTATCTATATATGATTTATTATTGTCTGGTGATTGGTACTGTGTGCAATACATGCCCTTTACATATATCTGGGAGCTGATCACTCCAATTTGATACATGAGGACACCCCTCATATTATCTGGTTACTTGAGAGGCATCCCCTCTAGATTGTCTGATGGTTACTGTATGATTTGTTTCTGGGCTCGTGGTTGATTACTATCCTACTCTATTTCCTTATACTTTCACATTGTTTATACCTTATGATATTTCCCAGTGCACCATATCTTATTTCTGTTTCATTATCATTACTTTGTTTATGTATCTGTTCACTGAGCTTTTGAAGCTCAGCCGCATTTCCTTTTCCTGCGGCAGGTATCTAAGCTAGGAGCTGGGATTTGCTATGGGATGAGAGTAGAGATTAGATGGAGTTTCTACCTTAGTTTACCACCTTTAATTATGACATTTGATTAGACTGGATTCCATTTCATTATTTCCTTTCCTTTGGATTATTCATTATCTTTGAACTTATGTATTTGGTTTAAGCCGTGTTGGCTTGACTTTCTTTAATGGATTTATGTTTAAGACTTCCGCTGTGTATTATGTATGCTTTGATTTGTCACCATAATGTGATGCTTTTACCCTTGCCGGGTTGGGGTGTTACAATTATGGTATCAGAGCCCAGGCTGCGACCTGTAGTACATAAGCCATGGCCTGTGAATCATATGTACCCTAGGATTTGACCCTTAAGACTTATGATTTGACTGGTGAGGATTTGGGTAGACATTAGGATTTAATTTTGTCCTTCCTTTCGTGCTTTTCTCCCTATTTTGCTAATCAATTTCGTAATCGTTCAGATGGTGAATACGCGTTTCAACCAGTACAGTAATGGAGAGGATGGCCCTGACTTCGAGGCCATGATAGCCGCTGCTTTGGCTAATGCTCTTCCGAATCTCTCGGCTCAGTTGGTGACCCAAATCACCAATGACATCAGAAATGGTGCGGGTTCATCAGGTGGTGGTGGTGGCGGTGCTCCACCTACTGGTATTCATGTTTGGATCGAGAGGTTCACTAAGCTCAAGCCTCTTTCCTTTCGATCTGCTGCCACTCCCACAGAGGCAGAGGATTAGATTACTCATGTTGAGAAGTTGTTCAAGGTCTTGGGTTGTGCTGACGAATTCAAGACGCGTTTGGCTACTTTTAAATTGGTGGGTGATGCGCTGAGTTGGTGGAAAGCGTATGTGCAGGCTAAGGGAGAGAATTTCGCTGATACTTATTCATGGGAGACTTTTCGTGGTGTTTTCTACAAGCAGTATTTTCCCTTTTCTGAGCAGCAGAGGTATGAACGTGAGTATGGCACTATTCATCAGTTGGATCGGGAGTCGTCTGGGGAATTCATGCAGAGGTTTTTGAGGTTGGCTAGCTTTGTTGGATCGGAGGTTATGGGTAATGCTCAGCGACAGGCTAGACACTTTAAATGGGGGTTAAAGAAGTGGGTGTTGGATCGTATTGTAAGCACCGAGTACGAGGATGTTGCTTTAGTTGCGGACGCGGCCCGTAACATTGAGTTGTTGCATGCTGATGGGGGTTCGAATAAGAGGGACAAGGATGGAAATCGTGTGAACTTCAGGGGGCAGGGTCGTCAGGACCAGATTCAGGAGTATAGGGGTCGTCAGGACCAGGGATATGAGCAGAGGGGTCGTCAGGACCGGATTTAAATCAGAGGCGTCAGGATTTCAGGAGTCAGGGTCAGCGGGTTTCTGGTAGGAGTGGGAATGACCGGCAGGGTCATGGTAGTAACAACTCGCGTCAGTAAAGAGATCAGTCGACTCGGCGTTCTCATCAGAGTCATCATTCGGGTTCTTCAGGTCAGAAGAAGCCTATTGAGGCTTTACCTCCTCCACCTATATGTACTACTTGCGGAAAGGCTCATCCGGGTCCTTGCTTTAAGGCTACTGGTGGTTGTTTTTCGTGTGGCTCTACTCATCATAGGGTTAAGGACTGTCCCAAGAAGTACCCTATTGTACCAGTGAACTCGGCTAGGCCAGCTCCCACTATGGGTCGAGTTTATGCTACTACTCGTGATCAGGCGGCGAACTCATCAGGTACCATTACCGGTTTTCTTTACATTGGTGATTGTACTGTTTTTGCATTATTTGATACCGGTGCCACACATTCCATTATATCAAATTCGCATTCCAAGAAACTTAATATGACCCTAACACCATTAACTCATCGTATATCCATCTCAACCCCAATGAAAACCCAAGTAATCATTGATCGTGAATATGTAAATTGTCCCTTACGTTTTGATGATTGTGTTCGTCCGGCAAATCTGCTCCCCATTGATATGATTGATTTTGATGTGATTTTGGGCATGGATTGGTTGGCTTCTCATAGGGCTACCATTGATTGTCATGCCAGATATGTGATCTTTGGCGATGTTCATCACCCCGACTTTGTCTATCATGGTTCTCAGCCTCTTAAGTCTGTTAAGATCATCTCGGCTATGAAAGCCAGAACTTTGATTTCTCATGGTTGCCTTGGTTTTCTGGCATCCATTAAAGATACCTCTTTGGATGGTCCGAGCATTGATAGTCTTCCTATTGTGCGTGATTTTTCTGATGTGTTTCCCGATGAACTTCCTGGTGTTCCTCCTGCCAGGGAAGTTGAGTTTGGCATTGATCTAATCCCAGGTGCCGAACCTATCTCCAAAGCTCCTTATCGTATGGCGCCCATTGAATTAAAAGAGTTGAAGGAACAGTTACAGGAACTCTTGGAGAATGGTTTCATTCGACCCAGTGTCTCGCCTTGGGGTGCACCTCTTTTGTTTGTTAAGAAGAAGGATGGAAGCATGCGACTCTGTATCGACTACCGTGAGCTTAACCGTATCACGATTCATAATCGTTATCCTCTTCCGCGTATCGATGATTTATTTGACCAGTTGCAAGGGGCGAAACACTTTTCGAAGATTGATTTGAGGTCCGGTTATCACCAGCTTCGTGTGAGGGAGCAAGATGTTCCCAAAACCGCTTTTCGTACTCGTTATGGTCATTATGAATTTCTGGTTATGCCCTTCGGTTTGACCAACGCTCCTGCTGTTTTTATGGATCTTATGAATCGAGTATTCCACGAGTATCTCGATAAGTTCGTTATTGTCTTCATCGACGAAATCCTTGTGTATTCGAAATCTGAGGAAGAACACGAGCAGCATCTTCGGATTGTTTTGGAGATTCTTAGGCAGCAGAAGTTGTATGCCAAATTTTCTAAGTGCGAGTTCTGGTTGAGTCAAGTTGCTTTCCTTGGTCACATTGTATCTGCTGATGGTATCACCATGGATCTAGCTAAGGTTGAGGCTATCACCAAGTGGCCAAGACCTACCACTGTGACTGAAGTTAGGAGTTTTCTGGGGCTTGCTGGTTACTACAGACGTTTTGTTGAGGGTTTCTCGCGTTTGGCTTTGCCATTAACGCAATTGATGAGGAAAGGTGAGAAGTTTGTTTGGACGGAGGAGCGGGAAAATAGTTTTGAAGAGCTGAAACAGAGATTGGTATCCGCTCCTATTCTGACTCTTCCATCTGGTTCTGGTGGTTTTCAGATCTATAGTGACGCTTCGAAGAAGGGTTTGGGTTGTGTTCTTATGCAGCATGGAAAGGTTATTGCTTATGCTTCGAGGCAATTGAAACCTTATGAGGAGAATTATCCAACTCATGATTTAGAGTTGGCTGCTGTTGTTTTCGCATTAAAAATATGGCGGCATTATTTGTATGGCGAGTCATGTGATATCTTCACTGACCACAAGAGTCTCAAGTATATCTTCACCCAGAAGGAACTTAACATGAGACAGAGACGGTGGTTGGAACTTCTGAAGGATTATGACACGAACATTCAATATCATCCGGGTAAAGCTAATGTTGTTGCTGATGCTCTCAGTCGGAAATCTGGTATGATAGCGAGTCTTGAAATTGAACCTCGGATTCTTAATGACTTGGAGACTCTTGATGTTGAGTTTTGTATTCGGGGTTATGACGGATATTGGGCCAGCCTTAAGGTTGAATCCAATCTTATCCTACGGATTAAGGAAGCTCAGAAGGATGATGGTGAGCTTTGGTCTGTCGTTCAGAATGTTGAAGAGGGTAAACATACAGAGTTCAGTGTGGATGATTTTGGCGTGGTATGGTTTGAGGATCGTCTTTGTGTTCCTAATGATCCCGAGCTTCGTGAGGCTATTCTAGCTGAGGCTCATAGTTCCCCATTCACTATTCATCCTGGTTCCACCAAGATGTACAGGGACCTTAAGCACTATTTCTGGTGGAGTGGTATGAAGCATGATGTAGCTTCTTTCATATCTAAGTATATGACTTGTCAGTAAGTCAAGATTGAGCATCAGAGGGCTAGTGGTTTGTTGCAGCCTCTAGAGATTCCGACCTGGAAGTGGGAGGAGATTTCTATGGATTTTGTATCGGGGTTACCTCTTACCAGAAGAAAGCATGATGCGATTTGGGTAGTTGTTGATCGACTAACCAAGTCTGCTCATTTCTTGCCTATTCGTATGGATTATCGTGTTAGTAGATTGGCGGAGATTTTCCAACAGGAGATTGTTAGACTTCATGGTATGCCGACAGCTATTGTTTCAGATAGAGATCCGCGGTTTACTTCTCGTTTTTGGAAAGGGTTGCATAATGCTTGGGGTGCACGTCTTAAGTTTAGCACGGCTTTTCATCCGCAGACAGATGGTCAGTCAGAAAGGACCATTCAGACCTTGGAGGACATGTTGAGGGCGTGTGCTTTAGAGTGGACTGGAAGTTGGGATGAGTATTTGTGCTTGGTGGAGTTTGCCTACAACAACAGTTGGCATGCGAGTATCCGAATGGCTCCATTTGAGATGTTGTATGGGCGTAAGTGTAGAGCGCCGGTTTGTTGGAATGAAGTGGGTGAACGTCTTATTGAGGGTCCTGAGATGATTGAGATCACTAACGAAAAGGTGGACGTTGCTAGAGAGAAATTGAAGAAGGCTCGTGCTCGTCAGAAGAGTTATGCTGATAAGCACCGTCGTGATTTGGAGTTTCATGTTGGAGATCGTGTATTTCTTAAAGTATCGCTGTTTCGTGGGGTTAAACGTTTTGGGATCAAGGGCAAGCTTAGTCCTCGATTTATCGAACCATTTAAGATTCTTGATCATATTGGAGAGATTTCTTACCGTTTGGCTCTACCTCCTCAGTTATCACATGTTGATAGTGTCTTCCATGTATCTCTTCTGAGGGGATACAATTATCATCCTTTGCATGTGGTATCTTATCCGCTTGATCAGATCCGGCCTGATATGTCATTGTATGAAGAGCTGGAAGCGGTTCTGGATCATCAGGAAAGGGTCATGAGAAATAAAGTCATTCCGTTTGTAAAGATTCTTTGGAAGAACCACCCAGAGCATGAGGCTACCTGGGAAACTGAGGAGTCGGTACGAGCTAGTTATCCACATTTCTTATTCTGATCTGGTATGTCTTTGTTTTTTTTTTTCCGTTCTGTTTCATTTCTGATTCTTTGCAAATTTCGGGGATGAAATTTTTCTGTTAGAGGGGAAGAAGTTGTAATACCCAAAAATCTAAAACATGTAAAAAGACCAAATTGCCCTTATAACTTTAAAATTTGATTAATAAGCACTTAAAGTACCAAATTAATCCCAAACCTTTGGAAATGAGCAAGATATGAAGCAAAGTAATTTATACTACTACATTTAACATTTTGTAAGGTGAAAAAATTAATGAACGCACACAAATATATATATATGGCCGATTATTAAATTTATGTATTATTATTATTAATTCATTTAGATCAAATAAAATACAAGATAAGCACAAATAATTTTGGAGATCTTCTAAAATCAGTATTTGATCCCTTATTCCTTTTCTTGGACCGAAATTCTTGCCTCCCCTCCCCTTATTTACACGTTTCATAATTCATTCCTTTTCTTTTACCGAAACCCTAAATAAGAACACACAAAACTCTCTCATCTTCATACGAATTTCTGGAAGTCTTTGGATAATTTTTTGGTGTTCTTCATCATCAAAGGGAGTTGGGAAAAATAGCTAGAGGTCGTGGGATTCATTGGTTCGAACGCTAGAGTTTTTATTTGTCGAATAATTCCATCCGAGAGGTACCAAGTTCCATTCGTTCATCCGATCATTCTAAGCTCTTCCTGGTATTTTTCCTACGTTATTTACATCACATATGTTCCATAAAAATTAATCTAATCGAACCATGCATGTGTTTTTGATTGCTATAATTATTAAAGGTTAAAACACGATTAAAATCTAAAATACGCTATACGAATTTTATGGGTTGGAAACTTATTTTATTTGAGCTCTATACATACCATATGACTCTGGAAAAATGCTAGATCGATTTGTTGAAGCCTAATTAATCCTTGTCGAATTATTTTGCATATCGGGTAAATGGGAAAAAAACAAGAAAGAAATAAAAACCCTAACGTGCGATCTAGGGTTTGGGTTTTTGGGAATAGATCTGGTGTTTTAATGATGTTTTAATGAGATGTTAATGATTGGATCATGATTTGGAAGATTAGGGTTAGGGTTTTGCGATTTAAAAGTATTACCGAATTGAGTTTTAAATAAAAAGGGGGTGTTTTGTAATTAATGAAACTTGTGGGTTATTTTTGTAATACACTTTAGACAAGGGAGGTTTCGAATAAAACTTAACATGGGGGTCTTTTACGTAAAATATGTAACTTAAAGGTTTAATGTGTAAATTGTGTAATTATGTGCATCGAATTGGAAATTAAATAAAAATAGAGGGACTTGTTTGTAATTTTTGGAAACTTGAGGGTGCTCGTATAATTTATGATATAAGGGGTTTAATGTGTAAAATTGGATACTTAAAGGTTTAACGGGTAAATATGGTTAATTAGTAAATCGAATGGTACTTTTTATAAGTTAAAGGACTAATGTTGTAATTTATATAAGGATGGAGGTAATTCGTACCATATTTAAATTAAGAGGTATACTTTGTAATTTCGTTAAATTGAAGGCTTGTTGTGTAAATATGATTATGGAAAGGGTTAAAATGTGATTAAATGAATTTTGGGGTTTAAATTGTAAATTAGTAAACTAAAGGGTATAAAATGTAAAATTGTTGAACTTGAAGTATTAAAATCGTTAACTTGATAAATTATGGATTTAAATGGATAATTTGTAATACTTTCACTTTAGACCTTTAAATTTGATATATTACATTTAAAACCCTAAATTATGAAAAGTTGCTATATTTAACCCTAAACTATCATAACTTGCTAAAATATACCCTATGTCCATAATATTCTTATTTAAATGACTTAATCTAAATTATAATACTTAAATCTTTCTAATTATGGAAACTTACTAAATTTAGAAACCTGTTAAAAATAGAAAGTACTTAAAATGGAAAGGCAAGTTAAACTGAGTAATTAAGAACCAATTGTAATTCTCTTCTGCTCCTTTCGGTGTGAAGAAGGAGAGGTCTTGATCCATTATGTGCTTTCTGTTTCTTATTTTGCTTGCATTCGTAATAAGGTACAGATACTCTGCCCTTTTTCAGTAAGGGTGTCTTATTCCCTGATTTTGATTTTGATTTCTGATTCGTTTAAGATTCCCTAAAGCCATTGCTATGTTCCCTTTTGTTGTGAACCTTTGCTATGATGCGTGGTTTTGCAACCTTACAATAGGTTTTACCTCTCGAGGGATCTCAAGAGGCTTACAACCCCACCAGGCAGTGTACCTGACCGATGTAGTATAGTGTAGTGGTAAGTACGGGGGATTGATCGTTCTCCACAGGGAATAGTGTTCGTTAGGTATGAAAAACTACTTTAATAGGTCTAAGGGTGAGGGAAGATTCTTTTTGTATTTTTATATTTTTATGAAAGCAAGTAAAATCTCGGGTTTGAAGGAGTGGGCGGAATTAGTTGCTAGTCAACTAACCCAAATTACTACGAATGCAAATAAAATAAAATAACTGAAAATGAAAATGTTGTGAAACTTATGTGGAGAGAAATGTGTTTACTTAGATTTCCTTACTCCCTAACTATCTTTTACCGGTTGATTAGTGTGTATTAATTGCGTAGATGACGGGTGTATTCCTTAATACCAATCGTGGGGTGGCGTACGTACTTCCCCAACTCTACAAGCTCCTACTTCACTCCTATGTCGAGCCGGCTAGGAAGCTCCTAACATGGGATCACTAGAATTCGCTCATGCATTAAATACAACCATAAAAACCTTAGTACGCATTGGTTAATGTTTCTTAAGACGTTCAAGCAAGTTACCGAATAGGAAGTTAACCAGTTTTCTTAAGCCTAACATCGATGAACAATCATCCAATACAACTAATAACACACTAATAACCAATAATCAATAGTTAGGTTTCATTAGATCTAAGCAAACACAAGATAAATCTAGCCTAGCATGTTAATTAAAAGACAAGAACAATATATAATCAAACAACACATAGACATATTGATTGATTAAACAATTACTTATCTTCAATTAAACATGGGAGATCCAAGGGTATGAAAACCCTTAAAAATGGCAGAAATTCGTCTTAGGGTTTCTCCTCCAAAGTTACACACAATAAGTTCCACACTAATAACAAAAAATTGCAAAACTATATATAGAGTTTAAGGGCTGACGGCGTCACGTTGTAGATCCTGACGCCGTCACCTCGCCGCTTTTAGGGTTCCCGGATGGCCTTCCTGACGCCGTCCCTCTTTAGTGCTCCAAAATCCGCTCTGGCTTATCAAAGCTTGACGCCGTCAGAAATGGGCTTGACGCCGTCCCTCTTTAACTTAAACCGTGATGGCCTTGATCACTTCAAAGGGTGACGCCGTCAGATTTTTCATGCAAAATTCTCTGGCTTATCATGAGTATTTTTTCATGTCCACCTTTTTTGCCAAGCCATGACGCCGTCAAAGGTACTTTTCAGCCGATTTTGAGACTTTGTCGTTTTCTTCACTTTTATGCTCCAAAAACGTCCAAAATGCTTCCTTTTCCAGATTTCTTCTCCAAAGTACCTAAAATGACAAAAGGAACGATTTAGGGCAATATTTGATCAAATAAATACGATTTAGAGCTTAAATGACCCCCTAAAAGCGGTACACTTTTCGCTTCATCAAATACCCTTACACTTGAGATTTGCTTGTCCTCAAGCAAATGCGCTTTTATTCTAATCAAAATACAAGTTAGGGGTCATTTAACACTAATATAAAAGTAATTACAACAAATAGTCGTTCCACTTTAATCATAATAAGCACGGAGATTACAAACTAGCACCTCACAAGTAGTGTTTAGATACTCACATCTCTCAGGTGTCATCAAAATAAATCTCATAAATGAAAACGGATAATATCTCTCACTACCTGTCATAGCAAATAGATTACCATAGGCTTGGGAAAGGATCGAAAACCTCCTCCACTAGGCGTAAGCACCTAAGATAAACTATCAAAGAGGGCTTTTAAATGGGTTATAACGTGAGGTGTAGGGATATGATAAACATGGTTTTGTTGGATAAGGGATATTTTACTGGTGGCGAGTTAAAGATCTTGATCAATTACATGTACTATACAATGTTGCTAAGCCAAGACTCGACTAAATCTTAAGCTAAAAACAAAATAACAAAAACATAAAATAAACATAAAATGAAACGGGATGGTAGTCCGTATGTTTTTTTTTCAACTTTTCTTTTTCTCTTTTTTTTTTTTTTTTTTTTTTTTTTTTTTTTTTTTTTTTTTTTTTTTTTGCATACACTCTTGCCCTACCATCCAAAATAATACATCATAGGGGCGTTGCATCCCCTTACACTTGAACTTTTACATAACTTTACAAATAACTATTCTAATGACTCGAATTAAGATAATCGAAACATTTAGAGTACTTTAAAATATTAACGTACATATGGGGGTAATAAATGATGTTCTTCCCCATTACTCCATTACACTAGTACTTTACCCATAAGTCCCAATCGTCCCAAAACAATATGTACAAGGATATGACTCGACTTAGCAACCATGTAATCAATTAGATAATTAACTAAGGGTTTAAACAAATGTTGTCACAATAATGCACTAAAAATGAGTGCATACAAGGTAGGCTAAGGCGATTTGGGTGTACATTTAAGTGGGGTGTAAACAAATTCTTCCTTTAAGTAAAATGCTTAAAGGTCGAAACGAAAAGATAGGCTCTGAGGGGTGTACTAGGGGTATCGTGTACCAAAAATGGGTACAACGCAAAGGGTGTGGGAGAATTACTTGACCAATGTAGCCAAAGTAATTATAACAAAAAACACAGGTGTAAAACAATGGGTTAATCCTAATGCCTCTTATCATGTAGTAAATCTAACTACACGAATGTAGTCTCACTTGTGGCCTCGGAATGGTCCTAACGCAAGTTCTAGAATCTAAGTGCTACCGATACACACATCATAGCATAAATGCTTTTCCTACCAATTCTAGGGGCGAACCTCACATATTTGGGGGTGGAAAATTTTTTAGTGGTACGGTTTTTGTGCTAGTCATATAACTCCTATCCGTGAGACGCTCATTAAGATCAAAGTTTCACTCCTAAATGTTGTAAAAAATTTTAAATTTGGCACTAAAATTGCCTTAACAGGTATTTCTCTCAGTTTTATTACACATCTACTATTAAACAAACAAAAATCAAGTGCAATTGTATTCTCTAAAGTATCGTATTTTACCCCCCCCCTTACACTTAAGATGAACATTGTCCCCAATGTTCAAATAACAAGATGTAAAAGTAAATAAGGTAAAAGAATGAAATCAAATACTCCCCTGATTCGCTCGGTGGATAATGAAGTAACATGGTTAGATCTTCTTCCAAAGTAATGTTGAAGCTCCATGACTAATGCATCGCCATAAGCTTGATTCCACAAACATCTCCTTGTCCAAAATAACCTGTTAAACCTGAGAAAACAAACACGAAAACCTGCATAACATCGGCGGGATAAATTCTATATATAAGGATATAATGCTTGTGGAATGATAATTTTGCAGATTCCTGGAGATTATAAGTTATAGATTTAATAAAAACTTTTTATGAAAACAAAACTTTCAAAAAAATTCAGAAGATTAAAACCTGACGCCGTCAGGTTGTAAAGCCTGACGCCGTCAGAAATGATCTGACAGAATTCTCATGTTTAGTTTCCGGAAAATTTCTGGAAAAACCTTTACCTTACTTCCTGGAAATCCTGCAAAACATCATTATGACTCGATACAAGCATTTGACTCAAACGATTACTAATATGTATGTTAATTTATTATTATTACGATTTATGTTCATTTGTGTTCTAATAAACCGATTTGGATTTCCCTTACACTTATCTTTTGCAAAATACCTTTATATGTTGTTAAGACGAAGTTAAAAACAAGATAAAGCATTTTCACAATTTAGTTTTGAACATGAATTAATAGTAATAAAAATTAAACACACATACGGAAATAAATAAAATCAAACAAACAAAGAAATAAACACACAAAGCAAATAAAGCTTGGGTTGCCTCCCAAGAAGCGCTTTTCTTTATTAACGAGTCTTGTAACTAGACTCAAAGTCCTTCTACCCTATGTAAGTGAGCTCATCATCGAGGACGTCTTTAGGGTTAAGCTTGGATTGAAGTTTCCTATTGGTCCGCTTAGTACAATATATCCTTTCAAACTTCTCTCCATCCGGGTCATACAATGTCATCTTAATATGCCATGACCCATCTCCATCTTTGGGTGGTTTGTCCCAATCCCACTTATGGTCATCGTCCTCACGATTCCACTTATTCATCCCTAGGTTAATTGGCAAAACTCCTAGGAAATCAATCATCTTCCTAAAAACTAGAGGGTCTTCAAATGGATCCAATTCGGTGTCCCTAGCCAAGAGTTGTTCTACCGCATGTGTTCGGTTCACAAAGTCCTCTTCTAGGTAAAATAGGCGTTGGGGTCCTATGAAGTCTCTATCGATCCAAGGTCCATATCTAGATGGTCTCCTACTTAATTCTAACCAATGGGGTGTTGGTTCATCACTAGTATCATAGGCATGTTTCTTCACATCATAGACTGACCAAGTATCACCTTCTCCTACCGCTATCTTAGATTCCTTAGAATCAATCATAGCACTAGCGGTCGCCAAAAATCCTCTACCTATCAACAAGGGGCACGTAGGGTCGCTAACCATATCAAGGACGTGGAAATCGGCTAAAATGGTTAGTTTTCCTATGTGTACTAACACGTCCTTGACTACTCCAACCGGGTAAGCAACACTTCCATCCGCTAAACCTATTATTACCTCGGTTTCTTCAAGTTTCCCTAGTTTTAGAGAGGTGTAGAGAGGTAACGGAAGTAGGTTAAGGCTTGATCCAAGATCGGCTAATGTGTCATAAGCCTCCGAATTACCGATCTTGCAAGGTAGAACAAATAAGCCCGGATCATCTAACTTCTTAGGTAGCTTGTTTTGAACAAAGGCGGTCCCTTTTTCGCCTAACTTGAGCTTCTTCTCATCCAACACATCAACAACCGGACTTTCAAGGTGGAGCTCCTTGAATTCTTCGTCAAGGTTTTGAGTGGGAGGAGTTTCAACTACGACTTGGGTTTGTTTGAAACACGAGCTCATGGAATTGACCGAATAATATTGTGGACAAGAACTAGGAGACGAAACCGATGAAATGGCGTTGACATTTAGTTTCAGGTTCTTGACTGTGTTGCTAGGGAGTGCTCCCATTTCTCGGTCATTGAGGGCTTTCAACAAAGTGTCAATCTTATTGGTCATCTCGCTTTGTTTTTGTTTGAAATCGGCTTCAAACTTGGCTAAACGAGCTTCTTGAGATGCCATAAATTGAGACATCAATCCTTCAAAGTTATTGGTACTACCATTGCTGGAAGGATTGTTGTTGAAAGTACGGTTCGGGTTGGAACCGCTTGATTGGAAACGATTAGGTGGGTTGGAAGAATTGGTTTGTTGTGCGTTTTGGTTTTGTTTCCACCTAAGGTTTGGGTGATTTTTCCATGAGGGGTTGTATGAATCACCATAGGGGTTTGGCTCGAGTTTGAAAGTGTACCACTTGTCTCCCGCTCCGTCGGTACGCGAGGATGCGTAGTCCGCAAAAGCTTGTTCGGGGAGTTCCATGCAATCAAGAGTGTCGTGGGGACCACTACATAATTCACATGAAGAAGTGATTTTGTTCACTTGGCTTGAAGGTTTAGGAGCCTCGTAGGATTTCATAAGAAACTTGACTTGGTCTTCAAGTTCTATGATCCTACGGTCGGAAGTGCTTGAATTGTTTGAAGGCAAAGATATTGCCTTGACCGTTTTATTCAAATCACGGGGGTCACTCCAACTTTCGTTGTCATAAAGAGCAAGATCTTCTAGGAGAGCCCATGATTCTTCCGCACTTAGATCACGTAGCTTACCACCGGCCGATTGGTCAATGGTTTGCCTCATGGATAGATTGATATGGTCATAGAAGATTTGGACATGGAGCCAAAGTTCTATGCCATGGTGAGGGACTTTTTGGAGTAAGTCCTTGAATCGAGTCCATGCCTCGTAGAGGGTTTCGCCTTGACGTTGTTGGAACATCAAGATATCATTCCTTAGCTTGGTAGTTCTTCCTGGTGGGAAAAACTGAGCAAGGAAACGAGTGGTGAGATCATCCCAAGAGGTGATGGATCCTGCGGGTAGACGCTCTAGCCACTGACTAGCTTGGTCCCGCAGAGAGAATTGAAAGAGACGCAGTCGGGTCGTATCTCGAGTGGCAACATCAAGGTCTATGGAATCAACGATTTTGAGAAAGTCCTTGAGATGTTGATTAGGATCTTCAGAACGAAGTCCATGGAATGCGCATCCGCTTTGCACCAACCGGATGGTGTTGGATCGCAAGGGTGTGACATTGGCTCCTTGAGTGAGCTCAATGGTGTTTCGATAGCCATGGTGGCTAGGACGGGAGTAGTCTCCTAAGGTACGGGCTCTAGGAGGTAGTGGTGGTTGTTGTGGTGGTGGGTTGTTGGGATCAAGGATATTACCACCTTCCATGATGTCGGATGGTAATGGTTACGAACAAAGAAACGAAGAAAAAATATAGACTAAAGAAAAACTAGAAAAAGAAAATAAAAATCTCACTAGAAAGGAATCTAGTGAGTAGACCTAATAAAATAAAAAATTCAACCTAAACAATAACTATTCCCCGGCAACGGCGCCAAAAACTTGATGCGTGGTTTTGCAACCTTACAACAGGTTTTACCTCTCGAGGGATCTCAAGAGGCTTACAACCCCACCAGGCAGTGTACCTGACCGATGTAGTATAGTGTAGTGGTAAGTACGGGGGATTGATCGTTCTCCACAGGGAATAGTGTTCGTTAGGTATGAAAAACTACTTTAATAGGTCTAAGGGTGAGGGAAGATTCTTTTTGTATTTTTATATTTTTATGAAAGCAAGTAAAATCTCGGGTTTGAAGGAGTGGGCGGAATTAGTTGCTAGTCAACTAACCCAAATTACTACGAATGCAAATAAAATAAAATAACTGAAAATGAAAATGTTGTGAAACTTATGTGGAGAGAAATGTGTTTACTTAGATTTCCTTACTCCCTAACTATCTTTTACCGGTTGATTAGTGTGTATTAATTGCGTGGATGACGGGTGTATTCCTTAATACCAATCGTGGGGTGGCGTACGTACTTCCCCAACTCTACAAGCTCCTACTTCACTCCTATGTCGAGCCGGCTAGGAAGCTCCTAACATGGGATCACTAGAATTCGCTCATGCATTAAATACAACCATAAAAACCTTAGTACGCATTGGTTCATGTTTCTTAAGACGTTCAAGCAAGTTACCGAATAGGAAGTTAACCAGTTTTCTTAAGCCTAACATCGATGAACAATCATCCAATACAACTAATAACACACTAATAACCAATAATCAATAGTTAGGTTTCATTAGATCTAAGCAAACACAAGATAAATCTAGCCTAGCATGTTAATTAAAAGACAAGAACAATATATAATCAAACAACACATAGACATATTGATTGATTAAACAATTACTTATCTTCAATTAAACATGGGAGATCCAAGGGTATGAAAACCCTTAAAAATGGCAGAAATTCGTCTTAGGGTTTCTCCTCCAAAGTTACACAGAATAAGTTCCACACTAATGACAAAAAATTGCAAAACTATATATAGAGTTTAAGGTCTGACGGCGTCACGTTGTAGATTCTGACGCCGTCACCTCGCCGCTTTTAGGGTTCCCGGATGGCCTTCCTGACGCCGTCCCTCTTTAGACCTCCAAAATCCGCTCTGGCTTATCAAGGGGTGACGCCGTCAGAAATGAGCTTGACGCCGTCCCTCTTTAGCTTAAACCGTGACGACCTTGATCACTTCAAAGGGTGACGCCGTCAGATTTTTCATGCAAAATTCTCTGGCTTATCATGAGTATTTTTTCATGTCCACCTTTTTTGCCAAGCCATGACGCCGTCAAGGGCAATCCCTGACGCCGTCAAAGGTACTTTTCAGCCGATTTTGAGACTTTGTCGTTTTCTTCACTTTTATGCTCCAAAAACGTCCAAAATGCTTCCTTTTCCAGATTTCTTCTCCAAAGTACCTAAAATGACAAAAGGAACGATTTAGGGCAATATTTGATCAAATAAATACGATTTAGGGCTTAAATGACCCCCTAAAAGCGGTACACTTTTTGCTTCATCAGTGAACCTTTGCTATGATCCTTTGCTTTGTAAACCTTGATCTGATAAACTATGATTTGGACTTTGATATTACTTCGGAGATATTTGATATGAACCATCTGTTATGAACCTTTTTGAATATGAACCTTTAGATATGACACGTCAGATTTTGATATGATATCTGACTCTTAGTTTGATACCCGAGCCAAATCTATTTCCTAGCCATGAAGGTAACATGGCCGTGTCATTGATGCACCAATGGCATGACTCCAGTGTGGTCGAGTGATGTTCCACACCGTCCCTTATCTGTTATCTGATATGCGCATTATATTATTTTGGCCATTATTTGTCTGCGGGGGCGTATGGATGCATCCTAGATCTGTTCTGTTTAGTGGATTATCTATATATGATTTATTATTGTCTGGTGATTGGTACTGTGTGCAATACATGCCCTTTACATATATCTGGGAGCTGATCACTCCAATTTGATACATGAGGACACCCCTCATATTATCTGGTTACTTGAGAGGCATCCCCTCTAGATTGTCTGATGGTTACTGTATGATTTGTTTCTGGGCTCGTGGTGGATTACTATCCTACTCTATTTCCTTATACTTTCACATTGTTTATACCTTATGATATTTCCCAGTGCACCATATCTTATTTTTGTTTCATTATCATTACTTTGTTTATGTATCTGTTCACTGAGCTTTTGAAGCTCAGCCGCATTTCCTTTTCCTGCGGCAGGTATCTAAGCTAGGATCTGGGATTTGCTATGGGATGAGAGTAGAGATTAGATGGAGTTTCTACCTTAGTTTACCACCTTTAATTATGACATTTGATTAGACTGGATTCCATTTCATTATTTCCTTTCCTTTGGATTATTCATTATCTTTGAACTTATGTATTTGGTTTAAGCCGTGTTGGCTTGACTTTCTTTAATGGATTTATGTTTAAGACCTCCGCTGTGTATTATGTATGCTTTGATTTGTCACCATAATGTGATGCTTTTACCCTTGCCGGGTTGGGGTGTTACAGTTGGTATGTTAAGTTTCAGTAATCGTTTTCAATTATATATAAGTTTTAATGTTTGTTTCGTAACATTTTGTTTGACGATTAAATGTTAAAATTAAGACAACATGAAGTCTCTTCAAAAGTTATAAGATTTATCTTATTTCTTATTTTTATGTTTTCGTTCCGTTCGTTCGTTAAATAGATACTTCGTTTGTTTGTTATCGAAGAAAACGTATTTCGTTTATTAATTAAATCTTAATAATAATAATAATAATAATAATAATACTAATAATAATAATAATAATTATTGAATATATTTCACTTCATTTCCTTAAAGTTTCATATATTGACAACTTTTACCCTTGAACTTTCGTAAAATGACAAGTTTTACCCCTCAACTTTGGTCAAATGACAGTTTTTGCACCTGTAGTTTCAAAAATGACACCTTTTACCCCTGAGTTACAAGTCGACAACAAGTTAAGTCCATGTTATAAATCTATTTAGAGTTTTGACAGAAAATACCCTTGAGACTCCCAAGTCGTTACACACGACGTCCTAATTTCATAAAAACGCGTTATATATTTCAAAAAATGGCAAAAAAAATTTCGACTCTTTTGTACACTTAATTATCAGTTTATAAAATTCATTTTTATCAATTTCCAGCTCGTGATTCGAGCTCACGAGCTTGAAATAAATTAATTTATGGTGCGTTTGTTTGTTTGGTCTGAGCAGAAAATACGCAACAAAGAAAGGGTCGAATCTTAGTGTAAACTTAACCAAATGACTTCGTTCTTTTTCCTACATTTAGACAGCTAATAGACCTTTGTTCTAGCAAAAATCTAGAATTTTTAAGACTCGTTTAAGGGTCGAACTTTAGACCACAAGTTGGTGGTCTGCTGTTGTTCTCGACAGAAGCAAAAGAAAGGAAAAAAAAATGGTTTTTCGAATTTTAAGCTCACCAACTAGGGATATTTGATTATATTTAGTATCTTTAACATATTTAATAGACTTCCACTTTGTTTTAGGTATTTTAGGTTTGTAAATTTAATTAAGGGGGTGTTTGTTTGTTCGTATAAGATGAAAAAGAAAAAGAAAAATTTAAGGCTTGTTACTTAGGGTTTCTAATTTAGGTTTTAGGGTATTAATTAGGTATTTTAAGTATGTTTAAGCTGGTTCTTATTGTATCTTAATATCTATTGAATTTGTAAAGAAAGAAAAATTATATATATAAAAGGGTGTGTTTGTTTTTGGCTTGATTAGAACAAAAAGAAAAAGAAAGAAAAGGAACTTTGGGTTTTAGGCTTAACCATCATTAGGGTTTGTTCATTAGTGATATTAGGAGTATTTAGAGTATAGAAAACAAAAGGAAATGGATTGAGGACTTACCTAGGTAATATGGATCGAATAGGGCAAGAAATGGGACTTAGGGTTTGGAAAATGTAACACAAGAGTTCTTCCTTCTTTTCTTGGCTTCCTAGAATGTTTTTAGACTTGCACAAGGCTGTAGGAATTGAAAATGGTAGTGTATGGGCTGTTTGAGTTTTGGTCGAGTGGTATGATAATAAAATGATGTGTATGGGGATTGATATTTATGGAAGGGAGTTGGCTAGGGTCTTCTAGAGGATTATGTCACTATGGAGATGTGTTTGAGGATTTATGGAGACAAGTGTGAGGAGGGGGAGGGATGTCGTGGGTTTTGGAATGGGAAGGGTGATGTGGTGCTTGCAAAACCATACAAGTTTTAGGTTTCTAGAGGGGGAAGATGTGGAAGGGTTATGATCTAGCAAATGTACACTTAAGGGTTAAGAAAAACAAAGGATTGGTTTGTTATTTTGTTGAATTCGACTAGGCAAAAGGCATTTGGAATTTGTTTGGTTCGAAATATGCTTCAAGGGTTTGTACACTAGGCTTAGGGTTATGGTACTTTTAGGGTTAAGGTTTAGTTAGGGTTCCTAGGGTTTAAGGATTACTTAGAATTAAGTTTTATAAGTTTTCTAAATAACTACATATATATCGAATTGCATTATTTCAAAGGAAAATAGGTTTGTGCTTTGGAGAGTTGTACCATGGGCTTAAAGAGGTCGTACTAGGGTTTAGAAATTAAGAAAAATATAATCTTGATATTTCCTTAATTTATATAATTTTTATTGAGGTTTTAAAGTAATTAAATGGGTTTTTAAATTTTTGTGCATTAGAGGGTTGTACCATGAGTTTAGAGGGTTGTACAATTATTTTACAAATTAATAAATTTATTTTAAAAATTAATGTGTAAACTATTACACAGTATGTCTTTAAAATAATCATTTTTAAAGTTTATATAGGGTTTTTGTTAATAATTAGTTTTTATGCTTTAAGGACTTGTACTTTAGTTAAAAGGACTTGTACTTATATATTTTATAAAAATATTATTTAGGGTTTGTGATTATATTACATAAAATCATAGTTTTGTGAAATTAAGGTTTTTATCGGGAGTTATGGTGGAATTAGGGTTTCTATGCTTTAGTGACTTGTACATTACCTAAATAAATTGTATTTTAGGATTTTTAGGATTTAGTTATTCATAAATGTTGCTATAATGATTTAGGGTTTCATAGTTACTCTATTAGATAAGAAATATTCAGTTTTAAACGCACGTTAACGAATTAACGTAAAGTGGTAAATAGGATATCATAAAGTTTTAGGACAAAGATGTTTATATAGTTAAATACTAAATCAGTTAAGGTTGGGTTGTGAGCACGTTTATCGAGGATGTGATCTATGTCACATAAGATAACATTCATAATCAGATAACAAAAAAAAAAAAAAAAAATTACACGTAGAAAAGGATAAGTATTCTGAGAGATAGTTTATTATAACGTGGGATTTTTCACAGTGGTTACAAAACAGAGCGAATTGTGAACTTTGAAGCATAAGCAAATGAGGAAGGGCTTCGGGAAAACCTTGATCTACTCGAGGAATGAAGCGAAATAGCCTCAATAAGAGAGGCTATCTACAAACAAAAGTTTGAAAAGTACTACAACAACCGGGTCCGACCCTCCACATTCAAGCTAGGTGAACATGTCCTTCGGTTAAACAATGCAAGCAAGGCTGAATATGAAGGAAAGCTAGGGCCCACATGGGAAGGACCCTACGTCATATCGGAAGCCTACGACAATGGAGCCTACAGACTCGCAACGCTCAAGGGAGAGGTCATGGATAGGACTTGTAATGGTACCAATCTTCGTAAGTTTTACATATAAGACTTACTACTTTTAAAACACTTAGCTTGTTTTTTCAAATTCATGTAACGCATTCTTCTCACTTGGGGAAAGAAGCATTAATGGTAGGTGTCTTAGTGTTCATTTCTTAAAATGATGTAATCATCCCTACCCAATTAATGATATAACACATTTTCGTCAAATCTCTTGTTTCGTTCTACACAACAAAGATTTGTTCAGCCAAGTACTTTACAAGTTTCTATGTCGAAGGATGATTCAAGACACATGTCTTGTATACGCATAACATCCACCACAATTCACATTAACTTTCCTACAAGTCTTATGGTATTCTAAGCCCTTTGTATCTTAAGGATAAAGGCGGAGTGGGTCGCGATCCTCTATCGCAGTCAAATTATACGATTGCTAAAAATCTTGGTCCAAAATACACACAATAAGGTCATAGCCTTAGGTTGTATGTGTACGTTTATTATAAGCGTAAGAGAAGAAAAGCATGACATTCAAAGCGGGACATTGTCCCCTAATTGGCATTAATAAGACTAAACATGGTCAAAACCAACTAAAAAGGCCCAATAAATTGTCTGAAACATGGGTCGAAGACCAGAAAGCAACAAAGATAAATTGTTCAACACATAGGCACATGCCTATTAAGAATAACGAAAAATTATTCAAAGGGTACGTACCTGTAACACCCCAACCCGACAAGGGTAAAGATGTCACAACGATGGTTCCATATCAGAACAAACACAAGCATTAGACATACATAATACAATGGATATTCAATGGGTACAAGGGATAATCCGAGATTACAAGGTTAATACAATAATTTCTAATCTAACTATAGCTTCTTCTAGTCATCTTCCATAGCTATTAAGGTCTTCTAATGCCCAAGTACTCTCCACTCACATCCAGCTTCCTAGCTTAAATACCTGCCGCAGGAAAAGAAAATGCGGCTGAGCTACGAGAGCTCAGTGAACAGATATACGATAACAAGCAGTAATAAAGGGTAACAAAATGTAAATGTAGTAAAGGTTATCAAGAGTAAAGGCATAAGAATAAGGAAATGGATAAATGTAAACTAAAGTGTAAAAGGTAAAGGTAAACATAAAGGTAAAGGTAAAACAACAATCCTCTACGAGCCCAAAACATATCATATCAAATCAAGTAAACAAGTATACATGTATACGGAGCGGTGACCTCGGTATGCCAAGTATAATATGAGGGGATACCTCCAAGGGGTGGAGTCGCGGGCTCCCAAGAGTGAATGACGTGTATCGCACACACCCATCATGTCACTAAGTAATACAAATAGTCAAGTCAAGTCAAGTACAAATCTAGCATGCATCCATACGCCCCTGTAGGCTGCCACAATGTCTTCCTCTACGTGTACAAGTCAAATATCAAGTCATGGCAGGGACGAGATAGGTCATTCACTTTCCTACCCAAAAGTCAAGTCACTGGTGCATCAATGACAAGGACATGAAACCCTCATGCCTAGTATGGCTCGTAGTCTCAAACTGTGGGTCAAGGTCAAGGTCAAATGTACGAGTCAAGTTCAAGTTTCAAGTTCATGTTTACATATCAATGGGTTCAATTCGAGCTTTAGTTCAAGTAGGTCATATCCATATTTAAGTCAAGGTTCAATGGCAAGGTTCATATCAGGGTTCATGACAAAGGTTCAAGGCAAGATTCAAGCAAAAGGTTCAAGATAAGGGTTCAAAGCAAAGGTTCAAATCTAAGGTTCACAATACAAGGGATTCATAGCAATGGCTTTGGGGAATCCTAAACGAATCAAAACAAGAGGTCAAGAGAAACGAAGGCTCCTTACAAGAAGGGCAGAATATCTGTACCTTATTAGCAGAACTCAAGAATAGCAAATGGCAAAGATCAACTTACTCCCTTCACGAACCTAAAGGAGTGGAAGACAGAATGACAAGGGTTTTCAGTTATCTTTCCATTTTAAGTAAGTTTCCATTTTTAGAGAGTTTCCTTATTTAGTAAGTTTTCATAATTAACAGGTTTCCAAAATTAGGAAGATTTTAATATCATAAATTTAGGTTAAGTCATTAATTTAATATTATTCTAGACTTAGGGTTCATTATATCAAGTTATAATGATTTAGGGTTAATTATGACAACTTCCATATTTTAGGGTTTTAAATGAAAATATATCAAAGATAAAGGTTTAAAATGCAAATATCATAAGTTATTATTTTTAACCCATAAGTTCCTCATAATTACAACTCTAACCCTTCAATGTTAATAATTTTACAAGTTAAACCCCTTAATTTATTTAATTTACAATTTAAACCCTATAGTTAATTAAAATATAATTTAACCCTTACAATATTCATGTTTACACATTAAGCCCTTAATTATCAAAAATTACACATTATACCCCTGATATAATTATTTATACTAATTAACCTTAAGTTTCCAATATTTACAAAACAAGTCCCTCAATTTTTATTAATTTACAATTCATATTAATTAATTTAGTAAATTACCAATTAAACCTCCTAATTACAAAATTTACACATGGGACCCCTATACTATAATTTTTACGACATACCCCTGGTCCAAACTATCTTACAAAAATATCACATAAGTTTAAATAATTACAAAACACACCCTATAGTTTTTATCTTTAATTCGGTAATTAACTAAATTATACAAAACCTAACCCTAATCTATCCAATCATTACCAAGCATTAATTAACCTTAAATACACATTAATTAAACTCACTTTTATCACCTAGAACCAAACCCTAGCACCCACGATTTTTATTTTTATTTTAACTTTTTATATTTAAAATCCGGTTATAACATAATTCGAATAAGAGCAAACTAAGCTTCTATAAATCCAAGCACTATTTTTCTAGTGTTATTAGACATGTATGTGATCGACTAAAATTATATACAAGGTTCAGAAAAATCTTTTTTGTCGATTTAGAATTTGTGTTCGAATTAGGGTTTTAAAATTCGTATAACCTTAAATAATTAAACAAGCTTGCATGAATCACTTCTACTATTTTATATGGACTATATATGATCTAAAAAAGTGCAGAAAAATACCCAAAATAATTTAGAACCATCGAATGAGTTGGAAGGAATTATTACCTCTCGGCAAGGGTTTTTCGAACAAGAAAATCCAAAACAGCCAAACCAAGCCTCCTAAATTCGAAACCCTATTTTCCTAGCCTTCCTTGAACCTAGTGTCGAATGGGATTTTTGTATGTGTTTTGTCGATTCTTTTAGGGATAAATAATAGGGAATTATATATAGAATGTATATATATAGGAGGGGGAATATAAATTTTGGTCCAAGTAACCTTAGATAATGCAAAAATCTGTTTTCTATTAATCATGTATTATTTTTAGTATTTATCCCATATATATTGGATTTAATAACTTAATTAACATAATATAATATATAGTAATAATAATATTCGGTTATTATAATTATTCAAATAATGTTACAAATATTTTTATGTTATATAAAATATTAAAATGTTCAAGTCAAAATTATTTTACTTCACATGGTATTCGTTTCAAGCGTTTGGGATTAATTTGGCATTTTAATTAATTAATAATTGAATTTTAAGGTTTCAAGGGCAATTTAGTCATTTTTCAAGGTTTAGAATTTCAGGTATTACAGTACCACCCTTAGGACCAATTTCCTGCCAACATGGCAGTCTTCAAGCATCCATCGGGGACATTGGATCCTTTTAATGTGGTTTAGATAGAGGTTTAGCAGAGGCAGTCTTCCTGGTAGGAGATGGAGGCTGAATTGTTAGAGGCTTTTTTGAGAGGAGGTCTTCTATTGGTGCTAAGGGATCTTGGGTGGCTTCTGTAAGAAAGGGGTACTCTGCTGAAATGTACGCGTTGCCAACATCATTTTACTCCTGCTCAGACGTTGGGCGATAGTAAGGTACCTCCGACAAGACCACAGGCTTCTTGGTCTTGGCAATCTCTTCCAGCGTCGTACATTTACCATAGAAAATGGCGCCTTCACCAGCTTCTCAATGATCTCCCCCACCTCATCGCTGTGGTATAACTCCATTGCTATATAAGGAACAACCTTCGAGACGACCTCGGTTCTGTCTTTCTTCAAGCTCTTGCATTGGATTTTTAGTCCATCTATTTTCTCACGAAGCTTGATCTCCTGCTCACACAACCTAGCCCTTTTGTCTTCAAGACCCGCACATTTAGACTCGAGTGTAGTAACTTGTGCTTTGTAATCGGATACCTTAGCCTCTTCCATCCTCAATCGGCCACATTCCGCTTGAGTTTCCCCCAATTGCCCTTCAAGATTATCGATTTTCACTCGCATGTCTTGGACGATAGGATTCTTCTCAAAATCCTCCATTGCTTCTTTACACTTGGCTTCCAGCTCAGTATACTCATGATCCCTATTCTTTTCTTTGGCTAAAATGGCATCCATCTTTTCTCTCGCAGCCACCACTGTCCGAATTGTTCGAGAATTGAGATGATTGTCTAAGACAGCTTGTCTAGTACAAATCTTGTCACAAAAGTTGCAAAGCTCCTCCATGAACATGTTATCCAAAATCCCTCTCCAACTGGCAGATGTCATCTTTTCAACCAACTGGTGACACGCAAAGGCATTTGGGAGCTCCTTTATATTAGGCAGACCTGTGTAAGATAGGAAAATCAACTATATCATGAATAATGTTCATTATGCATGAAAGATTTCCACTTATTAGGAGTATCATCTTCGGGGATCTTTAGGGTGGTAGGTACAAAGGTTTTAGCATGGGAGCTTTTGGGTTTCACCATTCTTGTCAGAGGGGTTGGCAGGGATAATTTCCTTTTCAAAGGAGCTTTCACGGATTTAGAACTCGTTCCTTTACTATTCTTCATCTTGTATAAAGTACCGGAAGACCCTACGATTTTCACCTGATCACCCTCAGAAAGGGGATCATCAGAATCTGCTACATTCTCCACAAGTTGCGGGGTCTCGCCAATGTTGACGGGATTGATAAGGGGGACCACCGATAAAGGCTTAGCTGGTTGAGCGTCTACATCATTGTTATTAACAGATACAGACGGAGATCCTACTCCATAGCTCACATCCTTCGGGTTCTTGGGAATGAAACTAACCTCCTTGGCACCGCGAGAAACAACAAAATTTCTGAACGCCATTCCTGCAACAGCAAAGGAGAAAAGATAAATATCAGCAGATAAGTTATTTACTTTATTTAAATGGAAATGTACATACTTTTTCCTTCGCATATTATCTCAGGTTTCAGCGGAGAGCCTTCCCAACGATCAACAATGCCCGCCATGTATAGAATCGGCTCAGGAAATGTTTGAACATCAAATGGGTGGCGTGCAAGACGCTGGTAAAGGGGATTGCCTCTTATGTAGTATGGCAAAGGGTCATCAAAGCGTTTTTCATCAAACCGGAAAGCATTATCCAGCAAGGCTGGATATTCGGGAGATATGATTGTGTTTTGTACATAGAAAAACAGACCTTTCCAATTTCTTATATTGGCAAAGGGTTTAGTTATTAAGAAAGGCACATCATGCTCGCTTCTCTTGGCCAAGGTTATCCAATCACCACTAGGACAAAGATTAATAAAGCCCCTAAGCACAGTCAGTGTTGGTTCATAGCCATAAGCTTTGCATATAACAATGTAGGTGGTCAACTTGGCTAAGCCAAAAGGATTCAACCTGGAGATATGTACTTGGTAATATTGTAAAAACTCTAGGATTAGGGGATGGATTGGAATCCTAAAGTTGGATTCTGTGAATGCATGAACATAAAGCCCCACATACCCCGCTGGAGCGTCAAAGATATTTTGGGTTTCGCTCGGAAGCATCACCCTAAACTCCTTGGGTATAGGGTATTTATCAAGAAATTCCGATAAAGCTTGTTTTGATAGGGTACATTTTTGTTGCCTGATGATTCTTTTGGCTGCCATACTCATCTTGAACTGGAACAATGAGTGCCAGAAGTCAAGGAATTGAGGAGGGAAAATTACCTTTAAATTCAAATGAAGCACGAAGCACAGTGTTGTGTATGTGTATTTTGGGCGCAAGAAAAAAGTAATCTAGGGTTAGGATTATGAAGGGTTTATATATATCCCTCGTAGTTCTTATCCTAACCATCCACGTGCAATCATAATTTGATCCATACACGGACTTCAATCAGTTTTTAAATTTTGAAAGGACGTTTATGGTTACCGAAATCCTAGCTGTTATGGCCTAGGGCGCGGTAGTTAGATGCACATTAAACGCATTTATTGCGCATTTTGTTTAAGCTCTTATCTTTTTTCCGTCTGATTTTGTGACGAAGAGGGTAGGGTGTACGCTAATTTTTGAGTCGAAAGCAATAGGTACTCGTATGTATATATCACTTTCGACTGGGGGGCTTGATGACGTACCCTCCGAACGGGTCGAAGGACACCCCTTCGAGCCTGTACGAAGCCTTCTCTTCGAAGGCCTAGGTCAATCTCCTAAAAACGTTTCATTGGCGTAAAACCATTCATCTATGAAGTGGTTACCAAGTGGGAAGCCGCCAATCGAAGCCTTAAGCCCTTCGGGGTACCTCCTGCGAGGATACTAGAAAGGAGAACCACATTGACTTGGCAATACTCAAGTTCCCTCTTTCTTTAGGCTTTCCCACCAAGGATGCGATCGAGGGCCACAAAGCCCTAGCGGTTACCACAAATCATGGGGCGCCCCCATGATCTCCAAATTATGTGCAAGAGTTCTCTAAGGCATATTTCCTCTCCTATAAATAGCTTAGACGGGCAAGAACAATGGTATGCAAACTATACGCTCTCATTTCACTACCAAATTTTCATATCACATACTTATTCGCACACCGGAGGTGGTTCGCAGGGTCCAACCCCTGCGCAATCACTTGACGTAGTGTTTTAGTGTTTCTTATTTCAGGTTAAGAACAAGCTTGGCGCAACCTCAACACCTCATATATCCTTTGATCATCGTCGAAGGCCTGGTCGTGCAATTTATTGTACAATCAGACGTTAAATCCAAACTTTCTCGAGATGCTCTTACCACTTTCTGTGGCAAATTTAATATCCCTGACGAGGTTCATCCAGAATTACCGGATGCGACTCGAAGCATTCATGAGCACCTAGAGGGGAAGATAGGCGTTTATACCCGTTTTTTTATTACGCCAATTTCCGATTGCCTTTATCCGTGTTCTTTGTTAGCATCCCTAGATATTATCAAATCAACATATCCCAGTTTCATGTTATTGGAGCATCCAAGATTTCTCATTTTGAGATTATGTGCCGTGTTCATTCTATCACACCCACAGTTAATCTGTTCCAGTGTTTTTACGTGAAATCCAAGAAGAATGGATGGTTGTCTTTTAGCAAGCGTCCCGATAAGACTTATGTTTGTTATACGAAAGCTCTTGATTCGGTGAAGAATTGGAATGATCATTTTTTCTGGGTTGATAACTTTGCTTGTCCTGAGATTTTTCCATGGCACACCGCCAAAAGTGTTGTCAAGTATTTCGCCCCTAAGGAGGGCGGATTTAACGCTGAACATTTAGCCATCCTTGTTGATAACCCAATTCCTTTTCGGAGGTTTCCGGAACCCTTTCTTTGCTGGGTTGGGTTGAGTCGCTACTATAACTTGGGTGAGGATACTTATCCTGTATATCTTGACAGTGTTGATGCGGGTAAGTGTGTGTGTTTTTTCTTTTATATGCCATGTTTTTGATGCCTTTGGTGTTTTTTCTTCTGACTTTTTCTCTTTGTTATGCAGAGATAGATTTATTTTCTTTGGTCAAACATGCGGATCCTACCAAGGTGAAAGTTGCTGGAAGGCCACGCCGTGAGGGGGAGCCCAAGCTTTTTGAAGTTGCTGTTCGGCGGACGGTTCCGCTTGCACCTATTCGCTCGGATAGTGAATTGAGTGCTAGCGTTGATGAGCTATTTGGTGATGGTGTTCGTGCGGGACAGGGTGGTTCTGCTGCTGGTGATGATGGTGCGGAGCGGGGTGGTTCCGGTACTGGTGGTAGCAATGGTGTTGAATTTCAAGTAGCCACATCAGTTGATAATGTTGGGCAAAATAATGTTGTTGTGAGGCTCAAGCGGAAGAGGAAGAACATGAATGTTCTCAAGAGTGCTGGTGAGCCTTCCCATCCTGCAAAGAAGTTAAGGGATGATTTTAGTGATTCTAGCCGGTCTACTGTTGGTGGCAAATCTTTTGCCGTTATTCAGGGTTTGCTGGCAAAGAGTATACTGAATGTGGAAGCCGGGGTTGAGGCTTTACCCACTATGCCCCTTATCACTTCCTCCATTTCTGTTATGCCGGAGCGTGAAACGGATGTTCAATCTGAAGCTTCTTCTGAGGTTCCAGTCCGTTCGTCTGATCCTTCTAGAAGGTTCATTATTTCCTCTGATCTTTCGCAGTCTTTTAGTATTCATTATGCTAAAGTTTGTTCCTTTTTCAGGCATCTGGTTCCTGTGATGACAGTGGCTACAACTACTACTTCCGTTGTTTTTACTTCGGCTTTGAAGGAGAAAGGAAAGGAAAAAATGGCTGGTTCTTGATGCGTGGTTTTGTAACCTTACAACAGGTTTTACCTCTCGAGGGATCTCAAGAGGCTTACAACCCCACCAGGCAGTGTACCTGACCGATGTAGTATAGTGTAGTGGTAAGTACGGGGGATTGATCGTTCTCCACAGGGAATAGTGTTCGTTAGGTATGAAAGGCTACTCTAATTAGGTCTAAGGGTCGAGGAAGATTCTTTTTATGTTTTTATAGTTTTTTATGAAAGCAAGTAAAATCTCGGTTTTGAAGGAGTGGGCGGAATTAGTTGCTAGTCAACTAACCCAAATTACTACGAATGCAAATAAAATAAAATAACAAAAATGAAAATGTGGTGAGAAACTTATGTGTAGAGAAATGTGTTTACTTAGATTTCCTTACTCCCTAACTATCTTTTACCGGTTAATTAGTGTGTATTAGTTGCGTGGATGACGGGTGTATTCCTTAATACCATTCGTGGGGTGGCGTACTTACTTCCCCAACTCTACAAGCTCCTACTTCACTCCTATGTCGAGCCGGCTAGGAAGCTCCTAACATGGGATCACTAGAATTCGCTTGTGCATTAAATACAACCATAAAAACCTTTAGTACGCATTTGGTTCATGTTTCTTAAGACGTTCAAGCAAGTTACCGAATAGGAAGTTAGCCAGTTTTCTTAAGCCTAACATAGATAAACAATCATCCAATACAACTAATAACACACTAACAACCAATAATCAATAGCTAGGTTTCATTAGATCTAAGCAAACACAAGATAAAATTAGCCTAACATGTTAAACAAAAGACAAGAATAAGATAGAATCAAACAACACATAGACATATTGAATGATTAATTGATAACTTATCTTTCAATGAAACATGGAAGATCTCAAGGCAAAAAGCCCTGAAAAAGTAGCTAAAATCGTCTTAGGGTTTTCTCCCAAAATTCCACACACTAAGCTCTCTTTAATGACAAAAAATTAGAAAACTATATATAGATTTTTGGATCTGACGGCGTCACCTTATGGAGTGTGACGCCGTCACCTCGCCGCTTTTAGGGTTCCCGGATGACCTTCTTGACGCCGTCCCTCTTTAGCTCTTCAAAAATCCATTCTGGCTTATCAAGGCTTGACGCCGTCGAACCATGAACGTGACGCCGTCCCCTTATGATTTAAGCCGTGACGCCCTCGATCAAGTTAAAGCGTGACGCCGTCAGAATTCACATGCTATTTTCACTGGCCCGTCATGAGTAAATTTCACGTCCAACTTTTCTTGCCAAGGCATGACGCCGTCCAGAGTAAAGTCTGACGCCGTCAAGAGTAACTTTTAGCCGATTTTTGAGACTTTGCCGTTTTCTTCACTTTAATGCTCCAAAAACGTCCAAAATGCCTCATTTTCCAGATTTCTCCTCAAAAGTACCTAAAATGACAAAAGGAACGATTTAGGGCAATATTTGATCAAATAAATACGATTTAAGGCTTAAATGACCCCTTAAAAGCGGTACACTTTTCGCTTCATCAAATACCCTTACACTTGAGATTTGCTTGTCCTCAAGCAAATGCGCTTTTATTCTAATCAAAATACAAGTTAGGGGTCATTTAACGCTAATATAAAAGTAATTACAACAAATAATCGTTCCACTTCAATCATAATAAGCACGGAGATTACAAACTAGCACCTCACAAGTAGTGTTTAGATACTCACATCTCTCAAGTGTCATCAAAATAAATCTCATAAATGAAAACGGATAATATCTCTCACTACCTGTCATAGCAAATAGATTACCATAGGCTTGGGAAAGGATCGAAAACCTCCTCCACTAGGCGTAAGCACCTAAGATAAACTATCAAAGAGGGCTTTTAAACGGGTTATAACGTTAGGTGTAGGGATATGATAAACACGGTTTTGTTGGATAAAGGATATTTTACTGGTGGCGAGTTAAAAATCTTGATCAATTACATGTACTATACAATGTTGCTAAGCCAAGACTAGACTCGATCTTAAGCTAGAAACGAAATAACAAAATAACAAAAATATAAAACAAACATAAAATAAAACGGGATGGTAGTCCGTATGTTTTTTTTTTCTATTTTTTTCATTTTCTCATTTTTTTTGTGTTTTTCTTGATTTTTTTTTTTTTTTTTTTTTTTTTTGCATACACTTTTACCCTACCATCCAAAATAATACATCATAGGGGCGTTGCATCCCCCTTACACTTGAACTTTTACATAACTTTACAAGTACTAATCTAATGACTCGAATTAAGATAATTGAAAAACTTGGAGTACTTTTAAAACATTTAGCACATATGGGGGTAATAAATGATGTTCTTCCCCATTACTCCATTATACTAGTACTTTACCCATGAGTCCCAATCGTCCCAAAACAATATGTACAAGGATATGACTCGACTTAGCAACCATGTAATCAATTAGATAATTAACTTGGGTTTAAACAAATCTTGTAACAATAATGCACTAAAAATGAGTGCATACAAGGTAGGCTAAGGCGATTTGGGTGTACATTTTAGTGGGGTGTAACAAATTCTTCCTTTAAGTAAAATGCTTAAAGGTCGAAACGAAAAGATAGGCTCTGAGGGGTGTACTAGGGGTATCGTGTACTAAAAATGAGTACAACGCAAAGGGTGTGGGAGAATTACTTGACTAATGTAGCCAATGTAATTATAACAAAAACACAGGTGTAAAACAATGGGTTAATCCTAATGCCTCTTATCATGTAGTAAATCTAACTACACGAATGTAGTCTCACTTGTGGCCTTGGAATGGTCCTAACGCAAGTTCTAGAATCTAAGTGCTACCGGTACACACATCATAGCATAAATGCTTTTCCTACCAATTCTAGGGGTGAACCTCACATATTTGGGGGTGGAAAATTTTTTAGTGGTACGGTTTTTGTGCTAGTTATATAACTCCTATCCGTGAGACGCTCATTAAGATCAAAGTTTCACTCCTAAATGTTGTAAAAAATTTTAAATTTGGCACTAAAATTACCTTAACAAGTATTTCTCTCAGTTTTATTACACATCTACCATCAAACAAACAAAAATCAAGCGCAATGGCATTCTCTAAAATCGTACTTTTACCCTCCCCTTACACTTAAGATGAACATTGTCCCCAATGTTCAAATAATAAGATGTAAAAGCAAAAAGTAAAAGAATGAAATCAAATACTCCCCTGATTCGCTCGGTGGATAATGAAATTACACGGTTAAATCTTCCTCCAAAGAGAATGTTGAAGCTCCATGACTAATGCATCGCCATAAGCTTGATTCCAAAAACATCTCCTTGTCCAAAATAACCTGTTAAACCTGAGAAAACAAACACGAAAACCTGCATAACATCGGCGGGAAAAATCTATATATAAGGATATAATGCTTGTGGAATGATAATTTTGCAGATTCCTGGAGATTATAAGTTGGAGATTTTAATAAAAACTTTTTATGAAAACAAAACTTTCAAAAATTTCTGGAAATTAAATCTGACGCCGTCAGGTTATAACCCCTGACGCCGTCAGAAATGACCTGACAAAAATTTTCGTTTTAAGTTTCCGGAAAATTTCTGAAAAAACCTTTACCTTACTTCCTGGAAATCCTGCAAAACATCATTATGACTCGATACAAGCATTTGACTCAAACAAATACGAATATGTATGCTAATTTATTATTATTACGATTCATGTTCATTTGTGTTCTAATAAACCGATTTAGATTTCCCTTACACTTATCTTTTGCAAAATACCTTTATATGTAGTTAAGACGAAGTTAAAAACAACATAAAGCATTTTCACAAATTAGTTTTTAACATGAATCAATAATAATAAAAATTAAACACACATACGGAAAATAAAATCAAACAAACAAATAAATAAACACACAAAGCAAATAAAACAAATAAAGCTTGGGTTGCCTCCCAAGAAGCGCTTTTCTTTATTAACGAGTCTTGTAGCTAGACTCAAAGTCACGGGGTCTACGTTTTTCCGTTTTGCTTCTCAATTGCCCCTCTAATCATCCTAACAACCTCCATATCAATTTTGTATTTAGGTCCAAGGTTTAAGCAATCTTTATAATAAAGGCTTCTCTTATTCCAAACATGGTCCATGCCTTTTTCTTTATCCTCTTCATTGATGTCCTCAATCGCACCAATGTTGTCCATGTCAAATCGAGGCACAAAACGAAACTCATTAACCCGATAAGGCATCTTATATGTGATCCTATCTATGTGATTAGAAAACTGAACCGTGCCTTTCAAACGGTCATATCTTAAATTGGATGCTTCGATAAATGGCTTACCTAACACAACGCGAGATAGGCGGCAGTCAACAACACTTGCCATATCTTCTAAAATCATGAAGTTGGTGATAAAGGTAAAGTTCCCAACAAGGATATGTATATCCTTAATCCTTCCAACGAAGTTGCAAACTCCGCCTGGACACTTGGGGTCCATCCTAGGCTCAAGTGGTGTGTTTATGATTTGGCTATAAAGGCCTGAGGACATAACGTTGATTGGGGATTCACAGTCAATGTAAGCATGCTCAACGTATTGGTACCCGATCATACATGGTATCTTCACATTCCCGGGATCACCTCTCTTAATCTTTGGGTCAATTCTAACAAAAGGTGGTCGAGGGTTATCAACTAGGTTGTTATAGTAAGCAATCTCCTTCTTAGTGGGGTATTCATTGAAACAATCATCCAACCTAGGATCTACCTTTACTTCCTCAATTTTCTCAATCAACTTATCAACCGTAAGATTATTACGTTCTAAGTAATTATCTGAGTATATGGCGGTCCCTAAGTTGTTCAAGGCATAATCAAGCTCTTTATCAATCATTCTACTGAGCTCCCTGAGCTCACTAATCTCATTCTCAAGTTGGCTACGCAACAAAGCCACTTCGTCAGGTGTAAGGGGTGGATTCGCGTTTTCCATAATGGCAAACTGAATAGTCAATGAAAATCTGTTACGAACAAAAGCACAAAGAAAATAGATAGACTAAAGAAAACCTAGAAAAATAAAATAAAAATCTCACTAGAAAGGAATCTAGTGAGTAGACCTAATAGAAATAAAAATTCAACCTAAACAATAACTATTCCCCGGCAACGGCGCCAAAAACTTGATGCGTGGTTTTGTAACCTTACAACAGGTTTTACCTCTCGAGGGATCTCAAGAGGCTTACAACCCCACCAGGCAGTGTACCTGACCGATGTAGTATAGTGTAGTGGTAAGTACGGGGGATTGATCGTTCTCCACAGGGAATAGTGTTCGTTAGGTATGAAAGGCTACTCTAATTAGGTCTAAGGGTCGAGGAAGATTCTTTTTATGTTTTTATAGTTTTTATGAAAGCAAGTAAAATCTCGGTTTTGAAGGAGTGGGGCGGAATTAGTTGCTAGTCAACTAACCCAAATTACTACGAATGCAAATAAAATAAAATAACAAAAATGAAAATGTGGTGAGAAACTTATGTGTAGAGAAATGTGTTTACTTAGATTTCCTTACTCCCTAACTATCTTTTACCGGTTAATTAGTGTGTATTAGTTGCGTGGATGACGGGTGTATTCCTTAATACCATTCGTGGGGTGGCGTACTTACTTCCCCAACTCTACAAGCTCCTACTTCACTCCTATGTCGAGCCGGCTAGGAAGCTCCTAACATGGGATCACTAGAATTCGCTTGTGCATTAAATACAACCATAAAAACCTTTAGTACGCATTTGGTTCATGTTTCTTAAGACGTTCAAGCAAGTTACCGAATAGGAAGTTAGCCAGTTTTCTTAAGCCTAACATAGATAAACAATCATCCAATACAACTAATAACACACTAACAACCAATAATCAATAGCTAGGTTTCATTAGATCTAAGCAAACACAAGATAAAATTAGCCTAACATGTTAAACAAAAGACAAGAATAAGATAGAATCAAACAACACATAGACATATTGAATGATTAATTGATAACTTATCTTTCAATGAAACATGGAAGATCTCAAGGCAAAAAGCCCTGAAAAAGTAGCTAAAATCGTCTTAGGGTTTTCTCCCAAAATTCCACACACTAAGCTCTCTTTAATGACAAAAAATTAGAAAACTATATATAGATTTTTGGATCTGACGGCGTCACCTTATGGAGTGTGACGCCGTCACCTCGCCGCTTTTAGGGTTCCCGGATGACCTTCTTGACGCCGTCCCTCTTTAGCTCTTCAAAAATCCATTCTGGCTTATCAAGGCTTGACGCCGTCGAACCATGAACGTGACGCCGTCCCCTTATGATTTAAGCCGTGACGCCCTCGATCAAGTTAAAGCGTGACGCCGTCAGAATTCACATGCTATTTTCACTGGCCCGTCATGAGTAAATTTCACGTCCAACTTTTCTTGCCAAGGCATGACGCCGTCCAGAGTAAAGTCTAACGCCGTCAAGAGTAACTTTTAGCCAATTTTTGAGACTTTGCCGTTTTCTTCACTTTAATGCTCCAAAAACGTCCAAAATGCCTCATTTTCCAGATTTCTCCTCAAAAGTACCTAAAATGACAAAAGGAACGATTTAGGGCAATATTTGATCAAATAAATACGATTTAAGGCTTAAATGACCCCTTAAAAGCGGTACACTTTTCGCTTCATCAGTTCTCCTTCATCTTTTGATGCTTCTTTGTCCTCTAATGGTATCAAACTTGATGCTGGTGGTTTTCTTGATCTTTCCAGAAGTGATCTTTCTATCGGGGATATCCGAAGCGCGGCTAATGTGGATTCTATCCTTTTGGAAAAAAACTTATGCTCCGGGATGGAACGTGACTAATGGCTCCAATCTTAATGACCATGCGGAGTGCCGCAATATGATTTAACATTTCGCTCCACCCCATCATTTTTCCTATGTCCGCGGCATGGAGTATGACCAACTGTTTACTGAGTTTAATGTTGGTACGGCCCGCCAGACGGTGTTGGGTACCGAGCTGAGGATGCGGACTAAGCATAATATTATGGAGAGGAAAAAGCTATCTGCTCAATGTGAGAAGAAGGATGGGGAAGTCACAAGGCTAAAGGCTAAGTTAGCCCTTGTTGAGGCTGAGGCTGCGGAGGCGCTTCGTATTTGTGATCAAGTTTCTATTCTGAAGTCTGCAGAGAGTTCTCATGCCGCTGAAATGAATTCTTTGAGGGAGCGGAATTATGTTCTTGAGAGGGAACGAGATTCTCTTTCTACAAGGGTAGTAGAGATTCAATCTTTCGTAGATGGCAAGGAACGCGAGCTTGCGGATTTGAATGCCACGGTTGCTGCTAGTTAGTCTCAGAACAAGGGTCTTGCAGATCAGGTATACATTTTTGAGTTTTTTTGGACACTTTGCAGATTTCTTGTACTTTTGTCTTTCTCCTTCATCTTTTTTATTTTGTTTATATACTGATCCGTTTTATGTTTTCCTTTGCTGTAGGTGCACGTGTTTAAAGTTACATTGGATAGTTTGAGAGGACCCAGGATGCTCAGATGAGTGATGTTGTCAGCAGAGTGGCTAAGTTAGAAGTTGATCTGATAAAGGTCGAGACATTGTATCCTCATCTTCTTACTATTGTATCTAGTCGGCGGTGGCTGTTGACGCATGGTATGAAGCTCGTTGTTATTATATGCCTTAATTCTACGAAATACCGTGCGGCTTTAGGGGAAGCTTTGAGTTGTGCTCTGATGAAGGGTATGAAAGATGGATTGGCGGCTCGTATTGAGCATGGTAAGGCAGGTTTTAATCTTTTGGACGTTGCTACTCATAATCCTTTGGCGGAAGCAGATCATGATTTTGTGTTGCAAACGCTTCGTGATGTCGAGTTTCCTTTGTTGGCTGCTTTGACAACTCTTAGGGATTCCGGTATTGGAGGCATTATGGATCTTCTCCGTCTTGAAGGTCTATTTGCGAATGTTCCCGGAATGACTGATTTGCAACCTGATCTGAAATAGCCTATTGTCCCACTACATAATGCTGAAGATAGCTTAGTTATTGGTGATGCTTCTTTGTCTTCTTCTTTAAGTATTTCTCTCTAAAGGGTTGAGAAGATAAAGGAGAACATTGCTGCGCACAGACCTGCCCTTGCTGATGTTCTCACATCCATGGTTAGGCCTTTATTTACTGAGGTTTCACTAAGCATGGTAGCCATTCCTGAGAATGAGCCGGCCGCTGTCGTGGCTACCACTTCTTTATCCACAGCATTTGCTTCTACTGTGTCCGTCAGACCCCTCTCAACTGATGATTATGAGATATTGGACATGGATAATGGCGGAGGTGCTGCTTCTTTCGTTCCTTTAATTGATTTTGAGAAGGAAGACATCGAGACCACTCCGGAGCAAGGTCACACAGGTTAGGTTTTGTAATTTTCTTATGTCGTGACCGTGTGTGGTCTTTTTTGAACGGCTATTTGTAGTTGAACATAATCTTTCGCATGTTTTGTACAAGTAACTTGTTTTATATGCCATAGCCACTTGTGGTCTTTTTTGTAATAGGCATTACTTATATTTTGGAAACATTTTTTCATTTTGTGCCTTGGTCATGTGTGACTCTTGTGCGGCCTTTTGAACTTATGATTTGTTCTTTGATATTGTTTAAAAGACGTACTGATACGTTTTTTTAGTCTTATTTGAATATTTGTGGGTTATTCTCCCGGTACCGGATTTGCAATACCTCTTATGTACTTTGAGTGAATTGTCAGGCTACTCATCCTTTTGTTACGCGGAATAACATTCTTGGGTCATGCCCTAGTGTGTACGAGTCTTATTCACATATGTAATTGACTTTGCAAAGTAACTATTGAAAACTTGTTAGAGTAAACTTACTGAAGGTAGCTAATCTCCAATTTATTTTTATTTTATTTTATTTTTGTTTTTTAAATAAAGTAATACAATAAGGGGATTTTGAATACAAATAACTACTGCGGGGTCCGCATGAGTAGACTCCCTATTTTTTACAGTTGTAACACTTCTTGAATTTTGCATATAGGCCATGCTTGCGGAAGTTGATTTCCGTCTTGATCTTTTAACTTACACGCGCCTTTTACTTAGTACTTCCGTTCCGCGATCTTCAGACTTGGAAATATCAGGTAGTGCTTGAAATTTGTGTATGTTTCCTGCTTGCAGAAGTTGATTTCCGTCTTGGTCTTTTGGCTTATACCCACCGTTTCTTGGTGCTTCCATTCCATAATGTTTAGCCTTGGAAACGCTAGATGGTACTTGCTGCCCCTAATCAACAAGTTGGTCAAGCTGATTTCCGTGCGGAAGCAAGTGCCGATGGTGGATCAAGGTAGTGCTTGATCTTCCGTCTGCGCCCTAGTCAATAAACTGGAGAAGATGATTCCCACACGGAAGCAAGTTCTGATGGCAGGTCAATGTTGTTCCGATGACTAGGGTCACATACCAGTTTTTCCTTGCTGGTCTAAATGGTGTTAAGGTTTGGTGGATTATCCTTATCGGTCATCCATTAGTTATATTTAACCCAAGTCGTAAGCGCATGTTCCAGCTTACAAGTTGGGTGGCAACAAGGATGAAGGCATCATTTTCATCCTTTGTTGATTGACGTTGTAGGGAGGATTTTGATCATCGGAGGCAACTTTAAGCAAAGAATTTCCCTTGGTGTACGGTTTGTACCTATCCCTAGCAACGTGTGCTATTCCCCATTCCATCTCTCCCTTCCGTGCCCCTATTATCTCCTGCCTTCCTTCCCATGGTTGTCATCTCGATCAACCATTAAATATTCATGCTTTTTACCACTTTGATGGCCAACGAGAACCTTGTTGGTTGTGAGGCTTTCGTTGTTCATGCAGCCTTTGAAAATAAAAGCCGTTACTCTAGACCGCATGGTCCAGGTGAGCTTTTTTCGGGTCCAGGTCAGTGGTATTGGGAATGCTTGTAATGGCAGGATGGAGGGTGGGCGGATGAGACGCCTTTCAGCCCAAGAACGGTTTGAAATTCACTGTATTGCTCAAAAGGACGCTCGAGGACGTTATGGAGGGGTGTTCGGATGAATGGGATTTGTAGAGCATAAAGATTTAGGGTTATTAGTCGTCATTTAAGAATGACAAACTGCTATTAGTAGTCATTTAAGAACAGGTCTGGACCGCGAGATAACCTCCTTGGTTCTGACGTCGCCTGCTATCCCACGTAATATATGAGTGCATGCTTGAATTAACTTTGAGTATGTAATAGTTGATCATCAGCAAATGACGTTTTATTATTGATAACATCTTCAACTTCTCTTGGGTGGTTATTGTGAATTCCATCGCTATGATACTCTGTATTATGCTTTGTGTTGAACGTCTTTATTGTTTTTGTGGGATTAGTTGCATCTTCCTTCGTTATGATAACCTTTTATAGAGGAGGATCGACTGTTGTTTCACGTGTGAACAATGGCTTTGCCTGAGTCCTTAGCATGTAGGCACGTGCCTAGACTTGTAGCTGGGGTATCTTCCAGTCTTGTTGGAATTGACATAAAGTATGTTGTCTTGTCTTTTTAACGTCTCGGGAAGGAACACATTTTGTCTTTTCCCAAATTCTTCTCGCTTAACATTGTTTGTGAGTGATCCAGCCTTCCGGCCCGTGTCGGCCAAAGAGTACACCTCTTCCAGTGAGTTCGAACGATGTATTTAATTTGTCATAAGGACCGTTTGGGGGTTTTTTTGGACTGTTTCCTTTCATCCTGAATTGATTTTCTTAATATGATAGCAAAACTTTTTGTACTTTGTTAATTACCCCGGGACTAATCCATGGAACATAATTAAGCTTTGTTCCTTTCGGATTGGTAATTATTAATTCAGCACCGGGATCATTTATTTAAGATGATCCGTCCGTGAATAAGATCCATCGCTCCATTTTTTTTATCGAAGTATACTTTATGATTTAGCCATATCAAATCTAGCGTTAGCTTTCTGTTGGCATGTAGTTGATTTCTAGGTCTCTCGAGCTACGTTTGGCGGGGGTAGGTCAGCATTTACTTAGCCTCCCTTTCTACTACTTTACGCGCCGCACCTTTGTAGCTGCGAGCTAGGTGGCTGGTACCTCCTTTATTGGTACGGTTGTTTATAGTGATTTTTCTGCGGATTTGTTTGTGAGATGCCTTGTTTCGATTCTTGAATTTTTACGCGTGTATTTTACTTTAGTTTCTCAACTACTTGTATAGCCTTGCTTCTTCTTTGCGTCTCACCTTGGATCTTTTGTCTAGCCAAAGTGCATTTTTTCCGCTTGCCCGGGCGGTGTTCACGTGACGTCCGTCGTGTCCGCTAGGTACCAAGTAAACACATTTGGGTTGTTTTTAAGCAAATCACATGATTTCTTCTGTCCTTCGCATTTTGTTCCGGGCATCCTGGGTGAATTATAACGTTGACTTGCTCCTCTGTTGTCGGCTGGAGGTTATCCTTCTAGTCTGGAGACCGTTACGCATTTGAGCAGGAAGGTCATGTTATTCCGGAGTTTTAGTATTCCTTCTCCTACTGGATTTTCCAACATGCCATAAGCCGTCGATTGAACGGCTCGTATTTTCCGGACCCCCGTTCTTTTTAGGCTTCCACTGTATGTTGATTGTGATCGTATCACGGCTAAATTTACCTAAGCGGAGGTGGCCCTTATTTCGGCAATGGTATTTGTCCTGTGAGCAATGCGTAGAATAGAATAAGAGGCGCTGTTTATGGAATACTTTTGGTTTCTTATCAATAATCATGCTGCATTCTTGTGGTTGACCACTTATTCGCTCTCATGTGATGTATGAGATTGTTTTTATAGATCACTATGGTTTTCAAAGGTGGGGATGGAATTTTCGTTTTTAGAAGAGATGGTGATTATTTAGCTACTTCCTACCATGCTTGTGCTGGTTAAAATCGTTAGTGGCTCATCTTTTCCCGGTATTCTCCTATGCTTTCTGTTGTTGATTGATCCCCGCTTTTTTTGTTTCTATTTCTTTCTCCGACCAGAGTCGTCATTGGAAGGTTTTTGTTTTTTTTATTTTTTTTATTTTTTATTATTAATAATTTTTTTTGCGTGGTTTCTATGGCGGAAGTAATTTCTTTTGCTATTGATTTTGACCGTTGTTGTTCCCCTAGGGGAAGATGCAGTTATCTTCATCATTTCTGTCATGCAGGTGCTTGATTCGCTATGGGTTGGTTATTTCGTTCATAAATTATGATTTTTTTCATGGCTTCCAATGTGTCCTTCGTATGTCTGCTTTTCGTGTCGAATCTTTGTACGAAATATTTCATTGATTCCTTCTTTCTTTGCATGACATGATGGAGTTCCATGGAATTTTTGATATGCCTTTCATGTTCAGGGAAGTTCGTTAGGAATGCTTCTCTCAACTCATGGTAACTATTTACGGATTTTGGAGGGAGATTATCAAACCAAACCCTAACGGGTCCAATAAGTGTGGTCTTGAACATGTGGCATTGGGTGGGCATATCCCAGTGCTGTACCCGTGCTACTTCTTGGAAAACCATAAGGTGATGCACTGAGTCTTCACTTCCGTCATATGACTTGGCATGTAGGTTCTTTTTGGTAGGTCGATATTGCGGATATGAGCAGTGAACGGATGAGCTTCCTCGTGCACCCGTGGCTGTGCCGGGTTATCTTTCCTGATGCTCAGTCTTTGCTTTTTTTAGCTTTTATTCCCGATTTCTGCCACCTTTTCCCTTGTTCTCGGATGGCCCACCCATCTTTCGGGGGTACGCCTCATAACACCTTCCGAAAGTGAGTTCCATTCCTTGTGACTGGAAGCTCCGATAGTCACTTCCCGTTCCTCCTTCCTCACAACGGTATGACTGTTGCTTGAAATCTTGTGTGTGTACCGGTGTGCTCCTTTCTTTATCTCCCAGTTTGTTAAGCACTTCTTGTTCCAACCTTCTGAACACCATTTCTTTCTCGAGACTTCTTTCTTCTAGTGACCTTGATTGTTCACCCCCTGGGTTGAGGCTACCGGACGCGTTTTGGAGTTGCTCAAGTTTGTTTTTCCTCTTGAGATTTGTTGGATCGATATACTCTGACCAAACTAACTTGTTGCTTCTCTAAGGATTTAGCAACCTTGGATAAATCCAAAACTACTAATATTGAAACGCTGATATACTTTGTTAAGTATGCGGAATCTACTTCAACAAAGCTAAGAAGAATTAACACAAAACTTTGATTATATTAAACCTTGAACCTGCTTACTTTATACAGATTCACTAACAAACTCTAAACACTAATACTCTAATAATTGACTAATACTTTTCTCTAAAAACTCATATCTCTAATGCCAACCTAGGGATCCTTTTATAGGTACAAGGAAAACCTTAGTCGGTTTACAATACTTGAACGACAAGTAATTCTAATTATAGTATAATAATAACTCTATGAACATTCTAGAATTACACATTAATCCTTTAAACGTATTTGCATATCAGTCCTTTATCTTTAGCAGTACTTTGACTTCTTTAGAACATGAGCAGTACTTTGACTTCTATCGAGCAGTACTTTGACTTTCTTCATGTAGCAGTACTTTGTAGCCCAACAATCCTCCCCTAACTTGAATTCCACTTGCTTGATTTCAAGTTCCTTTGTATTTCTTTAACTTCAACATTTTTATCTTCAAGGAAAGACTGTATCATTAACTTCTATCACATGTTTGTTTTATCATCATCAAAGTAATCATTAACTTCAATCTTTATCAGCAACAGATCTTTTTAATCTTTTAGCAACCTTGGATAAATCTAAAACTACTAATATTGAAACGCTGATATACTTTGTTAAGTATGCGGAATCTACTTCAACAAAGCTAAGAAGAATTAACACAAAACTTTGATTATATTAAACCTTGAACCTTCTTACTTTATACAGATTCACTAACAAACTCTAAACACTAATACTCTAATAATCGACTAATACTTTTCTCTAAAAACTCATATCTCTAATGCCAACCTAGGGATCCTTTTATAGGCACAAGGAAAACCCTAGTCGTTTTACAATACTTGAACGACAAGTAATTCTAATTATAGTCTAATAATAACTCTATGAACATTCTAGAATTACACATTAATCCTTTAAACGTATTTGCATATCAGTCCTTTATCTTTAGCAGTACTTTGACTTCTTTAGAACATGAGCAGTACTTTGACTTCTATCGAGCAGTACTTTGACTTTCTTCATGTAGCAGTACTTTGTAGCCCAACAATCCTCCCCTAACTTGAATTCCACTTGCTTGATTTCAAGTTCCTTTGTATTTCTTTAACTTCAACATTTTTATCTTCAAGGAAAGACTGTATCATTAACTTCTGTTTCATGTTTGTTTTATCATCATCAAAGTAGTCATTAACTTCAATCTTTATCAGCAACAGATCTTTTCAATCTTTTAGCAACCTTGGATAAATCCAAAACTACTAATATTGAAACGCTGATATACTTTGTTAAGTATGCGGAATCTACTTCAACAAAGCTAAGAAGAATTAACACAAAACTTTGATTATATTAAACCTTGAACCTGCTTACTTTATACAGATTCACTAACAAACTCTAAACACTAATACTCTAATAATCGACTAATACTTTTCTCTAAAAACTCATATCTCTAATGCCAACCTAGGGATCCTTTTATAGGCACAAGGAAAACCCTAGTCGGTTTACACTACTTAAACGACAAGTAATTCTAATTATAGTCTAATAATAACTCTATGAACATTCTAGAATTACACATTAATCCTTTAAACGTATTTGCATATCAGTCCTTTATCTTTAGCAGTACTTTGACTTCTTTAGAACATGAGCAGTACTTTGACTTCTATCGAGCAGTACTTTGACTTTCTTCATGTAGCAGTACTTTGTAGCCCAACAATCCTCCCCTAACTTGAATTCCACTTGCTTGATTTCAAGTTCCTTTGTATTTCTTTAACTTCAACATTTTTATCTTCAAGGAAAGACTGTATCATTAACTTCTGTCTCATGTTTGTTTTATCATCATCAAAGTAATCATTAACTTCAATCTTTATCAGCAACAGATCTTTTCAGCAACACATCTTTTCAGCAACTCAGCATCATATTGGCAATAGGTACATTAGATCTTAAAAGTTTCATACTATTTTCATCACTTCCAGGTGTGTTAACTCCTGTGAGAGGTGAATCATTGAAAACTTAATGGATTTTGATGTCTCTTTACCAAAGCCATTAACTCTGGAGTAGCCAATGTTTAGGTTTAAGAACCATGGTACATTGATAACCATATGATTTTTAGCAAATCATCAGCTATCAACGGATTTGATTAGTCTTTACCAATAGCCGTTTGCTTTTGGACTAGCTAGTTCTTTTAGTACAATCACTACCATGGTGAACTAATTACCATACAATGGTTTTCCACAGCCTTTACCACAAGCCATTATCTTGTGGGCTAGCCAACTCTTCACTATCATAGATATGGTGAGTTGACGACCATACAATTTTTAGTAAATTGTCAACTAAAAACGGATTTGATAATCACATCAGAGCCGTACCCTCATGATAAGTCAAACTCTTTCTTGTTTACTTAAACATGGTGAGTTGAATACCATTTGTTGCTGTTTAAATCTTTTGTGCTTCAAAATGTTTTTGCACTTTTCAAAAATTACTGATTTTATAAAAAACTTTACTGGTTTCATGCTGCAAGCAGTACTTTGAGAAAGTACTGTTTGTCAAGCAGTACTTTTAAATAAAGTACTTATGTTTCAAAAGATTTATATTATAAATATCATACCAGTTGTTATGCATCAATCTTCAGCTAGCATTGTCCATTTAATGAACAATCCAATCACCATCAGTGCAGTTTCACTTTCTTCTTCCACTTCCATGCCATAATCTAGCATTCTGATCATCAGATCTCTAGTAAGTGGATATCTTTGCTCTGCTAGCATGTGGATCATTGTTCCATCTTCTAGCTCCAAAACATGTATTCCTACTGATTCAAAGAACCTCCATCTGTTAATTTCCCAATCCTCTTGATTTTCCAAGAGAGCACTATCACTTGTCTCTTCTGTTTCCCAGATGGTTGTGAGGTCTCCTAGTAGAACCAAACCTACTCCTTGTGGTGGAATATGTTAAAAATAAGTCTGCACTTGTAGATATAGCTGAAGCATATCCTCTCTGTCTATCAGATGTAAAATATCCCATAACAAGTTGAATACTCTAAAGCTTCCATTTTGTCTATGAAATATCAAATAGTCCCCTTCTTGTGAATCTACAACTGAGAATGTAGAAATCTTGGACTTCTTATCTGCAACTTCTTTTGATTTTGGATGCTCAAAGTCAACAACTCTTAAGTAATTTCTTAGCTCATCAGCTGTGTCTACTCTTAATTCAATAGAATCCTTGAGCTTCTTTGATGACTGTTCATCAGTTTTTGTTCTTTTCCTCTTTGAGCTCCTTGTAACAACTCTTTCCTTTCTACTATCTTCAAGCTTCTTATCTTCAAAAGAAATAATGCTTGCAAGATCTTTTTCTACAGCTTCCCTAACAGCATCATACAAATCCTTCATCTCTGTATGTGTCAATTTCACCAAACCTGTATATCCTCTACCTTTGAGATAAGCCATCATAGAATTTCTTTCTTGAGCTTTACTTTGTGGCCTTCTAGGTTTGATAATAAGTTTCCTTGACTCTTCAGCATCTAATTCAGCTTGTAATTTCCTTGCAGCTTCCTCATTTTTAGCATCCTGAATAGCTCTTAGATCTTTCAAGGTAAGCTTCTTCTTCTTAGTTTCTACCATGACACCTTTACCTTTGTCTTTTGGATCTAATTCCTGGGTAGGTTGAGAAGAAGTATGAGGTTGTTGTTCAACATCAAGAATACTTATGCCTCTTGGTCTAGACATATTCAACATGATGTCAGCAATAGTCTCATCATCACTTTCAGTATGTTTTCGAACTTCTTCTTCCTGTTGAACTGTATTGGAAGGGCCAACTTCCTCTTGAACTTGGTTTGAGGGACCAACATCTTCCTCAAAATCCAAAGTTCTTGGTGTAATCATTACTTGACTTACAGTTCCTTGATGAGCAGTACCTTGAAGAGCAGTACTTTCAGCATCAATTCCTTCCAAATCCACTTCCTCAGTATCACCACTTTTTACTTCAACAGTAGCATCTTCAATGTTGATCTGCTCTATTTCATCACTTTTCCTCTCAACAGTATCTTCATGAGGAATATCTTCAAGTGGTGTATCATTATAAAGCCCAGTATCTTCATTGAACTCAGTATCTTCATTCAAATTCTCTAAATTCCTCCCCAATTGGAATGAAGACTGCTTGTTGATTTTTCTTTTCTTTGACTTAGACTTCTTTGAGTGTTGATCAGTCTTCTTCTGTGACTTTACCCACAACCTGTGTTGCTTTACTAATGGCCAAACAAACCTCTTTAATCGTCTGAACTTTCTTGTCAAATCCAATATCTGGTCAGCTTGATCATCAGTGACCTTCTTGAGCCTCCTTAAATCCCTTGAAAGCTCATAGTTGGTCAAGACATCCTCAACCACTTCCTCATCTTCCTCAGATGTTTGATGCCTATCTGTGGAAGCATAATCATTGGGAGTTGGTGGTGGAGTCGCATCTTGAGGTGAATTCTCCTGAGCAGCACTTTGTGGAGATGGTTCAGCAACTGGAGATGAAACAGTATGTTGAGAAGCAGTATGTTGAGAAGCACTATCTTCTCTTGAAGCTGGTTGCTCTCTAATTGCTGATGCAGAGGATTCCTCTTGCTCTTGTTCTTGCTCGTGCTCTGCATCCCTAACTGCTTGTGCAACTTCCAATATATTGGCTGTCAAAGGTGTATTTCTCCCAGAGAACTTGATACCCTTCTTAGCAATGAATGCAAAGACCTTTGGTGGAAGTGTGACTGTAGGTAGAAAACTTTGAGGTTTAGAAATACCCTCAAGTTGTTTGTTTAAGAATACCTGAATAAACCTCGGGTACATCAAGAATGGTGAACCATTAGTGATGTGTGAGAGCATTCCATCAAAAATCATCCTTGAAAAGTTGAAAGGACGATTTGTAGCTAAACCCACCAATGCAGAAGCAATGTTCTGACCAAACTGCTCCCATGAAGTACTCTTAGGACTCAAGCAGTGAAGTAGAACATGTATGAGATATTTCCAATGCGGACTAAATAATGGCTTCTGAAAAGTAAGAATGGTGAGATCACCTTCATACCCAATATCCCTGAGTGTATCCCAAATATCTTGTCTTTCAAAACGAATAGCACTCCCTTCATCATTAAACTGCAAATCTTCCCTAATTGAAGCTTCAGTAATCCTAATTGCTCGACCAGCAACCTTAGCACGAATAAAAGGAACACCATCTTGTGCATCAGACTTAGCAGTAGACCAAAACTGTTGAATCCATGGTCCAATTACATCAGGGTTTACCAAAATAGCATAATTGATTGATGACCCAGTCAAGAAATCAATTATCGCATGAAAATCAACATTCTTTGCCGTTTTATCCAAGTTCGCGACCACGTTATGCTTAGAACAGAAATCACGTGTAGCCATTGATTGTGAAGAGGGAAAGAATGTGTTAAGCGAAGGTAAATTGATATTAGAATCGTAGATATCGAATGAATAAATGGATGGATAAGAATAAAGTGAAGAGTGAAAATCGGTATAATGGGATAGGGTAAATATGGGTAAGATTTAAAAAATCAAAGCCTAATTAATAGAGTTACCGTTATAGTTGGCTTTTACCTCCTCCCGAATGAATTAATTAACTGTAACCCCACATTTTTGACCGTTGGAACAGTACTTCCATGTAAGCAGTACTTCCACCTAACCAGTACTCTTCAAAGCAGTACCTTGGAGCAGTACATTGCAAGAACAGTACTTTGTATAGAAAACCAGTACTTTCCATCCTCTTATACTTCTAAACGATCCAAATAAACTTCAAACTAATCCAAGAACTGATATGATGGCGCATGCATAAGTTCTAACTAATAACTATGTTGCCTCCCCTCAAATACAACATAGGTTCTAAACTAAACTAAAAATTCAATACTTTCATTAAGAACTAAAAGAAAGTATACTAACTAATACTAAAGCCTCCCCTCAAATGTAGCCTAGTAGTTAATCATCCCAATGCTCACAACTAAGTGGTTGAATCTTGAAACATCAAATCCCTTTGTGAGTAGATCAGCTACATTGTCATCTGTGTGAACCTTGACCACATTTATAAGCCTGTGCTCATAACAATCTCGAATGAAGTGATGCCTAATCTGAATATGCTTGGTCTTGGAGTGATAAACTGGATTCTTCACAATACAGATGGTACTCTCATTATCAATGTTGATAGGAGTATTCTTGAAGTTGTATCCATAATCCAAGAGTTGATTCTGCATCCACAAAACTTGTCCACAACAGCTTGCAGCAGCAACATATTCTGCTTCAGTAGAGGAGGTTGCTGCAATTGTTTGTTTCTTACATTGCCATGAGACTAATCTTCTTCCAAGATATTGACATCCACCAGTGGTTGATCTTCTATCATAATTATCTCCTGCATAATCACTATCTGAAAAACCTTCCAAGTGAAAAGGTGACTACTTAGGATACCATAATCCTAACTTTGGTTGATACTTGAGATATCGAAAAATCCTCTTGACTGCATACATATGTGAAACCTTGGGTGTAACCTGATATCTTGCACACAAGCATACAGCAAACATGATGTCAGGTCTTGATGCAGTTAAGTACATAAGACAACCAATCATACATCTGTAAAGCTTCACATTCACAGCTTGTCCATCTTCATCCTTGCCTAATGGTTTATTGTTGTCAATGGGTGTGGTGACAGGCTTGACAGTTGGAAGGTCGAATCTTTTAAGTATGTCTTCAACATACTTTTCTTGATTAATGAAGATTCCATCTCTTGTTTGTTTAACTTGAAGCCCCAAAAAGAAAGTTAATTCTCCCATAGAACTCATTTGAAACTCCCGCTGCATAAGTTCTTCAAATTCTTTCACCATAGTCTTCTTCGTGGCTCCAAAGATAATATCATCCACATAGACTTGGACTAACATAATGTCCTTCTTATCTCTTTTGATAAAAAAAGTCTTATCAATTGCTCCTCTCCTATAACCATGTTGTAATAGAAAAGGGTTAATACATTCGGAGGTTACTAAAGTTTGTCAAAAATTTGAAAAAAGGTTACTAAAGTTTTTTTTGGTTGAATTAGGTTACTGTAGTTTGCCAAAAATTTGAATTAAGTTACTATAGTTTCCCAAAGATGAACTAAGTTACTATAGTTTCCCAAAAATTTGAATTAAGTTACTATAGTTTCCCAAAAATTTGAAAAAAGTTACTGCGAAACTAGTGAAAAAAACTTGGCTAGAGGAAAAACGATCAAGTGGGAAACTATAGTAACCTAATTCAACCAAAAAAAACTTTAGTAACTTTTTTCAAATTTTTGGCAAACTTTAGTTACCTCCGGATGTATTAACCCTAATAGAAAATTAGAGAGTCTCTCATACCAAGCTCTGGGAGCTTGATGAAGGCCATACAGTGCCTGGATCACCTTGTAGACTTTATTTGGATGTGCAGGATCTTCAAAACCAGGAGGTTGTTTAACATAAACTTCCTCATTAATTGTGCCATAAAGGAAGGCACTTTTCACATCCATTTGGTAGACAGGAAATCCCATGTATGATGCAAAGTCAAGAAATAACCTTATTGCCTCGATTCTTGCAACAGGAGCAAACACTTCATCATAGTCCACTCCTTCTTCTTGGTGATATCCTTGTGCAACCAATCTAGCTTTATTTTTGATAACATTCCCTCTTTCATCTCTTTTGATTCTGAAAACCCATCTTGTACCAATGACTCTCTTGCCATCTGTTAGGATCTCTGGGAAATAAGAGTTTCTCAATGATGGGAGGATTGTTGGGATATGAGAAATAAGGAATTTCTCATTGCTGCCGATAGTGAAGCTGGTTCCTGCCGATAGTGTTGCATTGCTGCTGCGGTTGGTTCCTGCTGATAGTATTGTTTTGTTTCTGCCGATAGTGCTTATTGCTGCGGATAGTTATTGTTTGTTATCCATAGGTTTAGAAAGTTTGTTAGATTTATTTTTAGAAGAGATTGTTGTTTATCTCTTCACACGTTTTCTTGTAAGACGGGTTAGGGTTAGGGTTTCTTATCATTATAAAAGAAACATCCCATCCATGAGTTTAATGTACCTTTAACCTTTAACGATTTCAATATTTAATAACACAATTCTTAGTTCATAGTCTGATCCATAGAGGATCATTGTCGTTTAGAGTTTTCTTCTTTATTATACTTGCTGTTTAGTTTTCGCATAAATACTTGTATACCATACAGAGGTTCTTGTTTAACCAAGCTCAATCTAGCTCGAAGTACTCGATCCTACAAGTGGTATCAGAGCCTGGTAAGGATCTCTGATAAAGAAGAAAAAGTTCGATTTCATAACTCTCAACCCTCTTTCAATGGAAGATGAAATCCCTCAAAACAATGTCATTAACCCTGAAGAACATCAACCCAAACCTGAAACCTCACAAGTCCAAACACAAATTGTCACCACCATGTCCCCCAACAATGCTAAATTCCCATATCTGAAGAAAGATGAGTATGAAGTCTGGGCTATGAGAATGGAATATTGGATCACGAACACTGATTACAATCTGTGGAATGTGATTCTTAAGGGAAATAATAAGAAGAATACTGGAAGGGATAAGGATGGCAATATCTATCATGAGCCACCTGTTACAGCAGAAGAACACCTTGCAGTTCAAAGGGAAACCAAGGCGAGAACCCTTCTACTTCAGGCTATTCCAGAGGATCATATGAGTGATTTTCATCACTTGGATGATGCTAGAAAGATCTGGCATGCTGTAAAAGCCAGATTTGGAGGGAATGATGAATCCAGAAAGATGAGAAAGTCTATGCTCAAACAAGAGTTTCAGGAATTTAAGATTTCTGAGGCTGAGGGAATTCACAAAGGATATGACTGATTCCACAAGATCCTGAGTCAACTCAACCAGTTGAAAGCTAGGCCAGACGATGAAGATTGCAAAACTAAGTTTCTGAGGGCTTTACCACCATCCTGGTCTCAGGTTTCCATAATGCTCAAGGCCAAAGGAGGACTGGATTATATGAGCTTTGATGATCTGTACAACAAGCTGAAAACCCTAGAAATTGATATCAAAGGGTATTCCACCTACACACCTCATACTCCAACCCATACTGCTTTTGTTAGTAACTCTGGTGCTAACAAAGCATCATATGGAAACAGTCCAACACCATCAACATCATCAATCTCCTACTCACCTGCCACACCAAAAGCTCAGAGCAGATCTGATAATCTTGTAGTGGAGTGATGCGTGGTTTTGCAACCTTACAACAGGTTTTACCTCTCGAGGGATCTCAAGAGGCTTACAACCCCACCAGGCAGTGTACCTGACCGATGTAGTATAGTGTAGTGGTAAGTACGGGGGATTGATCGTTCTCTACAGGGAATAGTGTTCGTTAGGTATGAAAAACTACTCTAATAGGTCTAAGGGTGAGAGAAGATTCTTTTTATGTTTTTATAATTTTATGAAAGCAAGTAAAATCTCGGGTTTGAAAGAGTGGGCGGAATTAGTTGCTAGTCAACTAACCCAAATAACTACGAATGCAAATAAAATAAAATAACTGAAAATGAAAAGGTGGTAAAACTTATGTGGAGAGAAATGTGTTTACTTAGATTTCCTTACTCCCTAACTATCTTTTACCGATTGATTAGTGTGTATTAGTTGCGTGGATGACGGGTGTATTCCTTAATACCAATCGTGGGGTAGCGTACGTACTTCCCCAACTCTATGAACTCCTACTTCACTCCTATGTCGAGCCGGCTAAGAAGCTCCTAACATGGGATCACTAGAATTCGCTCATGCATTAAATACAACCATAAAAACCATTAGTACGCATTGGTTCATGTTTCTTAAGACGTTCAAGCAAGTTACCGAATAGGAAGTTAGCCAGTTTTCTTAAGCCTAACATAGATGAACAATCATCCAATACAACTAATAACACACTAATAACCAATAATCAATAGCTAGGTTTCATTAGATCTAAGCAAACACAAGATAAATCTAGCCTAGCATGTTAAACAAAAGACAAGAACAAGATAGAATCAAACAACACATAGACATATTGAATGATTAATTGATAACTTATCTTCAATGTAACATGGAAGATCTCAAGGCAAAAAGCCTTGAAAAAGCTGCTAAAATCGTCTTAGGGTTTTTCACACACAAAGTTCCACACTAATGACAAAAAATTGCAAAACTATATATAGAGATTAAGGTCTGACGGCGTCACGTTGTAGATTCTGACGCCGTCACCTCGCCGCTTTTAGGGTTCCCGGATGGCCTTCCTGACGCCGTCCCTCTTTAGACCTCCAAAATCCGCTCTGGCTTATCAAGGCTTGACGCCGTCAGAATAGGGCTTGACGCCGTCCCTCTTTAATTTAAGCCGTGATTTTCATATCGACCTTTTTCTTGCCAAGCCATGACGCCGTCCAGGGCAATTCCTGACGCCGTCAAAGGTACTTTTTAGCCGATTTTGAGACTTTGTCGTTTTCTTCACTTTTATGCTCCAAAAACGTCCAAAATGCTTCCTTTTCCAGATTTCTTCTCAAAAGTACCTAAAATGACAAAAGGAACGATTTAGGGCAATATTTGATCAAATAAATACGATTTAGGGCTTAAATGACCCCCTAAAAGCGGTACACTTTTCGCTTCATCAAATACCCTTACACTTGAGATTTGCTTGTCCTCAAGCAAATGCGCTTTTATTCTAATCAAAATACAAGTTAGGGGTCATTTAACACTAATATAAAAGTAATTACAATAAATAGTCATTCCACTTTAATCATAATAAGCACGGAGATTACACACTAGCACCTCACAAGTAGTGTTTAAATACTCACATCTCTCAAGTGTCATCAAAATAAATCTCATAAATGAAAAGGGATAATATCTCTCACTACCTGTCATAGCAAATAGATTACCATAGGCTTGGGAAAGGATCAAAAACCTCCTCCACTAGGCGTAAGCACCTAAGATAAACTATCAAAGAGGGCTTTTAAATGGGTTATAACGTTAGGTGTAGGGATATGATAAACATGGTTTTGTTGGATAAAGGATATTTTACTGGTGGCGAGTTAAAGATCTTGATCAATTACATGTACTATACAATGTTGCTAAGCCAAGACTCGACTCAATCTTAAGCTAAAAACAAAATAACCAAAAACATAAAACAAACATAAAATGAAACGGGATGGTAGTCCGTATGTTTTTTCTATTTTTCTTTTTCTCATTTTTTTTTTGTATTTATCTTGATTTTTTTTCCATACACTCTTGCCCTACCATCCAAAATAATACATCATAGGGGCGTTGCATCCCCCTTACACTTGAACTTTTACATAACTTTACAATTAATTATTCTAATGACTCGAATTAAGATAATCGAAACACTTGGAGTACTTTTTTAAAATATTTAGCACATATGGGGGTAATAAATGATGTTCTTCCCCATTACTCCATTACACTAGTACTTTACCCATGAGTCCCAATCGTCCCAAAACAATATGTACAAGGATATGACTCGACTTAGCAACCATGTAATCAATTAGATAATTAACTAAGGGTTTAAACAAATGTTGTCACAATAATGCACTAAAAATGAGTGCATACAAGGTAGGCTAAGGCGATTTGGGTGTACATTTAAGTGGGGTGTAACAAATTCTTCCTTTAAGTAAAATGCTTAAAGGTCGAAACGAAAAGATAGGCCCTGAGGGGTGTACTAGGGGTATCGTGTACTAAAAATGAGTACAACGCAAAGGGTGTGGGAGAATTACTTGACCAATGTAGCCAATGTAATTATAACAAAAATACAGGTGTAAAACAATGGGTTAATCCTAATGCCTCTTATCATGTAGTAAATCTAACTATACGAATGTAGTCTCACTTGTGGCCTCGGAATGGTCCTAACGTAAGTTATAGAATCTAAGTGCTACCGGTACACGCATCATAGCATAAATGCTTTTCCTACCAATTCTAGGGGCGAACCTCACATATTTGGGGGTGGAAAATTTTTTAGTGGTACGGTTTTTGTGCTAGTCATATAACTCCTATCCATGAGACGCTCATTAAGATCAAAGTTTCACTCCTAAGTGTTGTAAAAAATTTTAAATTTGGCACTAAAATTACCCTAACAGGTATTTATCTCAGTTTTATTACACATCTACTATTAAACAAACAAAAATCAAGCGTAATAGCATTCTTTAATCGTACTTTTACCCCCCCCCCCCTTACACTTAAGATGAACATTGTCCCCAATGTTCAAATAACAAGATGTAAAAGAAAAAAGTAAAAGAATGAAATCAAATACTCCCCTGATTCGCTCGGTGGATAATGTGGTAACACGGTTAGATCTTCTTCCAAAGTAATGTAAAAGCTCCAAGATTAATGCATCACCAAAAGCTTGATTCAACAAACATTTCCTTGTCCAAAATAACCTGCTAAACCTGAGAAAACAAACACGAAAACCTGCATAACATCGGCGGGATAAACTCTATATATAAGGATATAATGCTTGTGGAATGATAATTTTGCAGATTCCTGGAGATTATAAGTTAGAGATTTAATAAAAACTTTTTATGAAAACAAAACTTTCAAAAATTTTCAGAAAATTAAACCTGACGCCGTCAGGTTGTGAATCCTGACGCCGTCAGAAATGATCTGACAGAATTCTCAAGTTAAGTTTCCGGAAAAATTTTGGAAAAAACCTATACCTTACTTCCTGGAAATCCTGTAAAACATCATTATGACTCGATACAAGCATTTGACTCAAACAAATACTAATATGTATGTTAATTTATTATTATTACGATTCATGTTCATTTGTTCTAATAAACCGGTTTGGATTTCCCTTACACTTAACTTTTGCAAAATACCTTTATATGTAGTTAAGACAAAGTTAAAAACAAGATAAAGCATTTTCACAAATTAGTTTTGAACATGAATCAATAAAAATAAAAATTGAACACACATACGGAAACAAATAAAATCAAACGAACAAATAAATAAACACACAAAGCAAATAAAACTTGGGTTGCCTCCCAAGAAGCGCTTTTCTTTATTAACGAGTCTTGTAGCTAGACTCAAAGTCATGTACATTACGTGACTCCATCATTCATAATGACGTATCCCTGATAGATATAATCCTTGTTATCAGGGTGGTGGTGTCTCAATCGCTCGACATTCACAGTCACTTCACCTCCTCCCTTGCTAGTCAAGCTCACTACCCCATCTTGGTGTAGACTTTTAATTGTGAATGGTCCGTACCACCAGGGACTTGGTTCATCGGTAGGTGCTTTTGTTTCTGAATGCCTTAGGAGTACTGAGTCTCCTTTTGTAAATTCCACGGGGTTATTGGTCTGCTTATCAGCCTCAATATAATCGTCATTTCCGCCCTTACATTCTCTAATCTCATTTTCCTTGTAATTCTTAATCCTTGCCTCCCATGCACGGATCTTCTCTCGAAACTTACCACGGATTATATTGGAGTTCCCCTCCATCTTCTTTTGTAGAGCAACATCTCGTATATGTCGTGGGACCGTTGGGAAGTTTATTGTTTTCTTCCCCTTCTTTATTTGAATGGTACTTTTTTCGTAATTGATTTGTGCCCTAGTGGTCGCGAGAAAGGGTGCCCCAAGGATTATTGGCATATTCATGTCATTTCTTTCAATAATCATGAAGTCGACCGGATACAGGAATCTGGCAACGTTGACCAACACATCTTCCGCAATTCCTAACGGGTACTCATAAGAATGTTTTGCAAAGGAGAGTTTAGTACGGGTGATGGATGGCAGTTCGTCGGTTAACTGGACATAAACGGATAAAGGCATCAAATTTACGTCGGAACCTTGGTCAGCTACCGCATCCAGATACTTGAGTTTCCCAATGCTGCATGGTATTTCGAATATCCCATAGAATTCCTGCTTTTCCACTAACTTTTGTCTTATGAGGCACTCATACAATTGTCCTCCGGGTAATGTGTCGGATTCATCATCCGGTTCCATTCTCTTGGACTCCTTGTTGGGTAGATGAGTACGTCGATAGTTTCTCACCCAATCATTTATGGTCTCCTTTTTTATATCGTGCTTCAAGTAATGCCTCACTTGTTGTGACTTTGGCGGTTCTACCAATTGGCGCTCCTCAGTGGGCGCCTCCTTTCCCTGATCGGAATCGCATGTGTAGGCATTGGTGTTTCCGTCATTAAGTGGGACGAGGTCAATTTTGTTAACTTCCATAGTTATCAACTTCCCTCTTCCATCATTTTCGCCCTCTTGGACGACGGAGACGGCATTAACACATTTAGTGTTGGGAACTTCAACATCTTTTCGCACTAGCACATTTTTAGGAGCTTTTGTATTTGTGTATTCTTTCAAAAGGTTCATCATCTCCGCCATCTTCTCCTCCATTTCCTCCTTTTGTTTGTAGACGGCTTCCTCAAATTTTGCCAACCGTTCGGAGTGTTTTGACATGTATTCTCTCATTCGAGCTTCGAATGTTGGACTAAGTTCCTGAGGTGGTGAGTTGGGTTGAGCGTGCTTATGGAAGGGTTTAGTATTTTCCCTACGGGGTGATTCGGACAATGGTATTTGCTTAACGCTTGAGACCGAGTTAATTGTTGCTTTTTGTGGACTTAAGGGTCTCTTTTGCTTTTCCATAAGATATGCAACCCTTTTCTCAAGTTCACTAACGCTTTCCTCAGTGATTTGATTGGCTGTATCGGGCGATGAATATGTCTTGACTGCAGAGCGTACGTCGTGGGAAACTTGCCACAATTCATCATCGTCGGATGCAAGCTCATCAATGATCTCCCATGATTCCTCGGCGCTTTTGTCGCGCAATCTGCCCCCGGCGGCTCGATCGATGGCACGCTTGGTGTGGTAATCAACATGGTCATAGAAGATTTGGATTTGAAGCCAGAGATTTATGCCATGATGAGGGACTTTTTGGAGTAAGTCCTTGAATCTAATCCATGCCCCGTAGAGGGTTTCGCCTCGACGTTGTTCAAACATCAAGATATCCTTCCTTAGCTTGGTGGTTCTTCCCGGTGGGAAAAACTGAGCAAGGAAACGAGTAGTGAGATCATCCCAAGAGGTGATGGATCCTGCGGGTTGACGTTCTAGCCACTGACTAGCTTGGTCCCGCAAAGAGAATTGAAAGAGACGCAGTTGGGTCGTCTCTCGAGTGGCAACATCAAGGTCTATAGAATCAACAATTTTGAGAAAGTCCTTGAGATGTTGATTAGGATCTTCAGAACGAAGTCCATGGAATGCGCATCCGCTTTGCACCAACCGGATGGTGTCGGATCGCAAGGGAGTGACATTGGCTCCTTGAGTGAGCTCAATGGTGTTTCGATAGCCATGGTGGCTAGGACGGGAGTACTCTCCTAAAGTACGGGCTCTAGGAGGTGGTGGTTGTTGTGGTGGGTTGTTGGGATCGAGGATATTACCACCTTCCATGATGTCGGATGGTAATGGTTACGAACAAAGAAACGAAGAAAAAAGATAGACTAAAGAAAACCTAGAAAAATAAAAATCTCACTAGAAAGGAATCTAGTGAGTAGACCTATAAAATAAAAATTCAACCAAAACAATAACTATTCCCCGGCAGCGGCGCCAAAAACTTGATGCGTGGTTTTGCAACCTTACAACAGGTTTTACCTCTCGAGGGATCTCAAGAGGCTTACAACCCCACCAGGCAGTGTACCTGACCGATGTAGTATAGTGTAGTGGTAAGTACGGGGGATTGATCGTTCTCCACAGGGAATAGTGTTCGTTAGGTATGAAAAACTACTCTAATAGGTCTAAGGGTGAGAGAAGATTCTTTTTATGTTTTTATAATTTTATGAAAGCAAGTAAAATCTCGGGTTTGAAAGAGTGGGCGGAATTAGTTGCTAGTCAACTAACCCAAATAACTACGAATGCAAATAAAATAAAATAACTGAAAATGAAAAGGTGGTAAAACTTATGTGGAGAGAAATGTGTTTGCTTAGATTTCCTTACTCCCTAACTATCTTTTACCGATTGATTAGTGTGTATTAGTTGCGTGGATGACGGGTGTATTCCTTAATACCAATCGTGGGGTAGCGTACGTACTTCCCCAACTCTATGAACTCCTACTTCACTCCTATGTCGAGCCGGCTAAGAAGCTCCTAACATGGGATCATTAGAATTCGCTCATGCATTAAATACAACCATAAAAACCTTTAGTACGCATTGGTTCATGTTTCTTAAGACGTTCAAGCAAGTTACCGAATAGGAAGTTAGCCAGTTTTCTTAAGCCTAACATAGATGAACAATCATCCAATACAACTAATAACACACTAATAACCAATAATCAATAGCTAGGTTTCATTAGATCTAAGCAAACACAAGATAAATCTAGCCTAGCATGTTAAACAAAAGACAAGAACAAGATAGAATCAAACAACACATAGACATATTGAATGATTAATTGATAACTTATCTTCAATGTAACATGGAAGATCTCAAGGCAAAAAGCCTTGAAAAAGCTGCTAAAATCGTCTTAGGGTTTTTCACACACAAAGTTCCACACTAATGACAAAAAATTGCAAAACTATATATAGAGATTAAGGTCTGACGGCGTCACGTTGTAGATTCTGACGCCGTCACCTCGCCGCTTTTAGGGTTCCCGGATGGCCTTCCTGACGCCGTCCCTCTTTAGACCTCCAAAATCCGTTCTGGCTTATCAAGGCTTGACGCCGTCAGATTATGGCTTGACGCCGTCCCTCTTTAAATTAAGCCGTGACGACCTTGTTCACTTCAAAGGGTGACGCCGTCAGATTTTTCATGCAAAATTCTCTGGCTTATCATGAGTAATTTTCATATCCACCTTTTTCTTGCCAAGCCATGACGCCGTCCAGGGCAATCCCTGACGCCGTCAAAGGTACTTTTCAGCCGATTTTTGGACTTTGTCGTTTTCTTCACTTTTATGCTCCAAAAACGTCCAAAATGCTTCCTTTTCCAGATTTCTTCTCCAAAGTACCTAAAATGACAAAAGGAACGATTTAGGGCAATATTTGATCAAATAAATACGATTTAGGGCTTAAATGACCCCCTAAAAGCGGTACACTTTTCGCTTCATCATGGAGGTGCTTCATTCATTTGTTGCTGAGAGTACACCACAGCAAAAGATTGTGTATGAAGATTTCAATCAGGTTGATGAATTGGATCTGGAAGAGATGGACTTAAGATGGCAGGTGGCTATGATATCATTGAAATTGGATAGGTTTGAAAAGAAGGCAGGAAGAAGGGTCAACTTTGATGGACAGGAACCTGCCAGGTTTGACAGAAGGAAGGTGAGGTGCTATAAATGTTCTCAAACAGGACATTTTGCCAGGGAATGTACAGATAAGAAGGTGGATGATAAAGCACGATATTCTGCTTTCAAAATTCAAGAGCTGGATTCAGAGGACCCCAAGGCTTTGGTATCTGTGGATTCGATGGTGGATTGGGAGCATCATGAGAAGACGGTTGCAAGTGGAGCAGATAAGGTCTATGGGATGATAGCTGGATATGGTGAGAAGAAACAAGTGGCTGGTCAGTTTGGAATGATGGGTCATCCATCTCAGGATTTTCCTTTTAGAAGCAAAGATGTTGGAATTGTTGACAGTGGATGTTCCAGGAGTATGACAGGGAATTTGGACAGATTGCATGATTTTGTACCTTTGAATGGAGGTACTGTGACATTTGGAGGAGGAGATGGAATAATTTCTGGGAAGGGAACTATCAAAACTGCCAAGCTGGACTTTGAAGATGTGCTTTATGTGAAGGAACTCCAAGACTTCAATTTGTTCTCTGTCTCTCAAATCTGTGACAAGAAGAACAGTGTTCTCTTCACTGAGAATGATTGCTTTGTGCTGTCCAAAGACTTCAAGTTGCCTGATGAAAGTCAGGTTGAACTTAAAGTTCCTAGGACTTACAATCTTTATAGCTTCAATCTTAGTGATGTTCAGCCTGAGGGTTCACTTGCTTGTCTGGTTGCAAAAGCTTCTGTGGATGAATCTAATAAATGGCACAGAAGAATGGCCCATGTGAATTTCAAGACCATTAACAAGCTGGCTAAGAATGGTTTGGTTAAAGGGCTTCCTTTGAAGATCTTCTCTAATGAGCACAATTGTGTTGCCTGCAACAAAGGAAAGCAGCACAAAGCTTCATACAAGGCTATAACTGCTGTGAGCAACATCTCTGAGCCTTTGCAGCTTCTTCATATGGATCTTTTTGGTCCTACTTCTATCAGAAGTATTGACCATAAGAACTACTGCCTGGTGATTACAGATGATTTTAGCAGGTTTTCTTGGACTTTCTTTTTGGGTACTAAAGATGAAACTTATCCAGTTCTTAGGGATTTTATTGCCTTAATAGAAAATCAGCTAAGTAAAAAGGTTAAGTCTATAAGGTGTGATAATGGCACAGAGTTTAAGAATTCTAATCTTATTGAACTCTGTGGGAGTAAGGGGATAAAAAGGGACTATAGTAATGCTAGAACTCCACAACAAAATGGGGTTGCAGAAAGGAAAAATAGGACCCTGATAGAAGCGGCTAGGACTATGTTAGCTGAATCTAAGATGCCCACTATGTTTTGGACTGAAGCAGTATGCACTGCTTGTTATGTGTTGAATAGGGTATCTATTACTAGTCCTCATAATAAAACACCTTATGAACTTTTGTCTGGGAAGGTCCCAAACATTAGTTACCTTAAGCCTTTTGGATGTCATGTCACTATTTTGAACACTAGTGATTACCTAGGCAAGTTTGATGGGAAGGCTGATGAAGGGTTTATTGTTGGATATTCTGCTCATAGTAAAGCCTATAGGGTTTATAATCTGTCTTCTAAGAGAATAGAAGAGACTCTCAACTTAAGATATCTTGAAGATAAACCTAATTTGCAGGGTGCTGGTCCAGAGTGGTACTTTGATCTGGATTATCTAACTGACACCTTAGGTTATAATAGATTTAAATCAAATCTATCTGTTGGTACAAATGTTTCTCAAACTAACAATGCAGGTACCTCGGATGATGATTCTGATGCAGAGAGTGATGAACAACCTATAGTTGTTCCTTCTTTTCCTTCTAACAACATTTCAGGTTCAAAGCTCAAAGATTCTTCTGATATGGCTGGAGGTGATTCTAGTTTTGCAGAAGATCTTGCTAGGCTTCAAAGACAAGAGTTTAATGCCAAGAGAGATGCTGAGATGTTTGGTTCTGGGTTTTCTAGAGAGACAGAGGAGATTCTGAGAAAGGCTGAAGCTGAAGTTAGAAGGCAACTGAATTTGACTGGTGGTATTCCTGTTCCTGCTGATGCCGTTCCTACTGGTAGTGGATCTGTTCCTGCCGATCCTTCTAATGTTTCTGCTGATGTCTCTATTCCTGCTGATGTTCCTGTGTCTTCTCCATCTATTGACACTTTGGGTATTGATAACTCCCCTGAAAGATTTCCAATCCCTTCTGATCTTGGAAACTCAGTCTCTTCAAAAGATAAGCTGGAAGATCCTCATCATCTATCTAGAACAGGCATTTTCACTTCTTCCTCATATGATGATGACTTCAACCCCTCCATTACTAATCAGGCATCCTCCATTGATGTCAATCTCATTGTTACCAAGAGGATCAATACTGTTCATCCTCAGTCTTTGATTCTTGGAGATCTTAATTCCCCTGTTCAGACAAGAAGTAAATTGCATCAACCTAAGTTTGGAGAATCTGCTTTTCTCAGTTATATTCAGGATCAGTTAAGGAGCAATCATACTGATTACTTACATTGTCTCTATGCTTGTTTCTTATCTCAAGTTGAACCGACTAGTATAGCTCAAGCTCTTTCTAATAATGATTGGGTTGAGGCTATGCAAGAGGAAATGCAGCAGTTCCAGAATCAGAAAGTATGGATGTTGGTTCCTTTACTTGCTGGAAAGCATGCTATTGGAACTAAATGGATTCTAAAGAATAAAAGGGATGCTAGGGGAATTGTGGTTCGAAATAAAGCTAGATTGGTAGCTCAGGGTCATAGACAAGAGGAGGGGATTGATTATGATGAGGTGTTTGCACCAGTGGCAAGAGTTGAAGCTATCCGGTTGTTCTTGGCTTTTGCTTCCTTTATGGGGTTTGTAGTATATCAGATGGATGTGAAGAGTGCATTTTTGTATGGAAGAATTAAGGAAGAAGTTTATGTTACTCAACCACAGGGATTTGTGGATCCTCAAAATCCTAATTTGGTTTACAAAGTGGTTAAAGCACTTTATGGTCTTCATCAAGCACCAAGGGCTTGGTATGCAAGGCTATCAGCCTTTTTTGCTAAAACATGGTTACAGAAGAGGGGCTATTGATAAAACTCTTTTTATCAGAAAGAACTTCAAAGATATCATTCGGGTACAAGTTTATGTAGATGATATCATCTTTGGTTCCACTAATGAAGCCTGGTGCAGGGAGTTTGAAGAATTGATGAAGAGTGAATTTGAGATGAGTGCTATGGGTGAAATGACTTTCTTCTTGGGTCTTCATGTTAAGCAGAAACCAGATGGGATCTTTATTTGCCAGGAGAAGTATGTTTATGACATGCTTAAAAAGTTTGATATGGAGAATGTGAAGATTGCTGCAACTCCTTTTGAACCTCCAAAGCCTAAGTCCAATAATGAACTTGATGCTGCTGTTAATGTTCATTTATATAGGTCCATGATTGGATCACTCATGTATTTGACAGCTTCAAGACCTGATATCATGTTTGCTGTTGGTGCATGTGCTAGACATCAGGTTACACCATTGACTTCTAACCTTAATGCAGTCAAGAGAATCTTTAAGTATTTGAAAGGACAGCCCAAAATGGGACTTTGGTATCCCAAAGACTCTCCTTTTGTGTTGGAAGCCTATAGTGACAGTGATTATGCTGGGGCTAACTTTGATAGGAAGTCTACTACTGGAGGTTGTTAGTTTCTGGGTAGGAGGTTGGTTTCTTGGCAGTGCAAGAAGCAGACTATAGTGGCTACATCTTCTACTGAGGCAGAGTATGTTGCTGCTGCTAGTTGCTGTGGACAAGTTCTTTGGATGCAAAATCAGCTGTTGGATTATGGATTCAACTTCATGAACACTAAGATTTTTATTGATAATCAAAGTACTATGTGTATTGTTAAGAATCCTGTGTATCATCAAAGGACAAAACATATTGAGATTCGACACCATTTCATAAGAGATGCTTATGAGAAGCATCTTATTCAGGTGGTTAAGATTCACACAGATGATAATGTGGCTGATCTGCTGACCAAGGCTTTTGATGGACCAAGGTTTAAACATTTGGTGGTCCATATTGGGATGGTAAATCCCTAGATACTCAGCTTAAGGGGAGGAAGAAGCTTAAGGGGAGGATTATTCTTGTTGTTGTTGTATATTTTTCTATCTTTCTTTCTTTTGATTTCTTTTCTTATTTTTCTTTCTTTTCTTTTGGTGTGTTTCTGATTTCTTTTTCTTAGTTAAAAAAAAAAAAATTGTATATTTTGTGCTAATAAGTTGGTTTTGAGCAACACCTTGCAGGTACAGTGTTGGTGTTTACACCTTCACAATAAATGGTACTCAACTCACCATGTCTTGCAGACAAGAAAGAGTTGACTCACCATGAGGGTACGGCTCTGGTGTGATAATCAAATCCGTTGATAGCTGTAATAGCTTGCTCAAAGCTATAGGGTACTTCAACTCACCCATGATTCAGTTCTGAGAGTTGAAAATGGTTCTCAATTCACCATGGATGTAACCCTTTATGGGATCCAAAGGATTGGCTAGTCCACAAAAGTATGGTTTGTGGTAAAGACACTTGGTATCCATATGTGGTATTCAATTCACCAAGGTTTGCTGTAACCTAAGAATTGGCTAGTCCTGATCAAACGGCTACAGGTAAAGACAAGTCAAATCCGTTTATAGTTGCTGATTTGCTAATAAATCAGATGGTTATCAATGTACCATGGTCTAACACACCTAAACATTGGCTACTCCAGTAGTGATGGCTATTGGTAAAGAGACATCAAATCCATTAATTTTCAATGATTCACCTCTCACAGGAGTTAACACACCTGGATGTGATGAGAATAGTATGCAACTTAAAGTGATTTGATGTACATATTTTCATAGTAGTAGCCAAGTTCAAGTGAATGTCATGGTGACCAGTATACATGTTTTGAAGAAGATTTCATATTCCTGTTGCACTATTGAAGTTGCTGCTAGATGCTATAGAGGTTGGAATCTTGCAAGTTATGGATGTTGCTGCTGGTTACTACTTATTGCTGCTGCTAAATCGCAGTCCTCAAGCCTGAGAAGTTAAAGCTCTATCACATTGGAATCTTGCAGGTTAACCTAGTCAACCTCAAGATAAGGGGAGGATATATTGTTAGGATCTCTGGGAAATAAGAGTTTCTCAGTGATGGGAGGATTGTTGGGATATGAGAAATAAGGAATTTCTCATTGCTGCCGATAGTGAAGCTGGTTCCTGCCGATAGTGTTGCATTGCTGCTGCGGTTGGTTCCTGCCGATAGTATTGTTTTGTTTCTGCCGATAGTGCTTATTGCTGCGGATAGTTATTGTTTGTTATCCGTAGGTTTAGAAAGTTTGTTAGATTTATTTTTAGAAGAGATTGTTGTTTATCTCTTCACACGTTTTCTTGTAAGACGGGTTAGGGTTAGGGTTTCTTATCATTATAAAAGAAACATCCCGTCCATGAGTTTAATGTACCTTTAACCTTTAACAATTTCAATATTCAATAACACAATTCTTAGTTCATATTCTGATCCATAAAGGATCATTGTCGTTTAGAGTTTTCTTCTTTATTATACTTTCTGTTTAGTTTCCGCATAAATACTTGTATACCATACAGAGGTTCTTGTTTAACCAAGCTCAATCTAGCTCGAAGTACTCGATCCTACAACTCTCTTGCCATCTGGTAGATCACATAATACCCAGACCTCTTGAAGCTTGAATTGTAGAAGCTCCTCTTGCATAGCTTCAACCCAACTTTCATTAGTTAAAGCTTGAGCTACCTTCTTGGGTTCAGTTTGAGATAGAAAACAAGCAAACAGGCATGTTTGTTGATCCTTGTGATTTGATGAAGCGGAAAGTGTAACGCTTTTAGGCGGACATTTAAGCCCTAAATCGTATTTATTTGATCAAATATTGCCCTAAATCGTTCCTTTTGTCATTTTAGGTACTTTGGAGAAGAAATCTGGAAAAGGAAACATTTTGGACGTTTTTGGAGCATAAAAGTGAAGAAAACGACAAAGTCTCAAAATCGGCTGGAAAAGTACCTGTGACGGCGTCAAGCACCATTGTGACGCCGTCAACCCTTGACGCGCCAGAGAGGATTTTGGATGATTAAAAGGGGACGGCGTCAAGAAGGCCATCAAGAAACCCTAACCGCGGCGAGGTGACGGCGTCAGCTCTATAACGTGACGCCATCAGATCTGATTTTCTATATATATTCTCATAATTTTTAGTCATTAGTGTGCAACTTTGTGAGGAGAAACCCTAAGACGATTTTTCTGCTACTTTTAAGGGTTTTATACCCTTGGATCTCCTATGTTCAATTGAAGATAAGTAATCAATTAATCATTCAATATGTCTATGTGTTGTTTGATTATATCTTGTTCTTGTCTTTTATTTAACATGCTAGGCTAGATTTATCTTGTGTTTGCTTAGATCTAATGAAACCTAACTATTGATTATTAGATGTTGGTGTGTTATTAATTGTATTGGATGATTGTTTATCGATGTTAGGCTTAAGAAAACTGGCTAACCTCCTATACGGTAACTTGCTTGAACGTCTTAAGAAACATGAACCAATGCGTACTAAGGTTTTTATGGTTGTATTTAATGCATGAGCGAATTCTAGTGATCCCATGTTAGGAGCTTCTTAGCCGGCTCGACATAGGAGTGAAGTAGGAGCTTATAGAGTTGGGGAAGTACGTACGCCACCCCACGATTGGTATTAAGGAATACACCCGTCATCCACGCAATTAATACACACTAATCAACCGGTAAAAGATAGTTAGGGAGTAAGGAAATCTAAGTAAACACATTTCTCTCCATATAAGTTCCACAACCTTTTTATTTTCAGTTATTTTATTTTATTTGCAATTGTAGTTATTTGGGTTTGTTGACTAGCAACTAATTCCGCCCACTCCTTCAAACCCGAGATTTTACTTGCTTTTATAAAAAATATAAAAAAATACAAAAAGAATCTTCCCTCACCCTTAGACCTATTAGAGTAGTTTTTCAATCTTAACAACACTATTCCCCTAGAGAATGATCAATCCCCCGGTACTTGCCACTACACTATACTACATCGGTCAGGTACACTGCCTGGTGGGGATTGCAAGCCTCTTGAGATCCCTCGAGAGGTAAAACCTGTTGTAAGGTCGCAAAACCACGCATCAAGTTTTTGGCGCCGCTGCCGGGGAATAGTTATTGTTTAGGTTGAATTTTTATTTTATTAGGTCTACTCACTAGATTCCTTTCTAGTGAGATTTTTATTTTATTTTTCTAGATTTTCTTTAGTCTATCTTTTTCTTTGTGTGTTTGTTCGTAATTTCCATTGACTCTTCCGTTCACCATTATGGAGAACGCTAATCCACCATACTGCCAACCACGTAATTCACCCACTCCATATGACATCTTGATGTTTAAACAACATAAAGATGAACCTCTCTATGATGCATGGACTCGTTTTAAATATTTACTCCAAAAAGTCCCTCATCATAACTTCGATTTTTGGTCCCTAACTCAAATCTTTTACAATCATGTCGACCGACATGCCCAAAGGGACATTTACTATTTTGCCGGTAGGGATCTTAGGGAATTAAGTGCTGAGGAAGCATGGGAAGCTATTGAGAATTGTGCCCAATATTATTATATAGTAGACAACCCAACAAACATTAATACAAGTCAATTGACCACAAATTTCAAGGATCATGAAACAAGTTTGTTTGGGGATGAGGGTAGAGTTGAGCCACCTAGTTGCATGTCATGGTTAGGCACTACCATAATACAGGATGAACACATAGGTGACCTTGATGTGATGGAGGATTTAGCCGAACATGATCACATTAATCAAAAAGACCTAGGTTTTATGATCGATGACGATGAATCTCAAGAAACACATGATGAATCTTTTGGGCAATTTGAATATAGCAGTCAGAATATTGAGGATGATCCTTATGATTCGAATATAGAAGTTGAGATGCCTAGAGAAGCACTTGAGATACTAGGGAAAATGTTAGGGTTAGATTCTACTAAAACACATGATGAGGATATAGGTGATCTTGACACAAGGAATGATGAGGTAAGTAACATAAGCCCACCAAGTACCCCACAAGTCTTACCATCATTTGAGGCACACACACCACCCATGACTTACCCGGAAGAAGTAGAAGAGACTATAGGAACCCCAATAGAGGTAGAGCCCTTGGACCAAACAAAACTAGAAGAAATAGGTTTGAATACTTGTAGTCATAACCTTTCTTTTTAGTTCTATGGAAGTTCCTAGTTTTGATAAACCGGAGCCTAAACCAAAACCGTTACCTAATCTTCCATCCTTAGATGTGAACTTAGGAATTGAATTAGGTCCCGACCCACCCATCAAACCATATAGTCCGGGTAGTTTTATGTTGAAGGTAGTAGACTCTAAGCCTTGTAGAGAGGAAGCTGACATAGGAGTGAACCATAACCTTTCATACTTACATCACCCATTCATGATTAATCACAAGAAACACTATGGGTTTAAACCGGGTTTATTAGGTCAAGATGGATTCCCAACTAGGAGTCTCTCGAAGTTGATAGAAGATGATCCCTTTCTAGGAGAAAACTTCAATTCACCCATTGACCCAATTGAATTAGGTAAGGTTATGATGATAGGATCCCGCACCTTTGAGCATATAATTCACCCGTCACTCTTTCCTCACGTGGCATATTTCCACCCTAAGGGTGTGTATCGCTACTTTCACCCACACTTAATCCTAAGTGTAGGGAAAACCTCCCCTATTTCCGTTAAATAAGGGTAGAGTCAGGCTCGTGACTCGAACAAAAACAAGCGCTTCTTGGGAGGCAACCCAAGCTTTATTTGCTTTGTGTGTTTATTTATTTGTTTGTTTAGTTTTATTTGCTTCCGTATGTATGTTTAATTTTTATTATTATTGATTCATGTTCGAAACTAAATTGTGAAAATGCTTTATCTTGTTTTTAACTTCGTCTTAACTACATATAAAGGTATTTTGCAAAAGATAAGTGTAAGGGAAATCCAAATCGGTTTATTAGAACAAATGAACATGAATCATAACAATATTAAATTAACATACATATTAGTAATTGTTTGAGTCAAATGCTTGTATCGAGTCATAATGATATTTTGCAGGAATTCCAGGAAATAAGGATTGAGTTTTTCCAGAAATTTTCCGGAAACTTAACATGAAAAATCTGTCAGATCACTTCTGACGGCGTCAGGAACAGTTTTCTGGAATTTTTTTTGAAAGTTTTGTTTTTCTTCCGGAATCATAAAATGCTTTATTAAATCTCTAACTTATAAACTCCAGGAATCTGCAAAATAATCATTCCACAAGCATTATATCCTTATACAGATTTATTCCGCCGATGTTATGCAGGTTTTCGTGTTTGTTTTCTCAGGTTTAACAGGTTATTTTGGACAAGGAGATGTATGTGGAATCTAGCTTTTGGCGCTGCTTTAGTCTTGAAGCTTCAACATTACCTTGGAAGAAGATCTAACCATGTTACCTCTTTATCCACCAAGCGAATCAGGGGAGTATTTGATTTCATTCTTTTACCTTATTTACTTTTACATCTTGTTATTTGAACATTGGGGACAATGTTCATCTTAATTGTAAAGGGGGGGGGGGGGGGGTAAAGTACGATACCTTAGAGAATGCTATTACGCTTGATTTTTTGTTTGTTTAATGGTAGATGTGTAATAAAACTGAGAGAAATACCTGTTAAGGCAATTTTAGTGCCAAATTTAAAATTTTTTACAACATATAGAAGTGAAACTTTGGTCTTAATGAGTGATGCGTGGTTTTGCAACCTTACAACAGGTTTTACCTCTCGAGGGATCTCAAGAGGCTTACAACCCCACCAGGCAGTGTACCTGACCGATGTAGTATAGTGTAGTGGTAAGTACGGGGGATTGATCGTTCTCCATAGAGAATAGTGTTCGTTAGGTATGAAAAACTACTCTAATAGGTCTAGGGGTGAGAGAAGATTCTTTTTATGTTTTTATAATTTTTTGAAAGCAAGTAAAATCTCGGGTTTGAAAGAGTGGGCGGAATTAGTTGCTAGTCAACTAACCCAAATAACTACGAATGCAAATAAAATAAAATAACTGAAAATGAAAAGGTGGTAAAACTTATGTGGGGAGAAATGTGTTTACTTAGATTTCCTTACTCCCTAACTATCTTTTACCGGTGGATTAGTGTGTATTAGTTGCGTGGATGACGGGTGTATTCCTTAATACCAATCGTGGGGTGGCGTACGTACTTCCCCAACTCTACAAGCTCCTACTTCACTCCTATGTCGAGCCGGCTAGGAAGCTCCTAACAAGGGATCACTAGAATTCGCTTGTGCATTAAATACAACCATAAAAACCTTAGTACGCATTGGTTCATGCTTCTTAAGACGTTCAAGCAAATTACCGAATAGGAGGTTAGCCAGTTTTCTTAAGCCTAACATAGATAAACAATCATCCAATACAACTAATAACACACTAATAACCAATAATCAATAGCTAGGTTTCATTAGATCTAAGCAAACACAAAGAAAACCTAGCCTAGCATGTTAAACAAAAGACAAGAACAAGATAGAATCAAACAACACATAGACATATTGAATGATTAATTGATAACTTATCTTCAATGTAACATGGAAGATCTCAAGGCAAAAAGCCTTGAAAAAGCTGCTAAAATCGTCTTAGGGTTTCCTCCCAAAAGGTTACACACAAAGTTCCACACTAATGACAAAAAATTGCAAAACTATATATAGAGTTTAAGGGCTGACGGCGTCACGTTGTAGATCCTGACGCCGTCACCTCTTTAGACCTCCAAAATCCGCTCTGGCTTATCAAGGCTTGACGCCGTCAGAATAAGGCTTGACGCCGTCCCTCTTTAAATTAAGCCGTGACGACCTTGATCACATTAAAGGGTGACGCCGTCAGATTTTTCATGCAAAATTCTCTGGCTTATCATGAGTAATTTTCATATCCACCTTTTTCTTGCCAAGCCATGACGCCGTCTGGACCAATCCCTGACGCCGTCAAAGGTACTTTTCAGCTGATTTTGAGACTTTGCCGTTTTCTTCACTTTTATGCTCCAAAAACGTCCAAAATGCTTCCTTTTCCAGATTTCTTCTCCAAAGTACCTAAAATGACAAAAGGAACGATTTAGGGCAATATTTGATCAAATAAATACGATTTAGGGCTTAAATGACCCCTTAAAAGCGGTACACTTTTCGCTTCATCTTAATGAGCGTCTCACGGATAGGAGTTATATGACTAGCACAAAACCGTACCACTAAAAAATTTTCCACCCCCAAATATGTGAGGGTCGCCCCTAGAATTGGTAGGAAAAGCATTTATGCTATGATGTGTGTACCGGTAGCACTTAGATTCTAGAACTTGCGTTAGGACCATTCCGAGGCCACAAGTGAGACTACATTCGTGTAGTTAGATTTACTACATGATAAGAGGCATTAGGATTAACCCATTGTTTTACACCTGTGTTTTTGTTATAATTACATTGGCTACATTGGTCAAGTAATTCTCCCACACCCTTTGCGTTGTACTCATTTTTAGTACACGATACCCCTAGTACACCCCTCAGAGCCTATCTTTTCGTTTCTAACTTTAAGCATTTTACTTAAAGGAAGAATTTGTTTACACCCCACTTAAATGTACACCCAAATCGCCTTAGCCTACCTTGTATGCACTCATTTTTAGAGCATTATTGTGACAACATTTGTTTAAACCCCAAGTTAATTATCTAATTGATTACATGGTTGCTAAGTCGAGTCATATCCTTGTACATATTGTTTTGGGACGATTGGGACTCATGGGTAAAGTACTAGTGTAATGGAGTAATGGGGAAGAACAACATTATTACCCCCATATGTGCTAAATATTTTAAAAGTACTCCAAGTGTTTCGATTATCTTAATTCGAGTCATTAGAATAGTTAATTGTAAAGTTATGTATTATTTTGGATGGTAGGGCAAGAGTGTATGCATTTAAAAAAAAAAAAAAAAAAAAAAAAAAAAAAAAAAAGTAGAAAAAAACATACGGACTACCATCCCGTTTCATTTTATGTTTATTTTATCTTTTTGTTATTTTTTTCATTAGCTTAAGTCGAGTCTAGTCTTGGCTTAGCAACGCCATATTGTACATGTAATTAATCAAGATCTTTAACTCGCCACCAGTAAAATATCCTTTATCCAACAAAACCGTGTTTATCATATCCCTACACCTAACGTTATAACCCGTTTAAAAGCCCTCTTTGATAGTTTATCTTAGGTGCTTACGCCTAGTGGAGGAGGTTTTGATCCTTTCCCAAGCCTATGGTAATCTATTTGCTATGACAGGTAGTGAGAGATATTATTCATTTTCATTTATGAGATATACTTTTATGACACCTGAGAGATGTGAGTATCTAAACACTACTTGTGAGGTGCTAGTTTGTAATCTCCGTGCTTATTATGATTAAAGTGGAACGACTATTTGTTGTAATTACTTTTATATTAGCGTTAAATGACCCCTAACTTGTATTTTGATTAGAATAAAAGCGCATTTGCTTGAGGACAAGCAAATCTCAAGTGTAAGGGTATTTGATGAAGCGAAAAGTGTACCGCTTTTAGGGGGACATTTAAGCCCTAAATCGTATTTATTTGATCAAATATTGCCCTAAATCGTTCCTTTTGTCATTTTAGGTACTTTGGAGAAGAAATCTGGAAAAGGAAGCATTTTGGACGTTTTTGGAGCATAAAAGTGAAGAAAACGACAAAGTCTCAAAATCGGCTGGAAAAGTACCTGTGACGGCGTCAAGCACCATTGTGACGCCGTCAACCCTTGACGCGCCAGAGAGGATTTTGGATGATTAAAAGGGGACGGCGTCAAGAAGGCCATCAAGAAACCCTAACCGCGGCGAGGTGACGGCGTCAGCTCTATAACGTGACGCCGTCAGATCTGATTTTCTATATATATTCTCATAATTTTTAGTCATTAGTGTGCAACTTTGTGAGGAGAAACCCTAAGACGATTTTTCTGCTACTTTTAAGGGTTTTATACCCTTGGATCTCCCATGTTCAATTGAAGATAAGTAATCAATTAATCATTCAATATGTCTATGTGTTGTTTGATTATATCTTGTTCTTGTCTTTTATTTAACATGCTAGGCTAGATTTATCTTGTGTTTGCTTAGATCTAATGAAACCTAACTATTGATTATTGGTTGTTGGTGTGTTATTAATTGTATTGGATGATTGTTTATCGATGTTAGGCTTAAGAAAACTGGCTAACCTCCTATACGGTAACTTGCTTGAACGTCTTAAGAAACATGAACTAATGCGTACTAAGGTTTTTATGGTTGTATTTAATGCATGAGCGAATTCTAGTGATCCCATGTTAGGAGCTTCTTAGCCGGCTCGACATAGGAGTGAAGTAGGAGCTTATAGATTTGGGGAAGTACGTACGCCACCCCGTGATTAGTATTAAGGAATACACCCGTCATCCACGCAATTAATACACACTAATCAACCGGTAAAAGATAGTTAGGGAGTAAGGAAATCTAAGTAAACCCATTTCTCTCCATATAAGTTCCACAACCTTTTTATTTTCAGTTATTTTATTTTATTTGCAATTGTAGTTATTTGGGTTAGTTGACTAGCAACTAATTCCGCCCACTCCTTCAAACCCGAGATTTTACTTGCTTTTATAAAAAATATAAAAAAATACAAAAAGAATCTTCCTTCACCCTTAGACCTATTAGAGTAGTTTTTCAATCCTAACGACACTATTCCCATAGAGAACGATCAATCCCCCGGTACTTGCCACTAGACTATACTACATCGGTCAGGTACACTGCCTGGTGGGGATTGCAAGCCTCTTGAGATCCCTCGAGAGGTAAAACCTGTTGTAAGGTCGCAAAACCACGCATCATGATTCATCCTGTTTTGTTTGTAAACAAAGCTAAGTAAAGCAGTATGTTGCTTAGAGAGACCTTTAACTTTGTTTCTTGTAACCACTCCTAAAGAGGGTGATCCAATAATATTGCTTTGAGGATGAGCTTTATGAACTCTCAATGTAGGAGTTGGTGGAACTGGAAGATCAGATTCCAAATTAGTAAAATCAGGTTCTTCGTTGGTAGTTGAGAAAATACCTTCATGATTGAGCTCATCATCAATTTCTTCTAACCCAGAAATGTTAGCATTATCCAAATCATCATCATCAACATTGGAATCATCAGGATTGCTCCAATTTGATGGTTCTAACACACCAGAAGTACTATCAAAAGTGTCATCAGTACTTTGATCAAAAGTACTGTGAGCAGTATCTTTGAATGTACCCTTTTTCTTTGCAGCATCATAAGCCCTCCTTTGTTCATCTTCATAGGATTTTGCTATAGTTTCTTGAAAAAGCATCCTATTAAGTTCATCTTGTATGGCTTGATCTTCATCAGATACTGTATTGGTTGGTTGAGCAGTACTTTGTTCCTTATTAGTAACTTCAGGTTCTTTATCAGGAACATCTTCTGGTCTAACATTGACTCCATGAACAATGTACTGTGAATCATCTTCTTTGTGATCAACTTGATTTTCTTCTCTAAGAGGCACATAATTCATAGATGGAGTGAACTTGAGATCAAGATCAAACATCCAATCAGGACCTTTTCCTCTCTGAGGTTCTTTATCTTCCAAAAATTCAACATGAAGACAATCTTGAACCTTTTTGGTACCCCGATTATATACTCTAAAACCTTTGCTATTTGTATAGTAACCTAATAGATATCCTTCATCTGACTTACCATCAAATTTTCCCAGAGAATCAATGGTATTTAGAATAGTCAGAGGACAACCAAAAGGTTTTAGAAAACGAATGTTTGGTTTCTTTCCCATGAGCAGCTCATATGGTGTCTTCATCTGAGGTTTAGTTACTGAAACTCTATTTAAAACATAGCAAGCAGTACTTACAGCTTCAGCCCAAAAGAGAATAGGTAATTGTGAATCTGCCAGCATTGTTCTAGCTGCTTCTATCAATGTCCTGTTCTTTCTTTCTGCAACACCATTCTGCTGTGGAGTTCTAGCAATGCCAAACTCTCTCTTGATCCCTTTCTTGGCACAGAATTCATCCATATGCTTGTTCTTGAATTCTGTTCCATTATCACATCTAATACCTCTTACTTTGAGTCTCAATTGATTTTCAAGGGCTACTATCAGGTCGTGGATAGCATCAAAGGTTTCATCTTTGAATCCTAAGAAAAAGACCCAACTAAATCTGCTACAATCATCTGTCACAACCAAGCAGTACTTCTTATTGTTTAAACTCTCTACTGAAACTGGTCCAAACAGATCCATGTGTAGTAACTCCAAAGGTTCTCTAATAACTCTGTCCTCAAGCTTCTTACATGAAGCTTTATGTTGTTTACCCTTCTTACAAGCCAAACATGAATGATCAGTCTTGAATGTTTTGGAAGGTAAACCTCTAACTAAATTGCCTTTGACCAGCTTGTTGATGTTCTTGAAATTTACATGACCTAGTCTTCTATGCCATAGATGTGCTTCTTCCAATGATGCCTTGGCTACTAAACATGTTGCTCTTCCAGCAGAATTGAGACTCTTTAAGTCTAAACTGTACACATCATTGGTTCTTGGTACTTTCAATGTTACCAAGTGATCATCAACAAACTTGAACTCAGGAGAGAGAATAAGACATTCTGTATCAGTGAACAGAATGGGGTACTTCTTGTCACAAATCTGAGAAACTGACAAAAGATTGAACTTGAGCTCCTTCACATATCTAACATTCTCAAAATCAATACATCTAGCCTTGATGGTTCCTTTGCCAGTGATTCTCCCTCCATCAGGATCATTACCAAATGCAACTCTTCCTCTATAATATGCCTTAAAATCTGACAGGATCTCCTTGTCCCCTGTCATGCTGCCAGAGCAACCACTATCAACAATAATATGATCTTTAAGCTCCTCCTCTGGGTTGCCCTGCACAGTAAAAGAAAAGGGTTAGTTTCTTTTAGGAACCCAAGCCATTACTGACTTGTGTTCCCCTTGTGGAGTGACATACTTGAATTCCTTCAGTATGTAATCTCCACTAGTTTTGAAGGCATGGTCAATGATTATTTGCTTTGGTCCCATGTCCTGTGTTGTATTATCAACAACACTCCCTGTTTCACCCTTATTTGATGAAAGTACTGCTTGTTCCCCATCAGTACTTTCTTTCTTAACCCAATTACGTTTGACTTTAGGTTTCTCTGATCTAGGTACTCTACTTGAGGTGTAAAACCTTTTTGATTTATATGAAGTGAATCTCTTAGGTCTTTTATGTGAAAAAGAGTTAGCAGTACCATGATTGGGTGAAAACTTAGCTGTACTTGTAGAGGGTACTGCTTGAGAAACCTTAGACTTATCAGTACTTGAGGGTACTGATGGTTTTGAAAAAGGTCTTTTCTGTTGAGGGTACCTATAATCTTTAGAGAAATTACTATGGTTAACCCTATTTGAGTGATTCCAAACTGGTCTAGTCTCCCTTGGCTTATGGGTGGCAGGTCTATTCTTTGGGAACTGACTTAAGTATTCTGAGTGAAAGTCACAGTGCTTAATCAAATGATCAGGACTATAGCATACATAACATAATTTTCGCTCCATATTCCCAAATCCTCTACTATGATTAAAAGGTTTCCTATAGTTAGCAGTATTTTGAAAAGTTTCTCTTGGAGGTACTGCTGAATGTCTATCAGTACTTTGAAAAGATTTTGGAGGTACTGCTTGTTTTTGAAAGACTGTAGGAAACTTTTGATCATTACCCCTTTGAAAATCATCCTTGGGTTTCTCAGAACTTGATTGACCAGTAAGCTTCTTCCTAAACTCTAGGTTGTCTACACCATAACAAGAAACATCTGTCCTAGGTGGTTGAAGCCTACCTGTAGGTGCAGGAACTGAGTGATACTCCTTATCTTTCTTAAACTCAGGAGGTGATTTACTAATTGGTTCCTCATTCCTAGATGTGTTTTCTTCTGAGCTAGTAAGTTCATCTTCACTAGTTGAGATTTCCTCTGAACTAATTGGTTCCTTGTCACTAGGTGGAATCTCATCTGAACTACTATCCTCAACACCATAACCTAGTCCAGCTTTACTGTTTATTCTTCTTTGTTTTTCAACAAATTGAACATGTGATAGACCAGCCTGTTTAATACTAGCAAGTTTTTCTAACAAAGCATCTCTTTCCTTAGTAATCTTTTCTAATTCAGACACCTTACATCCTAACTTCCATTCACTTAATTTTAATTGATAATCTTGTTGCTCATATTTTTCTCCCCAAGCCATTTCATTATTTTCATGTGTTTATATTTTGGCTTCCATTGACTCTAAAGTTAATTGATAACCAGCTACCTCAGACCTAGCTTTTCTACAATTATCTCTTTCAGTCACATAGTCTTTAAGCAACTTTTGATACATATCATTACACTTAGAGCATACCTCAGAGACATTGGATGAACTTGGTGAAGTAGCTACCATGGCAATCTGAACAGGTTCATCTTCATCCTCCATGCTCCAGTCAAAGCTTCCAAGACCATCTCTTGATTCCAAAGCAGCATATCCTGGTTCCTCATCAAAAGTTGTGCTCCAATCAAAGTCTTCCATTGCAACCATAGAATAGGTTACAGGTTCATCATCAAATTCACTGCTCCAGTCAATCTCAGCTAGATTTTCTTGAGCCACAAAAGCTTTTGGTTTTGATTTAGTAATAGGAATCTCTTTTCTTTCAACCTTGGGTTGTTCAATCATTCTGTTTGCTTGATATTTTGCAAACTTGCATTCCCTTGCAAAGTGTCCAAGCTTTTGACAATTGAAGCATTCAATCTTGGATTTGTCAAAAGTTATACCCTGCTTGGCTTTGAAATCAATTCCCCTTCCTGTCTTGTTCATGAACTTCTTGATCCTTGCAGTGATCATGGCAACTTGCCATTTTATGTCAATCTCTTCTAAAGCATCTTCTTCAATCTGCAACAAGTCTTCTTGATAGGTAACAGGTAGAGTGGCTTGTTGGGCAAAGAAGGAACATACAACATCATCAGAGTTGGTGTTGTTTGTTGGTGATGGGGTGGTAGTAGTAGTGGTTGTGCAAACATGCTGTGTATCACCAACAGTACTTTGAGAAGGATAAGCAGTACTTTTAGTAGAAGTACTGCTTCTGTTTTCAGAAGACACAAAAGCTATGTTGTGAGTTTTCTGAGAACTGTGACCATTCATCTCTTGCTCGTACACCTTCAAATTGTTGTAGAGATCATCAAAGTCCATAGACTCCAATCCAGGTTGTCCTCTAATCATAGTAGCAACCACATGCCAGACAGATGGCAAACTCCTTAAGAACTTCAAGTTTGCATCTTCAACAGATACCTCTGCTCCATACAGTTCTAGCATACTAAGTAGATTTTGGAATCTGTCATAGGCAGCATCAAGACCTTCTCTTTCACCAACAGTGAAAGTTTCAAACTGCTGCTTCAATAAGTTTCTATGCATCTTCTTGGAAGCATCATTACCTCCAAATCTTGTCTTGATTGCAGCCCACAATTGCTTTGCATCCTTAGCATCATGGAACTTTAGTAGGTGACCATCAGGAATAGCAGACAGCAGTATGTTGAGAGCCTTATCTTGATTTCTCTTTGTAGCTGCTGGCAAGGTTGGTTTTGGTGGTTTAGGTTGTCCTTTAATTTCTACAGGTTCGTCAAGATCAACATTACCATTGACAATCACATCCCATAGAGCATGGTCTGTAATAGCAAGGTACTGCCTCATCTTCATGCTCCAGAGATCATATTCTCCCTTCTTGATGATAGGAATTCTGAGTGAGGTGATGGATGGGATTGGTGCAACTTAAGTCGTCATCGTTTAGGGTTTGTTGTTAAATCGGTTTTAAGGGTTTCTTCTTAATCAGAGTCTCCACAAAAGCTCTGATACCACTTGTTGGATTGATATACTCTGACCAAACTAACTTGTAGCTTGTCTAAGGGTTTAGCAACCTTGGATAAATCCAAAACAACTAATATTGAAACGCTGATATACTTTGTTAAGTATGCGGAATCTACTTCAACAAAGCTAAGAAGAATTAACACAAAACTTTGATTATATTAAACCTTGATCCTGCTTACTTTATACAGATTCACTAACAAACTCTAAGCACTAATACTCTAATAATCGACTAATACTTTTCTCTAAAAACTCATATCTCTAATGCCAACCTAGGGATCCTTTTATAGGCACAAGGAAAACCCTAGTCGGTTTACAATACTTGAACGATAAGTAATTCTAATTATAGTCTAATAATAACTCTATGAACATTCTAGAATTACATATTAATCCTTTAAACGTATTTGCATATCAGTCCTTTATCTTTAGCAATACTTTGACTTCTTTAGAACATGAGCAGTACTTTGACTTCTATCGAGCAGTACTTTGACTTTCTTCATGTAGCAGTACTTTGTAGCCCAACAAGATTCTTTCTTCTATTGGATGTTCCCGATTCAGCGTGTTGCAAAATTTCCTCAGAGTTTAAACGGGTTTGTGTTCTCTTGAGCTTTTTCCGTAGTATCCTCTTTTGATGAGCTTTCTTAGTTATGTTTGGAAACGACTGGTGGTAGTTCTCGTTACCATACTCACGGAGGGCTACATAGGTTGCGAGTCTACCTTGATCTTTCAGTGCCTTATCCTTTCCTACCGTATTCCGCATGTTGGGCGTAAGTACGGAAGGAGAGGGACCGGAGTGATTGCTAATGGTGAGTATTTTCAAGAACGAAATTGTGTACTGGTCCCACGGATGGCGCCAACTTGTTAGTGAAAAAAGTGGTGAGTATGGATTGGGCTTAGCTTGCGTATTGGGCTGTCCTTGATGGACTGCTGGTGAGTGAATTCTGCACTAATTCAAGTAATGAAGTGATTCCCTGCACAAGTGAAAGTAAACCGTTATCCTTACCGTGGGGACGGACCCCACAATTAAGCTCCGGCGTGAGAGTAAGTAACCATGTTTGTTAGAGAATATGTGTATATTGGGATGTGTGAGAAAGTCATATCTCATAAATGTGCTGAAAGGTTGCCTTTTATAGGTGAGCTAAATACTATGGTTTCCTAGTATGTCGCTTATTGTTGTTAGTGGCCAGAGTGGGACCCTTGTCAGGCAAGGGTTCGTAACTTAATCGTGATTGCGGACACAGATCATCCTCTGCTGCCATGGGCCGGTCCGCGAGCGTACTACATAACCATTGCTCAGATGATCTGCGTACATCTTTGTAAGCCCGGGCCGCACCTTTCCTATCGTTGGGCTTTGGTGGCGTCCAATGTACTTGTTTGTCTGTTTTGTTCTGTTGGGCCGAGGCCCAAATGTGTATAATGCAGTCCAGGCCCAGTAGGTCTGCTATATGTATTATACGTCATCAGGTTCATATGTCTTTTAATAAATATTTCAGGTAATTGAAAGTGCCCTTACTGAAGGCACCTCCAGATACTGTATTTGCTATCATTGGTTGGCTATTGAAGAGGTACAACCTGCTATTCCAGAAAACCCTCCGCCTAAAGGTTTCCATAACGTGGTCAAATTGTATGAGTTCTTAGATATTTTCAGCAAAATGATATGGATGAATGTAGTGACCGTTATTACTTTCCCAAAAATCTATGTTTGCACTTTGTAGTACTTTTAACCCATTTGACAATAAGAAACCTGATTCGAAATAAGATGGAGTTTCAATAGACATTAAAACTCCTATGATACCTGTGCTCTAGATAAAGCTTCAAGTATATTCTTTTACATATGTAAAATAGGTGAAATGATGACTGTTACATTACGAAAACATAGACCAACGGTTATTGCCAAATCTTACATAGTGTGGACATATAGGTACCTATAAGTTGTTGAACTATATCGTTGTTGATTAGGTAATAATGCAACGTTTTCAAATTTTATGTGTATTTTATTAACTACATCTGAATGTGGAACAAAACCAAGTTTAGATGCATGGTGGTGAATTATAATGACGAATGTATTATACGATTTTTGAAGTGAGTTGTTTAATCCTCCAACTGCTAATGATGTATGCAAGGAAATATATCGTAGTCTTTAATTTACATTTTCACTTTTCGAAACTATACAAGATTTTTCTTATCTGTTAAACACATATTTTATGCTTATGTATCTGTGTAATTCATTACATATTTGTATATGATCTTTTGAGGTACTCAAATTTAAAAATTAAGCATCTAATATTAATCAAAATGAAATTATAGAGCTAGCCCGCCTATCGGACGGGTCTTGAAGCTAGTATATATATATATATATATATATATATATATATATATATATATATATATATATATATATATATATATATATATATATATATATATTAGGGGTGAGCATAAAAACTGAAAAACCGAATCGAAACCGAAAAAACCGCACCGAAAAAACCGAACCAAATGAAAAACCGACGGAGGTGGTTTTGAGTTTTAGAAAAAACAAATGTTTGGGGCGGTTTTTGGTTGCATATGAAAAACTGAACAAAAAAACCGCCCCGCCCCGGCTTTATATATCTTTCAAATTTTTTCAAATAATCCTATCTTTATAAAATATTTGATTTGTTACTTATTCAGTTATTTGCTTAAAAACAGTTTTGAATTTTGACCATATCTTCTAAACTTTTAAACTTATTACGGTTCATAATCTCCTATTATTCCTAGGTTTCCACACCCTATATAGCCACAACTTATAACACTTAACAACTCAAACTCAACATCTTCAAAAAACCTTATATTGAACATTTTCCTCTTCCACTTCGAAGACGCAAGCCATGGACATGGGAAAGATGAAGGTTGTAATTCTTTTATACTCATAGTTTAATAGTTTGTGAGTAAAATGAAAAGAACATTGATTTATTGATGATGTATTGGTATGCACATAATTTGAAGTCAATTCTGTTACTTGGATCTTATATATCTAGGAATGATTTAATATTTAGTTTAACATTTGCTATTTATATATATTTGTTATCACAACTTATTATTCCATGTTGATAATTGTTTATTTTATTGTTCTAAAGTATTGCCAAGTGTTTTTGGTTTGATTTTAGTTGTATCAGGCATGAATGTTACTTGAACTTTGCATTATTTGGGTTGTATGCCTATTTTCATTAGAGGATCGTTTGCTTTGGTTCGGTTTCGACTTCGAGCTATAAAAATATTGGTCAAACATGCATATATAAGATTAGTTCAGATAGTGAAAATAATGGTGACTTTTGAGCTTAACCAACTCCCACTGTTCCTGTTTGAGGTCTAAAAGTTCTTCTTTACCATCATCATATAGTACCTATAATATATATAGAGCATTATATGTTAGCTACATACAAGAATTATAAAGAAAATATTAATGCATCATCACACCTAGTGTTGTTTCTTTCTACGGTCAAAAGATTTCACAACTCCTTGGTAATAACTGAAGCAAAAGATCATCACGTTAAAAAATCATTAAAGATTCGTGAAGCTAGCTCAATTGCTATGATACTTACTCTTCATCTTCAGGCCACCACACTTTTATACTCCTCTCAACCAAATTTTCGTCATGCTCAACGGAATGAGTCTGTATAAGTATAGATTTGAATAGTTCAGTTATTCTAGATATGATTAGCATAAATGGAATGAACATCTGTCATGTATACTTTGGTCAAATGCGAAAACGCTGCAAATTTGTTAAATGGGTAATTTGGTTTATACTTTGGTCAAATGGGAAAACACTAGAAATGTGTTAAATGAAAACAACTTGAACGGTTTCAACGGATTAAAAGTCGCCTGCAATGTATTCAGAAGGCCTAATCATTGTTGCATTTGATAAGTTAAATTACCATTGTAATACTAGTTTTTTAAACACAAAACAAAGACATGAAGTTTTTGTGGGTCAGCCAGACCCATATTAACCCACTCAAAAATACCCATTTTGCCACCATTTAACCAGAATATTACTTGAAATCAGATGGTGTTTCTTCTTAGAAGTGTATTTGTCTTGCGTTTTCCATTCACCTCTTATGCAGATTTGGTTGGTGTTGGTGGGTCATCAGTTGAAAAGGTTTCACTTTCAAGTGTCTTTAAATCTTGACAACGTTTTATAGGTTGCACCATATTTATGCTTCCATCTAGACACTCAAGTTTCCTCTTGCGAGTTGCATCCGTCATTAGCTTGCTTGAATCAGTTATAGACGGAATAGTTTCTGTCAAATGACCCTGAACTTTTTTTGCCACCTGGAAATTTACTGTAATTATTGCAAATTTGGACAAAATTTTTGGGATAGTAGTGATATGAGTCATGAAAAATTTTACTTAGCTTTTACAAGAATCCTATAATGAGATCACAGCCAATAAGTGCAAGATTAGTTCAGATAGTGAAAATAAAAATATTGGTCAAACACGCACATATAAGATTAGTTCAGATTGTGAAAATAATGGTGACTTTTGAGATTTACATCATTGTTGTTAGTTTAAGGTTTTTTTTGGTCAAACATACATATATAAGATTAGTTCGGTTTCGACTTCGAGCTATAAAAATATTTGTTATGTTATCTTTCTTTAGACATATATTCGGAAAGTAAAATTGTTTATGTTTTTAACAAAATTAAACGACTGTCGTGGACTTCTAGTGCTGTATAATTGTATATATAGATAATGTTTGCATAGAGCATTCATGTGCCATTTTTTCATTAAAACGCTTAACATCTGAGCAGTAGTTATAGATCATGTACAGAAAGATGGTGTTTCTAATTTGTGGCCTACTATCTCATTTCATTCTGATGTCATCATTTTGTATTGCAAGTTATCATGTTCATTTAAGTGAATTAATAACAGGGCGCTTGTTATTGACGTTCTTGTTATGTAATAAAAAACTAATTATATGTTTTAATGACTATCAACCAAATGATGATACTAATATTGAACTATCTTGTTACTTTTTAGTTGCAATATGCACCTGAAAGTCATATCGAGGCTGAAGTTAGCAACAAAAAAGATGAACTTGTGATTGATTTGGATAGCGAACAGGTTACTGAAACAGGAATTGACGAACATGTTGTTGAGACTGATAAGAAGAATGGTGGCCGGAGATCATGGGTATGGGATCATTTTACCTTCGTAAAAGGTGAGACTCAAGTCCCATGTCCTTATTGTAAAACGGTGTTGGCTGCTGGAACAAAAAGGAATGGAACTAGTACCTTGATTCAACATCTGAAGAGTGTTTGCAAGAAATCACCTGTTTAGAAAGAAGTCTGACTTGAAGAACCAAGCTACATTAAGTTTCAAGCCGGTACCTATGGGGGAACCTAGCGGAGGTTTGGCTTCTCACACTTTTAGCCAAGCGAAATGTAAGAAATCTTTGGCTCGAATTGTGCATCATAGACAATAGGGCCTTTTTAGTGTTGTTGATGTAAGATTCAATGTGATTAATAGGATTTGTATGGGATTTGAACCCCATGTTCAAATTTCCATCTAGGTGGACTGTTGCTAGAGATTGTTTGACTATATACAAAGAAGAGGCTAATAAGGTCAAAAAGCTTTTGAAAAATAAAAACCCTTTTCATTTACGACCAACACCATGGACGTCGGTTCAAAACTATAACTTTATGTGTCTTACGGCACATTGGGTTGAGGAAAATTGGACGCCAAGGCAGAAAATTATTAATTTTTGTCAAATATCAAACCATAAGGGTGTGACAATAGGAAAGTTGGTTTATCGTTGCTTACAAGAATGGGGTATTGATCGGGTTTTCACAATAACAGTTGACAATGCCTCATCTAATGATGGGGCAATCAAATTTTTAGTGACTATGCTTAAGGGGCCTAATGCTATCTTAGATTGCAAGTACTTACATTTAAGATGTTGTGCTCATATCATTATTCTTGTTGTTAAAGATGGGTTAGAAGAATAGTTTGAAACCATTACAAGGATTAGAAATGCAGTAAAGTACATCAGATCATCACCTTCCAGGTTTGAAAGCTTCAAGGAAAGTGTTGAGAAAGAGAATATCGAATGTAAAAGAAAACCATGTCTTGATGTAGAGAGCAGATGGAATTCCACATTTCTAATGTTGGAAACAGCTAAGAAATACTCATCCGCGTTTGATAGGTATATATTTTCCATTAGGCTATAGTTAGATTATGTTACAGATTTATATAATGTCTTAAACTGGTGGAAACTTAATTCAGTTAAATTTCCTATACTATCTCAAGTGGCTAGGCATGTGTTGGGAATGTCAATATCTACCGTTGCATCCGAATCTGCATTCAGTACTGGTGGTAGAGTTATCAAAAATTTTAGAAGCTCCCTTACCCCTAAGACAGCTGAAGCGTTAATATGTACACAAGATTGGTTACGGTCCACACAAACCGAATTGCAAGATGTGGCCCCGAATGGTTTACAACTACAGGACCTGGTGGAAAAATTAGAGAATATGGAAATTGGTAAAGATTTTCGGCTTTTCATTTACTTAACTATGTCTACTATCTGATGCATTTTTTTAATGTCTACTATCTGATGCATTTTTTCTCTTTGTAGATATGTTTGCTAAAGGAAAAGAGCCATGCGACAAAACTCCTATGGATGAAGACTGGGACTAAGGTGAGTTTAGTAAAGGATATATTCAGCCAGTTAGCTACATGTTATTGCAACAAATTGGCTGCATGAATTTGCAACCAAGATTTCCCTTACATTGTTTACTATCTCTAAATCCTAATTTTGATCAATTAGTATATTGGTTGTAGCTAGAAGATGTGCTGAGGAAAGTGAACATTGTTTCATACTTTATTTGCTAGCTTTGGATTGTTGGTGGTTCTTCAATGTTGCTTGATTATTAGTATTACACAATGTTTGCTTGTTTCTGGATTTACGGATTTTACGGTTTCAAGTTCTGAATTTCTGATTCTATGGTTGCTAGATCTTCATTTCAAATTTCTTTGAACGCTTATCTAGTTAATCATTTTTAAACAAGTTAGGGATTTAACTATTCTCGGATGGAGTTTGAACATGTATTTAGAGAAACATTGGAAAAGTGATGGATTAACTTTGAGTTAACAAATTGATAATTAAAGAATACAAAAAACCCAAAAAAAAAAACCGACACCGAACCGATTTAATAAAAAAAAACGAAAAACCGAAACCGAACGGTTTGAAATTCTTAAAAACCGAAGTTTTCGGTTCGGGGTTTGGTTTTAGTCAAAAACCGCCCCAAACCACCCCATGCTCACCCCTAATATACATATACATTGCAAAAGGAAAAAAAAAAGTGTTCGACATCCTTATGGGTTTGTTCCAGATGCACGACAGAAGAAAAGAAAGAAAGAAAAGGAGGTGCACGATAGTAGGGAAGAAAAGGCGTAGGGCACGAAAGGTTTTTGGTTCAAAGGCTTCTCTACGACCACGAAAAACATCTATCATTATAGTAACTTTTATTAATTATTCGGTTAGCATATTCAGATTTATTATGAACTCGTGTTGCTTATCATTAAATTTATACTTTGTTATGACTATTAATATTATGGGCTAACACCTTTTAGTGTTAGCCAACTTTATGATAATATGATGTTTTTATTTGTTCGTATCAATTGTTTACTCTTTCGTTGCATGTTGATTATGTTTATCACTTGATACACGTTTATGTGCTGAATATCTTTCATTCAACTGATTCTTGTTCATTGAGTTAATCCTTACCCCGCGTTTATTTGGGATAGTGTAAAGTGGATGATAGACTAGTATCTATTGAATTAATCCTTACCTCATTATTATTATGTAAAGTGGATGATAGACTAGGATCTATTGAATTAATCCTTACCTCATTATTACTTGTAATCTCGTAAAGTGGATGATAAACTTGATTTCGGGTTGGATGCATATTACTTACCTTTATCACTAGATCAATAGTACTATGACCATAGGTTACTAGTATCAAGTTAGGGCATAAATTGGTAAAGCACTCGTTGTTCGCCTTAGTAGCGATATCGTAGCCGAGATAGATTATAATCTACGATGAGACTTTATTCGGGTTTGGTTGATTGTGACAGGATTAACCAATTTATAAACCTCGAGTTTAGGGAGAAGTACCGCCTAGCTTTAATTAGAAAACCACCAATGAACACCCATCCTGTTATCATGCTCCGTATTTTTATCTAGGATTTTATATGAGATCGATTAGTCTACCATGCTTGAGGCATGTCATAATAAAACAGTGTCCTTGAGGGACAATGTATGATCATAGCATTAGTAGCGGAATTTTGTTTTAACTCAATGTATATGTAACACTATTGGATTACCCAACCCGACAAGGGTAAATATGTCACGCAAGTGGTTTCATATCAGATATAACAAAGCATACATTCAAAAGTAATACAAAGATTCTCAAGGGTTACAAAGGGAAATACTGAAATTACAAGGTTACAAAGGCGGATACAAATTCTAACAATAAAATAACTTCTAATCATCTCTAGGCCCAAAACTATCAAGTCTTCTAAGTCCAAAAGTCTCTTCACTCGTACTCATCTTCCAACTAAAACCTGCCGCACACGAAAAGAAAACGTGCGGCTGAGCTTACAAAGCCCAGTGAACAGATATATAATAAACGGAAACGGAAATAACCAGATGTAGCATAAGGATTGAGATATAAATAAGATACAAGAGTAAGGTTTAGGATAGTCATCCACCACGAGCCCAGAAACAGATCATATCATATCATAACAGCGTAACCATAAATCTTCATAATCATATAGAGGGGAGACCTCTCAGATAATCAGATAATATGAGGGGTGTCCTCATTCTTCAGATGGAGTAGCTAGCTCCCAGATATATGTGAAAGGCGTGTATTGCACACAAGCACCAGTCACCAGACAAATCATATCAAATCATGTTAAATCCACTAAACAGAACAGATCTAGGATGCATCCATACGCCCCCCAGAAACATATATAATCCATAATCAAGTAATGCGCATATCATAATCAGAATGGGGACGTGGCGGAACATCACTCTACCGCCCTAGAGTCATGCCATTGGTGCATCAATGACACGGACATGGAATCCCCATGCCTAGTGAAATGGCTCGGGTATCAAACTAAGAGTCAGATATCATATCATAATCAGAGTGTCGTATCAAAAGGTCCATATCAAATGGGTTCATAACAGATGGTTCATAACAGATATATCAGATGTAATACCAAAGGTCCAAATCAGAGTTTACCAGATCAAGGTTCATATTAAGTAATCAAGTCAAGGTTCATATCAAAAGTTCATTTCAAAAATTTCTATCAAAAGTCCATTTTAAACAATCCTTTATTCATGATTTCCATAAAACGATCCTTTAAAGTGGTTTTCATAAAAACAATCTTTCAAAACGATTTTTATAAAGATAGTCTTCGAAATATAGTTTTCATAAAAGTTAGTAACATTTATATAAATGTAGTTTCGTATCAGTTATAAACATCATTTTTAAAATGGTTTTTCTCAAAACATTTCCATGGTATAATTCCAAAGGTTTTCATAACATAGGTTCACAACAGAGGTCATATCAAATGGGATCAACAGAGAAGGTTCAAGCAAAGGGAATCATAGCAATGGCATCGGTTCAGAAACTAACGGATCAGAAAATGAAAGAGATCATGAGAAACCTTAAAAGAAAGGTCAGAATATCTGTACCTTATACCGCAAGTGCAAACATATCTATAAAGATCGGAAACAACTCCATCTTCAGCGAATCTACACGAATACATGGTCGTCTTATTATTAATACCTTATTCAAATCAGATTTCTTATTTTAGTCGGCTTTCCATTTTTAGTAACTTCCTTACTTTAGTAATTTCCCGTTTTAGTAAGTTAGCAAAATTTGTCCTTTATTGTTAATGTTATTATTAAGTTAATTAATTAAAATGACACCTTATATGAGTTAGGACTTATTATGTATATGAAGTAGGTTTAGGGTCTTAATGTGCCTAAATAATAAAGTATAGTGTGATCTATGAAAAAGATTAAAATACTTTATGGTACTACCTCACATCACTATCCTAGACTTTGATAATTCGAATCTTAGGACCCAAAAGAAAATAGAGTCTGACCATGTGACCACAACACATAATGCATTGCTTCTCTATTATATTTTATTACTCCCTCACTGTACCAAAAGTAACCCATTTTACTTTGTTTATCTTAGTTCGTGCATTCCATGACTTTACAACAGCCCACATGCTACTCACGTGAACAAAACAATCTCAATCCCCTTTTCTTTTATCCCTCTGATGTCGACACAAAGACAGCCATGAACACCTCATTTACACTATTTTAACTCACACCTTCAAGCAAAACCAAAACACTCTAGTTTGTTTACCCAGTCGACCCTCATAACACGCAAAATACAGTCCCTTAACACACACAAAACACATCATGTTAACACCCCTTTTTGACCCCATCGACACAGCCATAACCTTCATAAAACATAGCCCTATTGACACCTCAAAATGTACACAAACTACCCCTTGTTCGACCTCCATTAACACCACACGACACCCACTTCACAGCCACATTCACACACAAACTCATCCTCTATTTACACATATACAATCCGGTTTTTGACATTAATAAACGACTTATTAACTACAAATGTAAACATCACCATTTACACGTATCCTTTTTCCAGATTATATGCCCTCTTATCCATGAGCATTTATTGTTATTTCATGTATACAAATAATCAACTTTTCTTGCAGAAAAGACCAGTTTCAATAGCCACTATACATCGACAGGTTATTTAGATTCTTTCACATCACTTTCTTTATTATTTCATGCAACCTCCAATTCGTTCCACAATAATAGTGATCAACCCACATTTTATTTCAGCCCTTATACCGATCGATACATTATTATTACATGCGACAATAATCCTCTTGTTATGTGATAAACATTACTCTTTATTTCGTATCATTCTTTTAGGTCGATTAGTGATCGTAAACTACAAGTGATTCAATCTTTTATATATATATTTTACCTCGACCAGAGTTAGATTTCGTTTACAGGTTATATGCTTTGCTTGGACATGACGCGCAGAAACAAGATCAGAATTTGGATATACCTTGGTGTCGAAGTACTGCTGAAGGAAGACGGAGAGAACAAGGTAAAAGATTCGAATCACAAAACAAAGCCCCAACGACTGGGTAGGCCTCGATCACCAAGCTGCTACACACCTTCATTCTTGATCTTAGTAGGGAGAAAACGATTTGAAACCTGTTGTGCTACCCTTCGTATGGAGGAGAGATGGGAAAAATATGATATACGGTTTGTTTGAAGAAGGAAAGGCGTGTGGTGTTATACAGGAAGGTGTATATATATATATTGCATTAAAGCAAGATATGATGCATGCCTATCTACACAAAACGTGTGAGAAGGGATACGAAATTATGTGTGTGTCGAGAATAATTGGTATACTTTTAATATCCAAAAAGGGGTTTGTTATTTTTCTTAATGGAATAGCCGAGCAATAAGGGGGGAGTGACCAGAAAACATGTCCCATCATAAAGACCAAATCAACATATTTATTTTGTATTTAATTTCCTCATTTATTTACAATTATTTGATTTTAAAACCAAAACAACATAACATAATAATTAATTAAATATTTTCGGTCCAAAAGTGAGTTTTATGTGCTCATGGAAATTTTTTTGTACATTACAAAATGTCAAATGTAAAAGCCAAAATTAATTTACTTCATATCTTGATCATTACCAGAAGTTTGAGATTTATTCGGTACTTAATATGCTTATAAATAAAATTTTAAATTTATAAGGGCATTTCGGTCTTTTTACATGTTTCAGATTTTAGGGTTTTACAACTCTTCCCCTCTAACAGAAAAATTTCGTCCTCGAAATTTGAAGTCGCAAGGTTGGACAACGTCGTAGCAAATCGTAAAAGGTCGTCGCGAACAATTTTCACGCCCGGGGAGGTTCTTCCAGAAGGATCTTCAAAACAAATGGTTTCTCATGACTCGATCAAAACAAGATGGGTTCAGATTCCTCAGAAGGAGACAAATTAGGTTGATTCAGAACAAAATGTCCATGCAACATAAAATGAACGATAGGTGAATCTTCAGAAAGCTCACATGGAATACGCACAAGATTTCAAATCAAATTGACTGTGTCAACAGTATAGAGCTCTTCAAAGAGTTTTCAAGATTCATAACTGAGGTCAACAGAATGCAGAACGAGAGTCCAAACTCATCCAGATATCTAGTGAATGGAAACAGAGTATACGCATAGGTAGAATGAACCTAAAGTCTCACTAATCACGGATAATCTAACGGAGATCAGATTCTAAACTTCTTAGGTACTCCCCAAGATATCCTATGGCCACAATGAATGCATGTTATATGGTGTAAGTATTATCACGTTGATCAGGCGTCATAATACTAGCACCTCATAAATATGCCTTCATGATGATCATACTTTATCTCAAGTCGTAATCAAAACCACCTATCTTAATCCACCTAGTACTTCTACAGTCTCAGAGGTCATCAAAATCAAACACCATAACTAAGAGGGGAACGAACTCCTCGAAGGGGTTAACGGAATTCCCAGAATGTCTATCAAAATTTGGTACATCGCTAAAAGAATTAGATCGTTCAGCATTCGTCAAATTTCTCATAACAAAACCATCGTCCAGCATACGCAGAATGAACACCGAGCGGAATTACTAACAGAGAACATAACTCATTCAATGGGATCCTATCATCAGGTAATGGAAATTTGAGTAGGTCAAGAGGAAATGAATAACGTCATCCATAGCTTCACTCTTCACAAAATCAACTCTTCCAAACACAAATGTTCGCTTCAGAATTATCGTCCATTCAAATACATGATCTTAAACTTCTTCCAAGTCCATGCAGTCTATCGCATGATCATAGGGTGGAAAATATAACTCGAGTCTGGTCCCTCAAGCCTTCGGCACCTCCTCTTGCAACTGTGGTGTAGTAACGTGAATCTCCAGTATGGTCACTTGTGCATTCTTCCGTTCGCTAGTCTGCTTCTGCTCTCAATTCCTCTTAGTACAACTAAGACGAATAGAGAAGCAAGACTGCGTGTCTTCGACAGGTCTTCAGCACAGTTCAAAATTCGCCATCTCAAACTGCCGTCATCGCCGGATGCATGGTAGTGTTGTCTGCTACAATCTCTAGGTGCCAATCAAGTCTGTTTTCTCCAGAATAAGGGTACTTTTACAAGATGATTTACATGCTCCTCTTTGTGCATAAAACTGAAATACTTCCCGGAGCTCAGTTTGTCATCTCCCTTCTTAGAAATTCTTGTGGTTGCTTCTTCAGTCCTTCAATCATCCACAGAGGTCGTCTGGTACGGAGTTTACAAAGATAGAATCAATCATTGATACGCTGAATTGAAAGGTGGTCATGGTAGTGATACGATTAGGTTTACGATAGTCAATACTCCAAAGTTTTCTCTTTCTTCTTCACAAGCTAACAGGGTATTCAAAACTGAGGTGAACAAAATCATATTCCATCATCTTATCCAATTTCTCAACTTCTATGGCATCATGGTCCGTCAACCGGGATTAGTTCAAATTTTCATTCTACTTCTCAACCGGAAAGGGAACCCAAGAGTTCCATCATAGAACACCTGAAAATTTGCACAACAACTTCCAATGCTAAAGTTTTTTTTAAGAGTGGATAATAGGTGTCAGGAGGCAATCAACAATCAAAAGAAATCGAGATAGACGTTTCCATAGCAGGTTAGGCTTAACAGATTTGAGCGGTTAAAGGTTATCATAACGAAAGTGGGATGAAGCATATTACTAAAGGTCACAAATCAGATACAGTAGTCCCAGGCAGCGTATGAGGGCCAGCCAATCCATATCTTAAAGACCACAGAATCGAATATATCAAAGCAAACGGATTCGTAGGATGAGTACGGTCGCCAAGCCAGACGGATAGTTCATATCTCAGGGTTAAGTACATGGTTCATCAAAGTGTGGAAATAGATAAATGAACAATTCAAGGTGTTTGAGTCTTGATTAGTTATTTAGCATAAGTGGCAGGTAGGTTGTGAGTCATCGGTAGTACAAGGATCGTATAACTGTCAAAAATGAGGCATATCGAATATCAGTTATCAGTATCATCATGCTCAGTTAACCATTTCACATCGAGACAAAATTATCGTCATATCCATGACTAATAATCGCCAGAGTTCTCATAGGAGTAGTAATGGACTTTGCAAGAACAGAGTAATATCAGATGATACATTTATATCCAGCATGGGTAATTAATTCACAGAATGTGTCAAGCACCTTAAGGTTAAATGACCTTCGGGACGGTCAGAGGAGTATCAAACTGCTTATTACACAGGTCGGAAGTGAAGAACAAAGTTAGGTAGTAATAGCAAAAGTTTAACAATCGAAAATCATGGTAGGGAGTTCAAATGGTTTCAAACACCGAAGGTGGAACATAGGAGGGTAGTCGTCAATGATCAATCAACCTATCCTTTATCAGAATAAAAATCAAAGTTAACTATTTAATGAAAACATATCGACAACGCAAGTCTTATCGTTCAGAAGTGAGGGGAAAAACACTCTTATACTCGTGGTCAAAACACCACCAGACTTCTCATGGAAACAGAGATGTTTAAGACGAACTCAGATAGGGTTAGAAGATTCATAGATTATCAAAAGCATATAACAGAATGCATCAAGTAAGTCATCGTCATAGAGATTCTCAGAATACCCGAAAAGACATCAAAATGATTAACAAATAATCAGAGGTCGGAATCGGAATCTTAGGTGGTGCAAAGCGTGAGCTTAACAAGCAGGGCATAAATCAGAGTGATGCGGAAGCAATGCTACTTAAACAAAAGCCTTATAGTCTACCCATTCCTCACTGGTCAAAACTTAAGTTCCTATAGGGAAAATCCTAAAGCAATTCTTAAAGGTTATCTTATGAGCGCATACAGTGAAAACTTAGTGGTTTAACTTACACAGGTCAAGGGTAAATGTATTACGAGTCGCAGCCTGTCTCTCTGATACCATAATTGTAACACCCCAACCCGACAAGGGTAAAGATGTCACGCAAATGGTTTCATATCAGATATAACAAAGCATACATTCAAGAGTAATACAAAGATTCTCAAGGGTTACAAAGGGAAATACTGAAATTACAAGGTTACAAAGGCGGATACAAATTCTAACAATAAAATAACTTCTAATCATCTCTAGGCCCGAAACTATCAAGTCTTCTAAGTCCAAAAGTCTCTCCACTCGTACTCATCTTCCAACTAAAACCTGCCGCACACGAAAAGGAAACGTGCGGCTGAGCTTACAAAGCCCAGTGAACAGATATATAATAAACGGAAACAGAAATAACCAGATGTAGCATAATGATTGAGATATAAATAAGATACAAGAGTAAGGTTTAGGATAGTCATCCACCACGAGCCCAGAAACAGATCATATCATATCATAACAGCGTAACCATAAATCTTCATAATCATATAGAGGGGAGACCTCTCAGATAATCAGATAATATGAGGGGTGTCCTCATTCTTCAGATGGAGTAGCTAGCTCCCAGATATATGTGAAAGGCGTGTATTGCACACAAGCACCAGTCACCAGACAAATCATATCAAATCATGTTAAATCCACTAAACAGAACAGATCTAGGATGCATCCATACACCCCCAGAAACATATATAATCCATAATCAAGTAATGCGCATATCATAATCAGAATGGGGACGTGGCGGAACATCACTCTACCGCCCTAGAGTCATGCCATTGGTGCATCAATGACACGGACATGGAACCCCCATGCCTAGTGAAATGGCTCGGGTATCAAACTAAGAGTCAGATATCATATCATAATCAGAGTGTCGTATCAAAAGGTCCATATCAAATGGGTTCATAACAGATGGTTCATAACAGATATATCAGATGTAATGCCAAAGGTCCAAATCAGAGTTTACCAGATCAAGGTTCGTATTAAGTAATCAAGTCAAGGTTCATATCAAAAGTTCATTTCAAAAATTTCTATCAAAAGTCCATTTTAAACAATCCTTTATTCATGATTTCCATAAAACGATCCTTTAAAGTGGTTTTCATAAAAACAATCTTTCAAAACGATTTTTATAAAGATAGTCTTCGAAATATAGTTTTCATAAAAGTTAGTAACATTTATATAAATGTAGTTTCGTATCAGTTATAGACATCATTTTTAAAATGGTTTTTCTCAAAACATTTCCATGGTATAATTCCAAAGGTTTTCATAACATAGGTTCACAACAGAGGTCATATCAAATGGGATCAACAGAGAAGGTTCAAGCAAAGGGAATCATAGCAATGGCATCGGTTCAGAAACTAACGGATCAGAAAATGAAAGAGATCATGAGAAACCTTAAAAGAAAGGTCAGAATATCTGTACCTTATACCGCAAGTGCAAACATATCTATAAAGATCGGAAACAACTCCATCTTCAGCGAATCTACACGAATACATGGTCGTCTTATTATTAATACCTTATTCAAATCAGATTTCTTATTTTAGTCGGCTTTCCATTTTTAGTAACTTCCTTACTTTAGTAATTTCCCGTTTTAGTAAGTTAGCAAAATTTGTCCTTTATTGTTAATGTTATTATTAAGTTAATTAATTAAAATGACACCTTATATGAGTTAGGACTTATTATGTATATGAAGTAGGTTTAGGGTCTTAATGTGCCTAAATAATAAAGTATAGTGTGATCTATGAAAAAGATTAAAATACTTTATGGTACTACCTCACATCACTATCCTAGACTTTGATAATTCGAATCTTAGGACCCAAAAGAAAATAGAGTCTGACCATGTGACCACAACACATAATGCATTGCTTCTCTATTATATTTTATTACTCCCTCACTGTACCAAAAGTAACCCATTTTACTTTGTTTATCTTAGTTCGTGCATTCCATGACTTTACAACAGCCCACATGCTACTCACGTGAACAAAACAATCTCAATCCCCTTTTCTTTTATCCCTCTGATGTCGACACAAAGACAGCCATGAACACCTCATTTACACTATTTTAACTCACACCTTCAAGCAAAACCAAAACACTCTAGTTTGTTTACCCAGTCGACCCTCATAACACGCAAAATACAGTCCCTTAACACACACAAAACACATCATGTTAACACCCCTTTTTGACCCCATCGACACAGCCATAACCTTCATAAAACATAGCCCTATTGACACCTCAAAATGTACACAAACTACCCCTTGTTCGACCCCCATTAACACCACACGACACCACTTCACAGCCACATTCACACACAAACTCATCCTCTATTTACACATATACAATCCGGTTTTTGACATTAATAAACGACTTATTAACTACAAATGTAAACATCACCATTTACACGTATCCTTTTTCCAGATTATATGCCCTCTTATCCATGAGCATTTATTGTTATTTCATGTATACAAATAATCAACTTTTCTTGCAGAAAAGACCAGTTTCAATAGCCACTATACATCGACAGGTTATTTAGATTCTTTCACATCACTTTCTTTATTATTTCATGCAACCTCCAATTCGTTCCACAATAATAGTGATCAACCCACATTTTATTTCAGCCCTTATACCGATCGATACATTATTATTACATGCGACAATAATCCTCTTGTTATGTGATAAACATTACTCTTTATTTCGTATCATTCTTTTAGGTCGATTAAGTGATCGTAAACTACAAGCGATTCAATCTTTTATATATATATTTTACCTCGACCAGAGTTAGATTTCGTTTACAGGTTATATGCTTTGCTTGGACATGACGCGCAGAAACAAGATCAGAATTTGGATATACCTTGTGTCGAAGTACTGCTGAAGGAAGACGGAGAGAACAAGGTAAAAGATTCGAATCACAAAACAAAGCCCCAACGACTGGGTAGGCCTCGATCACCAAGCTGCTACACACCTTCATTCTTGATCTTAGTAGGGAGAAAAACGATTTGAAACCTGTTGTGCTACCCTTCGTATGGAGGAGAGATGGGAAAAATATGATATACGGTTTGTTTGAAGAAGGAAAGGCGTGTGGTGTTATACAGGAAGGTATATATATATATATATATTGCATTAAAGCAAGATATGATGCATGCCTATCTACACAAAACGTGTGAGAAGGGATACGAAATTATGTGTGTGTCGAGAATAATTGGTATACTTTTAATATCCAAAAAGGGGTTTGTTATTTTTATTAATGGAATAGCCGAGCAATAAGGGGGGAGTGACCAGAAAACACGTCCCATCATAAAGACCAAATCAACATATTTATTTTGTATTTAATTTCCTCATTTATTTACAATTATTTGATTTTAAAACCAAAACAACATAACATAATAATTAATTAAATATTTTCGGTCCAAAAGTGAGTTTTATGTGCTCATGGAAATTTTTTTGTACATTACAAATGTCAAATGTAGAAGCCAAAATTAATTTACTTCATATCTTGATCATTACCAGAAGTTTGAGATTTATTCGGTACTTAATATGCTTATAAATAAAATTTTAAATTTATAAGGGCATTTCGGTCTTTTTACATGTTTCAGATTTTAGGGTTTTACATGTATATGTATGACTATTGGATTATCCATTGAATAATAAATTCATATAATTTCTTGCGAGGATCATTAGAATATGATAATTTATTCTGAATTTGTGGCTAGTTCTTCTCTCCTTCTCCCTCTGAGGAATTATCGTTATTGTATATCATTCAAATCAAATTTTTTCAGATGTAACACTAAAAATTGTGAGAAAAAACTCGCTTATACTTTTATAATTTTGCAACATGAGGTGCATCCAATTATACCAAGCTTTTAGAGAATTACTCTATTTTGATGGGGTAATATATTTTTTAGATTTTGCCAGAATCTAAACGGGTATTTCACCATTAAGTCCTTTTTTTAGAGAGGTTTGCAATAACTTGATTTTATATTATTTGATTCTTTTAAGGAAACCATGATAAAAATTATAACAATATGAGGTTATGAAGTTATGTTATTTTGATTATTTTTTAAAGAATCATGATAGAAGTTGAGATTCTAATTTTTCTTCAAAACACAATATGAGGTTATGCTCTAGATCATTTTAAAGAATTATATAATTAGAACTTAAGGTTTTAATTTTGTTTCTTTAACATAACATGAGGTTATGTAATTTTGGTGTTCTTCATGTAATTATAATATGACATGAACTTCTTAATTTTGTTTTCGGTATAACACGGGGTCATGTGATTTGATTATTTTAAAGAATTTATTGAACATGAAGTTCTAAATAAAACTATAATCATAACTTGATGTTATATTTTTTATCTCTTTTGGAGGAAATCACAATTAAGCATCTTAACAACAACTATTGAGGTTATTGTATTTTGATTATGTTCATCATAATAAAACTTGAGGTTCCATGATGAATAACTATAATCATAACTTGAGGTTATAATATCGTTTGACTATAATAGATTTTGAGGATGTTATATAGAGAATAATCATAACATAAGGTTATGATATCTTTTGGTCCTTTTTATGTAATCACAATAGAACATTTTTGTGTTCTTGTAAATTACAACAAGTAATAAAAAAATAAAAAAAATTAGGAGATCAACAAGAAAAATAAAATTTAATAACGAAACAGTATACATAAATAAAGTATAATAATAACTTGAGGATTTTTTTATCGTGATTCAGTTTAGGAATAATCGAAGAATATATTTGATTCACTTGAGCGAATTATTAAAGCACATAAGGCTCTTAAATAAAAATAATCATAACTTTGAGGTTATGTTATTGGGATTCACTTGAGGGAATCATAAAGAATACGAGGTTCTTTAAGAAAAATACGATGATAACTTGAGGTTATTTAATGTTGATTCTCTCAAAGAAATCACAATAGAACTTCTTCTTCTTATTATTATTATTATTATTATTATTATTATTATTATTATTATTATTATTATTATTATTATTATTATTATTATTATATATATATATATATATATATATATATATTGTGGAAACTCGTTTTAAACCGGCTTACATCTACTAAAACAAGTTTCGTGATCGTTTATGGGCTCTAGGTTGTTACACCTTTGAACTAGGGTAAACTATGATAAGCGTAATGATAATATTGGCGGAATATTCAATGAAAGAAACAATACTATCACAACAAGGTTTTTGCCAAACTTTCTCTTTATTATTAAACTCAGCCCCAATGCTATGTGATCAAATATAGCACGGTTACTCTACAACAATAACAGGGATCAAGGAAATCCTTGATTACCTTGAGGCTTAACAAAACTAAACAACATCAGACCCCTCGTCTGATGTTCCCACACACACTCTTTGATGTTTTACATTTTAACACATTTCCGTGTTTAAATTCTAAGCACACTAAACACTTGTAAAACATACTAAGTATCTAAGCTATGATATCTTTTTTATAGAATAAAGGAGATCATTACAAAGTTGATAATTCTTGTCTAATACTTGCTTGTGTATGTCAGTCATTAAGATACAACTTGTATCTTTGTTTACAACTTTGTTGACTGATAACATATCTAGATATTATCTACCGTATATAATTGAATCATATACAAAATATCTTTTTCAAACATATCCATCCAGCAGTAGTATGAGTCACTCAGTTATCCATCCAGTAGTAGCATCTTTGCACTAGCAGTACCAACTGCTACCTTCTTTGCATAAGCAGTACTAACTGCTATCTTCTTTGAACCAGCAGTACTAACTGCTACCTTCTTTGAACCAGCAGTACTAACTTAAGTTAGTACTGCTCGTTATAACCTGAGCAAACTTTAACAATACACTAGCAGTAGAATCTTTTATGCCTAGCAGTAGAATCTACTTGGTGTATTTGGCTTATCATTTCAGCAATCTTCATGTTTCATTCTTCTTATTCTGTGATCATCAAATCTATAAAAATATAAAACCCAACAATCTTCCCCTATTTGATGATTACAAAACAAACATATTCTTGTACGAATTTCCCTTGACGAAGTAGAGAAATTGAGATAATTAAATCTCACCATGAATGAAACAATACTGTCTTCCCCTTAATCTATGCTATCCACCACATCTCTTCCCCTTTATGTTATCAACAAATAGAGAATGTATACAAATATGATCTTTACAACTATGAACTAATACTACACATCTAGTTCATCCTTCCAATGTCTCAAATTACCCTTCATTAAGTTTTCCGCACTAAAAATGAACTTGAGACAATAAAAATCTAAACCATCAGTAGTAATACTAATGAACAGTAGTAAGAATCAATAACTTCCCCTGTGGTGATGCACAAATATAATAAATGGTTAAACATCTGAACATTTTAAGCTTCCCCTAAAACCCATATGTTAACCATTTGAATCTTCAATTCTGTAGGCTTTTATGATTGATGAAGAAAAACCAACCATTAGTAACTTGATGATGAAAGAGAATAAACCAATCTTGTGTCTTACGTCTTGTACTAAAACTGACTTTGAACGTATACCCAACTTCGATGTATAGGGAGACCTCAATCTCATGACAATAAACTCATCTTCTATGAGACACTGAGTACTACAACGTATCTCCTTTAAGTGTTTGTCATTTCGTAGTCACTTGAACGAACGAACAAGTTACCTTCTTTCAAAAGGTTTGATAAAACACAACTTTGAAAAATTCCACTTCATCTTCAAATAAGCAACAAATAATTTTCTTCGCCAAATAAATAAAAACAAGCCTTTTATCTTTTAAGAACCAACTTTCTTTTGTGTGTGATTCTTCCCCTTTGTGTGTGTAAACTAAGAAAGAAAACCAAAAATTCATACCTTAACTGTTTCTGCAACAGTTGTGAAAAATTTAAACAAAACGAATTTGTCTTCACTCATTAGCTAAAACCTTTTATTTTCCTAGATCCAAAGCCCCCTGCTCTGATACTATTTGTGGAAACTCGTTTTAAACCGACTTACATCTACTAAAACAAGTTTCGTGATCGTTTATGGGCTCTAGCTTGTTACACCTTTGAACTAGGGTAAACTATGATAAGCGTAATGATAATATTGGCGGAATATTCAATGAAAGAAACAATACTATCACAACAAGGTTTTTGCCAAACTTTCTCTTTGTTATTAAACTCAGCCCCAATGCTATGTGATCATATATAGCACGGTTACTCTACAACAATAACAGGGATCAAGGAAATCCTTGATTACCTTGAGGCTTAACAAAACTAAACAACATCAGACACCTCATCTGATGTTCCCACATACACTCTTTGATGTTTTACATTTTAACACATTTCTGTGTTTAAATTCTAAGCACACTAAACACTTGTAAAACATACTAAGTATCTAAGCTATGATCTCCTTTTTATAGAACAAAGGAGATCATTACAAAGTTGATAAGTCTTGTCTACTACTTGCTTGTGTATGTCAGTCATTAAGATACAACTTGTATCTTTGTTTACAACTTTGTTAACTGATAACATATCTAGGTATTATCTACCATATATAATTGACTCATATACAAAATATCTTTTTCAAACATATCCATCCAGCAGTAGTATGAGTCACTCAGTTATCCATCCAGCAGTAGCATCTTTGCACTAGTAGTACCAACTGCTACCTTCTATGCATAAGCAGTACTAACTGCTACTTCTTTGAACTAGCAGTACTAACTGCTACCTTTTTTGAACTAGCAGTACTAACTTAAGTTAGTACTGCTCGTTATAACCTGAGCAAACTTTAACAATACACTAGCAGTAGAATAAAATACTCTAGCACTAGAATCTTTTATGCCTAGCAGTAGAATCTACTAGGTGTATTTTGCTTATCATTTCAGCAATCTTCATGTTTCATTCTTCTTGTTCTGTGATCATCAAATCTATGAAAATATAAAACCCAACATATATATATATATATATATATATATATATATATATATATATATATATATATATATATATAACATCACTTCATTAGAAAATCATATGATTTACAAGAAATTAGAGGGGAGCTGAGATACTAACTAGGCCCCCACTCCTCTAGCAATTGCGAAGCTAATTCTACTAAAAATATGGGCAGCGGCACGCGCCCCAATGTCTTGAGTCACAGAGAACTTTCGGATCCACTTCAGTAGGGCCACCGCATCCTTGCCAAGTTCCCCAAAGGAAGAGAATGAGAAGGGGAGAAACCCATATCTAATATCGGCACACTTGGTCTCATATTTGACGCGTTTGCGTCGTGCTGCTTCAGGCACCACTCCTCCTGGCACAAAATCAACCATACCAGTTTACGTCAAAGGAGGCGACCCTGTCAAATCGACACAAACATTATTATTATTATTATTATTATTATTATTATTATTATTATTATTATTATTATTATTATTATTATTATTATTATTATTATTATTATTATTATTATTATTATTATTATTATTATTATTATTATTATTATTATTATTATTAACATAACATAATATAAGGTTGTGTTATTGATTCTATTAATTGGAACATATTAGAACTTGAGCTTCTATCGTTTTATTATTTTTTTTTTCTCAAACATAACATAAGGTTATGATATTGATCCGTTTGAAAAAATGATATCAGAACTTGAGATTCTAATGTTTTGTTCTTCAACATAAAAGGAGGTTATGTTATTTTGATTTTCTCTTTGTAGTTACAATAAAACATTTATTGTTCTTTTAACTTATACGAGAGTTTAAAAGATTAACAATAAAATAAAACACAATTCTCTTTTTGTTAATATAAAGCAATTAGAATTTTGGATAATCATACACACTGATTTGTTAAATTTTGATCCACTGATGAATATAAATATGATCCGGTTAAAAAAATAATATGTCACAGATAAATTATAAAAAGAATTAAATATATTTGGTTCGAAATAAAATAAGTATGCCGCATATCCAATCTTCTCTTATTTGATCTACATGAAAAAGAAAAACAATGGTTGTCGTAAAAAAGAATAAAAAATCATAACTAATGAACGTTATGCACTGTTGGATCGTGGATATCAAAGTGAATTACTTTTCCTTTATAATCAATCATACCTAATGAACATTATGCACTGTTGGATCGTGGATATCAAGGGGCTGTTTGGTGTAGGGGTATAGATTTGAGGGAATGGATTTATTACTTAATATAATTGTTTGGTTCAGGATGTAGAAATCAAAATAGTAAATAATTGTAAAAAGTTGATTCCCCACAACATAGCTCGGTTTCTCTTGATTCCCCATTGACATGAGGCCCACATCCTACTTTTAAAGCACAATGTACATATTTTTAGTTAGATATTTTATTTTTGTCCCCTCGTAAGTGGTGTTTTTGTTTTTTTAAACATTTATATATTTTTAAATTATTTATCAAATAATAATATATAATATATTTTCTCTCTTTCAATCAAATCCAAATCCAAATTTAAATCCAAATCCGTATCCTAATCCTAAACCAATATACGAACCAAACGGACCCCAAAGTGCATTTAATTACTTTTCCTTCATAATCGTTCATATGTTTTTTCGTTTGATAAAGACATTTGTATGGATAATGTCTAATAAATGTAAAGAACAAGAATAAGAGATGAAGAGAAGAATGAGACGAATGGGAGATATATTATTAAGATATATATATAAATACTAGGCGAGTACCCGTGCATAGCAACGGAATTTGTAGCGGCAAATAATTAACGATTTGTGATATTGTGGTGAGTGTTTTGTGTAGCGTTCAAAATAGAACGGAATTCGTTTCGTGCATAGCTTTGTGTGCTTGGAAACCTTTGCCCTGAAACTGTTGAGGAAATTGTTGGACCAGATTGAGTTTACATAGGGTCACCTTTCCGCATGACACTATAAGGAAATTGTTGGACCAGATTGAGTTTACATGGCAGCGGTGTCTAGTTTCAAAAAAATTTCAACGGCGAATATTTTTTTTTCGACAAACAGTATCTCTAGCGTAAGAGAATCCTTCTCGAAGAACTGTTTTTCTGATAGTATAATTGCATTGTTTTTCTAGTAACGTCAATTTGTGTGTGATTTTCCTTTTCGACAGCATTGTTTTAAGATTGTTCTAATAATAAATTCAAGCATTGTACTATTAGGCAAGCGATCGCGTGTAGCGGTGGAAGTGGAAAGTTTTAGACGAAATTTATATTGTCGATATATTTGTGTTATTTTTTTCTATTTGCATTTTTGTGTTTGGTAGACATGTTTGTGTTCTTTTTTTTTTCTATTTGCATTTTTGTGTTTGGTAGAGTATTTTGTACAATGTTTACGCAAGCCAATTATTGGCGGTTGATGCAAAAGCCGATTACTCATGCCTAGCGGCAGCGGTGTATAGTATTCGACGGATTCCAGTTGTAACGGTATTTGTATGTGGGTGAACCGCTATGGCAATAGTCAAGCACGTTATCCATGGTTCTGGTTTGATTTTCCTTTGTGGTTCAACGACGATGGCAGTTTTGATTAGTGAGATGTACTTACTGTAATTGATTAATCTCGTGTCATATTACTTTCTTTATGAATGTGCATTTGGTCCGCGAGTTTTGTATATATGTGGAAATGGTTAATTATGCGTGCTAAAAGCCACAAACCCAAACTTTCACATAGCATGTTTGGCAATGGTTAAACATTTTACCGATGGTTTTTTCTTTTAGCAAAACCCGATGTGGTTTGAGTAAAAAATGTTTGCGTGTGTTTTTTCTCCTTTTGTTTCTTTTATGACAAACAACTATTTGGTTACAATTTTACCAACTTTTATTGCGTTTATTCTCTACATCACTCCAATTTGGTCTATTTACATATACGCATTTTTTTAGTATTACTCTTTACATCACTCCAATCCTTCCATTTAAAGAATTGATAAATTGATAAGTCATTTTAGTTTCAGTATGCACAAATAGGTGCCATAGTGGTAGGTGTCACCGTTGTCCAATGTCCATTTCTATTTTATCTTTTACTTTTACTTTTACTTAAGTTGGTCCTTCTACATAGCTATAGGTTAATATAAATCATTACTTTTAGTAGGCTTGATTTCACGTTTTAATAATTGCAGTGGAATGTATATTGAATAATACAACAACTTTCACTTGTTTAGTAATCCAAGACAGCCACCCTATACATGCACCTTTTGAGACAAACTGCCTTCCCAATAAAGAGGACCAGCCACCTACATTCCCAATAAAGACAAACTGCCTTTCCGAATCTCAAAACTATCACCAAAAAAAAAATTAAAACTTTTATTCATTCAAAATATTTAAATTTTAACAAATTTTAATTTGAAATTTCAAAACTATCCCATTTTAGTCCCAACTCACAAGATCATTTTAGTCCGAATGCAGAGTTTTGTTGGAAATAGGCAAGTGGAACCTCAACATATTGAGTATCAGCCGGGATTATCTGAAAACTTATTGCAGCAATAACCTGAAGAAGAGAATATAATTAAGTTCCATGCATAACTTATAAATCTAAAAGTTAAGCTTATTAATCTATTCCCACAAATAAAGTTGCAGCCTTTCATACACAAACATCAAAAGTGTTTATATTCTTTTAAAAAATGCAAAATAACATACGCAATCCGAAACACCCTTATAGTCAATCCACAACAACAAATTTAGCATTATCAAAAACTACCAAATAAACCAGTTAACGAAATATTAGTATTACCTTTTTCTTTAACACCCGAACATCCGACATCGTTAGATTCTTTACCCAGCACATCCTCCGCAACTAACATAAAAAACAATAAACTTAATATAAATAGATACCAAAAAACCCAAAAATATATATATTTTTTTATCAATAAAATAAAGGCCTAAAATAAATACCAGAAACCACAACTTTGACATTTTTGGATAAAGCAATTTGAAGGGTGGTTTCATTAGATTCAGCTTTGTAATTCTTTGCTTCAACAACCACTTGACAGTTCCCTAAACATAAACAAACACATATAAATTAAGTAAATCAAAGGGCATTAGCAAAGAAATGGAGCTAAACACAAAATGTATAATCAACTGAAGTAACATATGAAACCAAAATTGTTATAAAGAAGATTAGTGTTGACATAACTCAAGCATAATCAAAATAAATAACTTAACGAACCAAATCAAATTTTCCCAGATCCAAAACATCGCCTTATCTTAACACACAAGATCCAAATCACCAAAACAAAAATATGCAAATAAAACATACTATTTCCGGCAATAGACACAAATTCCGGCGCGGCAGAAGTGTGTTTCGTCGAGCCAGTACGTTTTCGGCGAGGCAGTACGTTTTCCGGCGGCTAATCTAAAAAAAACATATAGATCTATAAATAAACGTTTTCCGGCTAATCTAAAAAAATAACATAATGAAAAAAAACCTATTATTTCCGAATAATGTAAAAAAAAAAAAAAAAAAAAAAAAAAAAAAAAAAAAAAAACATATAGGTCTAAAAAAACATAACGAAAAATATTATTTCCAGCTAATCTAAAAAGTACCTCTTTTCGGCGACCAAACTATAAAGTTTTCCGGTGGTAACTTTTTTCGGCGACCAAAAATATTTTCGGCGACAGTTCCGGCGAGAAAGTGGGTCGCAAGTGGGTAAAAGTTGTTGCAAGAGGCGGCACTAACAAAAAAAAAAAAAAAATACCAAAAACGTTAGATCTATTAAAGAAACGTATAAATCTATAAAAAAAAAAAAAAAAAAAAAAAAATCAATAGATGTAGAAAAAAAAATGTATGGATCTATAAGAAAAACTACAGATCTACAAACAAAATATATAGATTTATAAAAAAAACAATATATCTATCAAAATACCACGATTTCCGGTGGTGCGTTGGTGGAGGTGGCGTCGGTGGAGGTGCCATTGGGCGTAGGGTGGTGGTGGCAGTGTAGGGTGGTGGTGGTGGTGTGAGTGGTGACGATTTTTGTGGAGAGTGAAATGTGTATTAGTTTTTTTTAGAGGAGAGAGATGTGGAGAGTGCTTGTAAGAGTCCGGTTTTTTTTGTGTGTGTGTGTGTTTTTTTTTTTTTTTTTTGAAATATAGAGGAGGGGACAAGGCAAAATTGGTATTAAGAAAGTTCAGTTTTTCAGCTTGACCATAGTTGACCATACATGCTTTATAATTAGTTAGATATATATATATATATATATATATATATATATATATATATATATATATATATATATATATATATTATATATATATACACACAACAACACACACACACACAATTTTTATTTAATAAATATATAGGGTAAAGTTAAAATAAAAATACAAATATGGGGTACATACGTAAAAAAGATTTTTTTTTTTTCAAAAAATTTGCGAAAAAATCATAAAAATTCACAAGATCGGGAATGTTTGCGTCATGAATCTTTTGTGAAAGAAGTTTTTTAATTTTGAGTTTTTATAGTTTTTTTTAATGCACAAAAAATGAATTTTGACTTCTTTCAAATTTTTGATGCACAAAATTTTCAATTGTTTTAGTTAGATGGCAATGTTATTTTGATTAAAAAAGTCAAAAGAACTTGGGTGCAAAAACAAATTTTTGATGCACAAAAAAGCGATTTAATGCACAAACGTATTTTTTCAGAAAAAATATCAACTTTTAGAAAAACTTCCTTCACAACTTTTTCATGCACCAACATACCTGATCATGTTGAATTTTTTTGGAATTTTTCGAGAAAATTTTTGAAAAAAAAAATCTTTTTACGTAATGTATGGATATTTGTCTTTTTATTTGATCTTTATCCTATATATATAATATATATATATATATATATATATATATATATATATAAAGGTTGGTTCATAGGAAAAGTTGATTTTGGTAGAAAAGTGAGAAAATGTACAAATCAACCCCCATTCCCCCTTTTTTCGCACCAAACTACAGGGACCTTATTGTATTTCTTTCATTCTCTAAGGTAGGTTTTGTATATTCGCACCCTACCCCCACCCCACCCCACCTCCGAAAAAAAAAAAAAAAAAAATTCACGCAAAAATTTTTTTTACCCGCCAAAATTTTATAACTATGATGCACATTTTTATTTCGGTGCATCACAGTTATAAAATTAGTTATACTATGATGCACCAAAATAAAAATGTGCATCATAGTTATAAAATTTTGGCGGGAAAATTTTTGGCTGGAAAAAAAAATTTTGGCCTCCAAATTTTTTTTTGGGTGGGGGGGGGGTGGGGTGGGGGGTAGTTTTTAAAATTTACCCTGAAGTTTGAGATGTTTGCAAATTCAACCCTATAACTTTTTTTCTGACTTTTCTATCTAATTACACTTTTATCTAGAACCAGACCCTATATATAAAGTCAACAGTCTTAATAAATAATTAAACAACCAATAGAATTAAGCAAGTGGCATTTAAGTTTTTAATTTTAGAAAAATTGCTAATTAAATGAATAAGGGCATGGAAGGTATTTTTCATCTCTTATGTTTCAATAACCCTAAATAATATCATCTCTCTCCCCTACTTCTTTTTCTCATTCTCACACTCATTTTCCCAACCCAGATCCACTAAATACGACCGACCACCACATACCTTCGATCATATCTCACTGAATCCAGCCAACCACTAATATGATAAAGTTAACCATAACCGCTGCTACCCAATCCCGCAAACGACAAGCCCTATTCTAGCCACCGACAACAACAAAAAGAAGAATCATCGACCACGGTGGATTTTTGTTGCTACCACCATGGTGGATCTTTGATATGAATCGGCGGCGGTTCTTGGAACACCTGTCACATTTTCGGTGTATCAAGAGGGCGGGTTTCTGATAAGGTTTTTTGAACACTGGAGTTAATAAAAAAAGTTTTGTGATCCGGTCGTGTGTGTCTAAGATGGTGGAAATCAATTATGTGGTTGGGTACACAGTTTATGTGGAAATCAGTTTGTGATCCGGTTCTTGTTACATCAGACACATTTCTGGTGTATCAAGACGGTGGTTCTTGGACTTCTAGATCCGGCGACCGTATGGTTGGGTTTTAGATCCGATTTTGTTAACACCACCCCAGGAAAAATTCATCACAGAAAAATCAATTATGCGACATTTGTAACAGATTTGTATACAAGATGGTGGTAACGCACAAATTTTCAGGGTAAAATGCACGGATTCCGGTGTACCGGAATCTGCTACTTTTAGGTTTTGATATGTTCTTGGTACATAGATGTGTTTATGTATCTGTTCAGTTTTGATAGGTTTTTGATATACATATCTGTATATGTATATGACGTGTTTATGTATCCGATTATGGTAAAATGTACGGATTCCGGTGTACCGGAATCTGCTGCTGTTCGGTTTGGATAGTGTGTGTACTTGTTGTATCAATTGTTTTAAAGTTGTATACTTGATGTATCAAATAAATTTTGTCAAATTTTATGTGTCTGATTCTGGGTAAAATGCATGGATTCCGGTGTACCGGAATCTGCTGTGTATTTTAATAATTTTTTAGTTTTGTTTGGTGATACATTTAATATTTTGGTTTTGTGTAACAGTTTAATGTATAAAAAATGTAAACAAGATTTTTGTATAAAAAAATAGACGAAAATTTGAAAATATATTGATCACATTTTGATTTGAATTCTCCAAAATACCCTTGTAACCTTATTTAATTACAATAATATCACTCATTTAATGTTAATCTCATCTAACACAAATATAATGATCCAACGGTCCATATTGGGTCTTACTTTTAGAACTTTAAGTTTGATCTCACATTAACCCTCCCCTATCTACATAATATATATAACAATAAGCGCATGACGTCATCAATTGTTAGATTGCCCAGTAATGCCATGTCATAATTCCACATAAGCAATATTTGGTTAAAATTTTCGATTTTCTTGCCACATAAGCATTATTGGTTAAAATTTTCGATTTTTCATGCCACATAAGCATTATTGATTTTATTGAAAATTTCGAATTTGCCACATAAGCATTATTGATTTTATTGAAAATTTCGAATTTAAAAATTTAATTACAATTTGCCTTTGCAAGATTTGAACCTTGGCCATTTGATCCACATACGAATACTTCAACCACTGGACCAAGCATTTTTTTGTGATCTACATCAGAAAATATTTATGTCATGCTTAAAAATTTGATATTGCTAAGCTATAATTAAGGAATAGATTAATATAGTATTCCTTATAGACCAGATTTTATTTTTACAATCTAAATCCAATATACTTTTTTCCAGAACCCTAATATTAGCATAATCACATAATATACATCCCTCTTAAAAAAACACACGTATATTTTTTTACAAAAGAAAACTCTAATAATCAAAAAACTAGAAGATCTGCATGAATGGATTGCTGTTGTGGTATGCAAATCTATAATTAACAAAAAAGTATATGACATATCACATATCTTGAAGGTAGAAACCCTAGAAGCTAGAGGAGATGCAATCCAGGGATGTGCAAGAAGTGAATACTGAATCACCTGTGTTAACTGATCATCAAGAACATTCTGGTATGTTTTGTTTTTTAACTGTTTTTTATCCAATCATAGTTGTTGTATAACTTTTATGAATATTATGTGTGCTTACCAATCTTTGTATCACGTTTGATGGTGTTTTTTTGACAAATCACGTGTGCAGGAAACAATGGAAAATAGCAGCCTTCTTCCTGTATTTACTTTTATTGTTGTTTCTAACTATCTTCTAAAAATTTAAGTTATTTCTACTCTTCATCTATCTTTACAGCGAGTTAAGAAGGAAATAGAGGAGAAGACATGCAACGCCCTTCTACCCAAGGTACTCCACAGATCATACTAGAATCTGAGGTTATTTCAAAAAGTCGTAATTAAATTATTCCCGTTTGTTGTTTAATCTTAGGTTAACCAAATTGGATCTGTGACTGAGAACATTGAAGCTATGAAGATGTCCAAACAAGAATTTGAATAATCCTCCATCTTACAAGTTCATCTGCACCTTCGAGTTGGGTATGAACACACTGAACATGAACGCGCTGAACAGGTTTGCTTTTGTTGTTTTGTTTACCATTTAATTTTAAAGTTTTAGTTCGTTAGTATATCAGATATTCATACTTGTGAGGGTGGGTTATTGGTAGACACTTAGAAATTGGTTAATTAGAAATTATCTATCATGAGGTGTATTTTACTTTGATGATTTCACGTACTGTAATTTATATAAAAAGTATGCTGAAACTAATAATATGTCAAAATGTTAGTGTAGTTTTATGGACTTTGTTATATGCTTTGCTTAACTGTATTTAGTCATGTAACACACTATCGTCATCAATTGTTCAGAAACATATTTAAATTATGAGGCATTGTTGTTATTTATTGAATTTAATTTGGTTTGTTTTAAATGCAGAAAGCAATAAACGTTTATCTAGATGGCGACTATCGATGGGAAGAAGGGTATGGATATGAAAAATAGGGGCGAGAAAAAATAGTTATCCATTACAATGGGTGAATTATGGTACGAATAGGTCTATTTTGAGTGGTCTTAATAATTTATTATGTTGTGGATGTTAATTTAGTAAGAATCCTAACCGAGTTGAGAGTTCTAATTTTGTTTTTTTGATATCTTTGATATGGACAGTGGTTTTAGCGTTTGTTCATGTTGTTTGTCCTGCTGAAAATGGTGCTTTTGTTTGGATTTAAGAGTTTAACCGGGTCATTCGGTTATGCCATTTGAGGTAAATGTACCGATGGTAGAAGAGGCGAATAAGCAGTTTTGAGTAAGCAGGTTAGGAAATGCTTAATTTGATGATATTGATGTTTGCTGATATGTATGTGCAGGTACGGGTGGGAATCCGCTTTTGGTTGGGCAACAGCCGAGGAATCAAAGGAAGCTATTGGAAATGCTCTTATAGGGTCGGATCATGTGTTTATTACAACTGGTATGGGTGGTGGTACAGGGTCTGGTGTTGCTCCTATTGTAGCTCAGATAGCAAAAGAATCGGGATACTTGACTATTGGTGTTGTTACCTATCCTTTAAGCTTTGAATGACGTAAAAGATCAGTTCGCTATTATGGGCAGTTGTACCATCTTATGCATATAAATCTCCACATAAATATTACCATCTTATGTCCCAAAGTCACACTGTAGTATGCTGTAGAGGATTATAAGCTGTTTACTTTCGTCGTTTCTAATTGCAAGCCAAGGCCCTTAATATCTTTGAAACACTTTCAGGCTTTGGAGGCTATTGAAAAGCTGCAAAAGAATATCGACATGCTATTAGTCATCCCAAATGATCATTTACTGGATATCGGTGATGAACAAACTTCACTTCAGGATGCTTTTCTTCTTGCTGATGATGTACTCCGTCAAGGAGTTCAAGGAATTTCAAATATAATTACTAGTAAGTACATTATGCAATTACTTGCGTCTCTTTGTCTATTGTGTTTTCTAAGTTGATGGGTGTATGATGGAAATGCATATACTTGGACAGTTTAATGTGGACTTTGCAGATGTTAAGGCAGTGATGAAAGACTCTGGAACATACACACTGAACACACTGAACATGAACGCGCTGAACAGGTTTTCTTTTGTTGTTTTGTTTACTGTTTAATTTTAAAGTTTTAGTTCGTTAACATATCAGATATTCATACTTGTGAGGGTGGGTTATTGGTAGACACTTAGAAATTGGTTAATTAGAAGTTATCTATCATGAGGTGTATTTTACTTTGATGCTTTCATGTACTGTAATTTATATAAAAAGTATGCCGAAACTAATAATATGTCAAAATGTTAGTGTAGTTTTATGGACTTTGTTATATGCTTTGCTTAACTGTATTTAGTCATGTAACACACTATCGTCATCAATCGTTCAGAAACATATTTAAGTTATGAGGCATTGTTGTTATTTATTGAATTTAATTTTGGTTTGTTTTGAATGCAGAAAGCAATAAACGTTTGTCTAGATGGCGACTATCGATGGGAAGAAGGGTATGGATATGAAAAATAGGGGCGGAAAAAATAGGTATCCATCACAATGGGTGAATTATGGTACGAGTAGGTCTATTTTGAGTGGCCTTAATAATTTATTATGTTGTGGATGTTAATTTAGTAAAAAATTTAACTGAGTTAGGGTTCTAATTTTGTTTTTTTGATATCTTTGATATGGACAGTTGTTTTGGCGTTTGTTCATGTTGTTGGTCCTGCTAAAAATGGTTCTTTTGTTTGGATTTAAGAGTTTATCGGGTCATTCGGTTATGCCATTTGAGGTAAATGTACCGATGGTAGAAGAGGCGAATAAGCAGTTTTGAGTAAGCAGGTTAGGATATGCTTAATTTGATGTGTTACTATTTTCTTAATTTTGTTCGTTTTTTTTAGTTTATGTATATTGTTGTTAATTGTTATAATGCATAAAGGTTGATTTATGTGTAATTTTGTTTTTAATTATATCAGATGGAAGAAAAAAAAATGTTCTTGACTGGCGCAAACGGGTTTCCATCATCAATGGCATGGCAAACGGTTAGTCGCGTTTTAGGTCACTGTTTTGCTTCAATATTATCATAACAGGTAAGCAACTTTACCAATCTATATCGCTTTTTTATTTATTGACTGATCTGTCGCACAGTTAATATCTATGAATGAAATGATACAAATTAATAAGCTTTTTGATATTTAATAACTAATTAAACATTGTTCTATTATTCAGTACATAATTCGTGGAGACATTTGTAACAATAGAGGATGAAGATGAGGAGCATGCATCATAGGCTGTATGGTTAGATTTCAGTCACAGATGGTTCACACTTTTGCATTCAACAAGGCCTTCTATTTTCAGAGATCACCAAGAAGTTGCAGATCGTGTAAGAATATTTTCAGTTATGGGTTTGAATTGTCATCTACTGGGTCTTACTAATATTGTAAGAGTATATGTTTGTAAATTTAGGATGCATTTGTGCTTGGGTGTGCGGGACATAAATGTGGCATCGAGGATTGTAGAGGACATGAGTGGCGATACACCCGCTGGCCTGCTATTTGAGAGGTATGTTCAAAACTAAAAATTCTAAATGATAATTTTAGGAGATACCACATTGTAGTGGAGCACGTTGTGTTTAAAATGCATAAGTGGTTAAGCAAGTACAAGACCAGAAGTTGTCGTTACAACAACGTGATTCAACTATCGATTCTCTACAACTTGGTCACTTCTGGATATCTTAAAGTACCTTAACGATCTATAATACTAAATTCGTTAAAATTCATATAATTTCGTTATATAAAAATGAATTTAAGCATAGTGGAACTACTTATGAGCCTATATGCAATGCAACTCTCCAGTCCAACGAGAATACGTCAAAAACCAATACAGACTCAACAGGAGAAAGCACAGACTATGCTCCTGTTACCAAGAAACTTGAAAAACTCCAGAAGTGTGATGCCCTTATTCAAGTATACTACTTTTGTGGTCTTGAGAACATGTAGAAAACCACATTACTGAATATTATGAAAGTTCTTATTGATCTGTGATTAAACACATTTTCAGATGTTGCAGAAAGAAAATGAGAAGTTTTTTGAGCAATTGATAGAACTTTCACAATAAATAGGAAGCCGACAGTTATTTTTCTTTCAATAATATCTCAGCAAGTGATGGGTTCCTCATTTGTTGTTTTCTTTTCTCAGGCATTATGATCACCACAAAAGTATCTAAATCAGACCACTGACATTGGGAGGTGAAATCATTGTATTAGTTTGAGAATTATTCAACATATTATGTTTCTGAAATTAATATCAACACTATTTTTACTGACTTGACAGTAATGACAAAGAACGTGTATTCGGATGCTAATGCCCCTGGTGAGGGAGAACATAAAATAATGTCGTTCATAAGGAGTCAACGCACCGGTTACAATCCATACACGAGCCATTTTTGTAGATTATAGAATTATAGCTGAAATTTATTATTAGTCACGTCTATTAAACTGAATTTGTTTCTTTGCATCTTCTTATATAAGTTTTATTAATAATTATTATGACGAGGATGCGGATTTTCCGAAGAAAAAAAGTAATGGGAATGGTGGTCATAGAAGACTTAAGAAGAGGTACCAGTCGATTGAATCTTATGACGAAATGAATATCCAAGTGGTCGATGACAGAGGATACTATTCCAGTTTCAACTATATGCAAGAACAAGAAGTCCCAATCATCAAGGGAAAAGCCAAAAAAGGAAACAACAATTGTATTAGACAAAGAGACAAAAAGTAATGATGCCAAGAACAAGTCGGATGTTGTGATTTCCCCTGATGTTGAATCAAAAAGTAACACTGGTGTGGATATAGTGAACGGCAAAACAGAAAGGTGAGTGATATGTTGATTGTTCTGCAAAAATAGTATAGTTACTAACATAACTGTTACTTTTTTGCTCTTTTTGTATTAAGCAGACACACAATGCACATTTCAATCCAAACTGAGAATGCTATTTTATTAATATCCATACAATTAAAATCAATATCTTTTGTATACATTTTAGTTAAACGAGTGTGCCAGAAGGTGAATGATAGCTATATGAATTGATCATTGACTCAACTATCTTTATTTATATTTGATTATAATGCAGGGGTGTTGGCGAGTCAATCGAGGTGCAGGCATCTGTTGAAGCGTGCCAAAAAAGAAGATAAGAAAAAGGAAAAGACACAGTCAAGCAAGTGATCTGGATGCTGGAACTAAGCAGGAGGGTGATCAACAAGCGATTGATAAGTATGAAGCAATTAATAGCTGAATCAGGAACAAGAGTCTTTATTTATATTTGATTATAATGCAGGGGTGTTGGCGAGTCAATCGAGGTGCAGGCATCTGTTGAAGCTGTGCCAAAAAAGAAGATAAGAAAAAGGAAAAGACGCAGTGAAGCAAGTGATCTGGATGCTGGAACTAAGCAGGAGGGTGATCAACAAGCGATTGATAAGTATGAACCAATTGATAACTGAATCAGGAATAAGAGATTCACAAAGTGAAGTGGCAACTTAATGATGTACTTGAAGAAAGAGACAGGTGACTTAGATATTTTACTAGATTGGTCTCAGCGATTCAATATTATTAATGGGATAGCTCGAGGTCTCATTATCTTCATGAAGATTCTAGCCTTAGAGTTGTCCACAGAGAATTCAAAGCCGACAACATTTTGCTGGACGTAGACATGAACCCAAAGATATCAGATTTTGGTGTTGCTAGAATGTTTGGAGCACATAAAACTCAAGCAAATACACAAAAAGTGTTAATCACTTATATTCAGGGGCTCCATATCTCCCGAGTATGCAAAAAAAAAGGGATTTTTTCAGTGAAGTTGGATATATTTAGCTTTGGTGTTTTGGTGTTGGAGATCGTTAGTGGGAAGAAAAACATAGGATTCAGTCATGAAGATCATTCTGATAACGTTCTTGGACATGTAAGTTTCTCGAATAGCATTGCACACGCTTATTAGTGTAATAATCAAAATTTTGAATTGCCGTTAACATAAATCAACCATTTTCGCACTTTATTCTATAAATCAACCATTTTCGCTCTTTATTCTGAAAATATCACATAACGCTTATTTCAATTAATCAAGGTGATGAAAATATTTTCGCTCTTTACAAATCAAGCTATTTATGGTTTATTCTGAGAAAATTATTGGGCAAATTGTTGAAATGGAGGTATATCATTGTGATTTTTACCACACTGTTAAGTAATGCAAAAGATTACATGCGTCCCACATTTTGTTTATCTTTTGCAGATGGACTATATAAATACTTCACACCCAAATTTTATTGGTGGAAGTAAGGTTGTAGAAATGGCAATACAACAAGTCAAGTCTTTTAAGATTTCAAAGACAATTCAAAAACAAAAGGTGTAGCAACTATCAAATAGTTTGGTGTTATCTTTGTGTAATTTTTGGTTTTGGATCTCAAAAAGATACACGTATACTCATAATTATAACAGTTTAACCATTTATTGCGATTAGGAGATTCGAGTAGCAAGAAGCAATCGTCAATCAGTGCATAAAATGTAAGTTTGTTGAATACTTTTCACCTTTTAATCAGATGAAATAAATTCCAACTTAGAACTTGATCTGAGTTGTGTGACAAGTTCAAAACATTTTTTTTTTAATATGATCATCAACTATTTCTAAAAATGTTAAAAGGGATTTTGAAATTGAGAATTAGTCCTTGAATAAGAAAAGGCTTGCGGATTTCTTTGAAATAAATGATGTATTTTTTTATGCTAATGCACAGATTTGTACACAAGCTCGCAGTCCAGTTGTTTAATGGAGATGAACATCAAGCAGCATTTCGGGTATTGTCGGACTTTTGAAAAGGTCGATTAGGTAATATTGCAATCGAGAGACCACCTGTTCAATTTCGGGTTGAATATCCAGGTAAAATCACTTGAAGAGACTACCGTTTAGTGTCTTTGCACAGAGCATGCCAACGAGGAATACATAGGATGGTGAGTTATCTAATTATGCTATATACCTTTTAGATGCTATATATGTGGCCAATGCAAATAGCGCACAACCAATTCCTCCCTCACTCTTAGACAGAATGGAAGTGATTAAACTTCTTGGATATACATCTGAAGAGAAGCTTAGAATAGAAATGCGCCATTTAATTCCACGTGTTCTCTGTCAACATCGCTTGAATTCTGATTTCCTTCAATTTCCAGAGGTACGCAGTTATTTTTTGTTTGTGCAAGTCCAAAAACTTTTAAGCCGGCAAAAATAGACTTATGAGCTCTTTTAATTTTAAATAATCTCCTAAACCCAGAAAATAAGGTAATCCAAACGCCCCCTAAATAGACAACATAAAAATACTACTGATCATAAGAATATTTCTTTTGTTGTTTTTAGGTGAATTAGGGTGAATTAGCGTGCCAGTCGTACGTCGCCATTGGGTGAGCAACATTGAATACGTATTTTGCGGCGATTGTGATACCCTTTAATACCCTACAACTTATGAAATTACTTGGCGTTTGCTTCGCTGATGCTGTGCAGCTGTTGCAGCCAGTAGCGCCTTCACCTTACAGTAATAATTTTTCTTGGGTAAAAGGGTATACCCCGGTAAATAAAATAGTAATAATTTTTCCTTATTCACTATTATAGTTTGGGAGTTTATTATTTGTGTCTAAAATTTTTGTTTTTTTTCCCCGACAAACATTGCGTGTAGGTGTAGAGCAGGCTGTTCATTTTCGTGTTTGACAGCCATCCGACTTGAGTTTCATATTATCATTTCATTGTTACCTTTTAGTTTTATTAAATGTGGATTTTCATATCCAATTTTACCAGATAGCCATAGCGCAGAATTATAAATATTACCAGGTTGCAAATTTCTGTCGTTGTGAGGCCTTCCCAAATTGCAGACCTGTATATTAAGTGTTTGATTTTTGATTTTATGTTCACTATATACAGTGACATTGCAGTTCAGAAGGGATACACGTCAATGTTATTGTTCACCGTGACTAACATTAATAGTTCCATGACTAAACTTATGGCTTTAGGTGCAGATATGGATGGCCCTATTAAATACAAGGTCCATGGAAAGGTAATAATAATGCCCTTATACCACTCATCTGACTTCAATTGACCGCATACCATTGGAGAGCTATATCATATATTTTGTCGTGTTTTGTAGAATGTCGATATAAGTTATAAACAGTTAGTCAATGAGAATGAGCCCATTTATAACATTCAACCTCCTCTGTTTGTTATTTATAAACCACAGGAACGCTTCTAATTCTATTGCATTGTTGACAGGTCACTGCAATGCGATGTACTGATGGTCACATGTTGGGTCTTTATGAGCCTGTTTGAAAATCCACAACCTGCACATCCTCACTTGCATCCCAAAAGGAATCACTTTTGTTTAGCTTATAGTTCAGCTTGAAAATTATTTAGGGGGTGTTTGACAGCATTATTTAGGGGGTGTTGACAAAAATGATCACGGACGAGTGTGCTTTTACAGTACAGGGGTGTTGCTGCTCACACATTACATCTGTCTAGAGGAGTTGAAAAAGCAAGCGGGAAGGGTTACATACACAGCTGACTTGAGGGTCTATGCAGATTGTGCGTCTTATAGCTTAATACTAAGTGGACATATTCCACTGATATGACAAAGACTGGTATGAAGGATGTGTTAATCTATTCAGTCATTTTGGTCACTCTTAGTTGTTGTGATGATTTTAACTCACAACAACCTTTGTTTGCTCACCGGCTACTTTTCAGAACTCTGTATGCTCTCAAATCTGCAATTTTCACATACTCATGCTTGATTTTTTTTCTTATTAAGGGTAGAGACAGCCATGGGGACCGTTTCTGCTATATGGACCTCCAGGATCGACAAAATCCTAATTGGCTAAAGATGTGACTATGGAAGCAGATGCAACCTTTTTCAGGTAACATTACATGTTCATATCTATATCAACACCTTTCTAAAACTTATACCTTTGGTTACTTTTTGGGATACAATATTACTTAGCATTCATTTTTGTAACTTGGATTTTGAGTATAGCCTATATTACTATAGGAGGTGCGTTCAGGGGGATGGGTTCAGGGGGTAGGTTCGGTGGGTTGGTTCGGGAGATATGTACATGTGGAAGCTTTCCTATGGGTTATTGAGAGATTGGTTAATCAGCTTGAGAGCTATCAGTTATAGACATTGCTTAATTCAATATCCTTGGAAACTGGTTTTACACACTATCTTCTAAATATAGTACAAGTTATGAAAAAATATAAGGGCTTTATAAGTGATAAAACATGGGTAAGTATACAATACTCTAACTTCAGTATTTCACATGAACCAAGTAATTAAAAAGAGCTGCACAAAGGGCTTAGGAACGAGACCAGTCTAAACCAGAGGAGAAAGTCATTTATTCTTTTTGAAATGTTGTTATAGGTATCAATGAGATGACAAAATTTTACAGGTAGTGTTGCTTATTTTCTTGGTACAAGGAGCACATTTCAGAGAAAAATGGGATAAAACAAATTAACAATTTGTAGGCTTAATAAAATTGTGCCCAATGTTAAAAATGTGTAACATCCCACAATTCAGATTTGATGCAACTGGGCAGCATTTCTATTTGGAATTTGATAAATGCAGTTAAGGAAAAGATGTGGTAACGGTTTTTTTTACTGAAGGATCAATGATTTGAAAAAAAAAGCTTCACAATAACAGTGGAATATAAAAAAAACAAATTTTAAAGATTTAAAAGTAATGTTATCTCAATAATTTTGGAGATTTATAATTATAATGGTAAAGGACACATAGGCAGAGAAAAAAGTGGTGATTATTCATAGGCAATAATATTATTGTTTTTCAAGGCTATAGGTTTGGTGATCTTAAGCATTTTCCTATTTTTAACTACTATTACATGAGGTTGCAAGTTGGTGGAGTTGTTTTGAACTGACCCAAAACACATTTTGTTCAAATACTTAAAAGTTTATTTTGTTAGTATTTAGTTTTCTTTTAGTAAAAGATCATTATAAATCTTTTCATTAAGAAAGGGCAAAGAAGTTGGCCCGAGTAAAACTTTGTTAATTAGGCTAATGTTAGATAATATGGTTGTCCCTCAACCTGTGTAGGCTAATGTTCCAAGGTAAATGAAGTCATTAGTATTTGATTAATTGTGTTGGTTCATCAACAACGTAACCTCTTTTTTTTTGTCCCAAGGTATCAAAGACGTCAAATATCAGGTATGTAAGTTACAAATAAAGGCAGTCTTCTTTTTTTTGCATTTCTTGAACTACTTATGAAACACTTATAAACATTTGTGGGATGAAACATCTGTAGGTAATAAAACAACAGAGGTATTGTACTCATATCCTAATTTAACTCATGTCCTCATTTAAGTGTTTTATATGTTCCAATTGTTAACTTTTTTTATTTCAATTCAGATATAACGGTATAATAGCTACCTAAATGATTCAAACAACGTTAAAAGGTTATACCAAAAGAAAGACATGGCTGATATTGTTATTTGGATACGTAGTTGTATGATCAGGCTAATATTGTTATTTGGATACGTGGTCGTGTTATCTGAATAATGCTATCTGAATATTGTTATTTGTATGATCAGGCTGATAATGTTGAAAGGTTATACCAAAAGAAAGACATGGCTGATATTGTAATTTGGATATGTAGTTATATGATCAGGTTTTTCTAAAGGATATCAATATGCTTTAAAGTCGTAACACCGTAACACCTTCACGTTCATTCTTTTACTATATCCTTGGGCCTTGACATGATGTTTATGGCTTTATATTGTGTAGATACGAGTTCTACTATGCACTTATTCGTGACTTTCCCGACCTCCGTTTTACAATTAATGGAGGCGTACATAGCATTGGTGAGGCAAGTATTCTTCTGTTTTATATATTCATGCTGAATATTTTATCAATTTATAGCTAATAGAAATTGATCTACCTAGAGAAAAGTCTTAAAGGACAATATTTATATGTTAAGTTTCATTCAGACCGTGCTTAATTATTATGATGAAAAGTTTTTATGGGAAAATCATGTTAGTAGTTCTGTTAGGTTTTCATTCTTTCGCCGTTATGTAATATGTATCTTATAGTTTATGTGTCACTGCACGTGGTCACGTTATTCACCATTTAATAGAAATTTTTGTATAGCTGCCCTAAGCCCATGCTTGACCGTAAATTTTGTTCATTGGCTCTAAAGATAGACTTTGAAGATCTTAAGGTAAAAGCCTACTTTATTAGACCTTCTAATAAAGAAATGCATCAAAAATGCTGAAAGTATTCTAAAGCTAAAGGTAGGTTGGGTAGATTTTTAGTTAATGCAACTCTTAATACAAATTGTGTTTGTTTTTTAGGGATTCGAAAATGTTGGTTCATGGGCTGCTCAGCTCTCGGAGAAAAAAGATTATACAACTGATATTTCTACCAAGAGTCACATGATGCGTATGTCATCCCGAACGGAAAATACAGATTTTGTTTCCTCTCACGCTTGGAAAGTGCTTAGTTTTCGACATAATTTAAACTGTATGCATCTTTTGTTAGTTTCTATTTTAGAAACCAAATTTGTTATGAATTATAAAATATGAGTTCTTGACAATAATAACTTTCAGGTATGAAACTTTTGTCAACACTGATTGAGTTTTCTTTGTGCGTAATGATGAAGCAAAATACCCGCAACAACGATATTTATATACAAGTCATTTACCACCCTTCTTTCGCTATAGAAAAATAGACCAACATAAAAAAAAAAAATAAATAAAAAATAGATCCCTTTTATGCAAGTGTCGGTGTGGGGTTTTTTACAGCACTCAGCGGTAATAATTATGATATTAAAAAATAAAATAAAACAAACGTCCTTAAAAATAATTTTAGAATAACTAAAACCATGAAGATTATAATTACAAGTCATGCCCACCTGTAGGGCGGGCTTTGAATTTTTAATCATATATAATTGGTTCTATTTTACTGTATTTAATATAACAAACTTAAAACATAATTTTAAGTTAACTAAAACCATCAAGCCAAATAAAACAAACGTCCTTAAAAATAATTTTAGAATAACTAAAATCATCCAAATTATAATTACAAGTCGGGCGGGCTACAATTTTTAATCATATATAATTGGCTCTATTTTACAATACACTATGTTGACTATACACTAAATACAAACCATGACCGGCCATCGTGCCCAATGTCGATTACCCCTACAAAAAATCCTTAAAAAATAATTTCATAATAAGTAAAGTCATTGAAATTAAAATTACAAATCATGCCCACCCGTCGGGCTCCCTAAAATGGTTTCATAATAAGTAAAACCTTACAAAATAAAATTACAAGTCATGCCCGCCGACCGGCCATCGTGCCCAATGTCGATTACCCTTACAAAAAAATCCTTAAAAAATAATTTAATAATAAGTAAAGTCATTGAAATTAAAATTACAAATCATGCCCACCCGTCGGGCTCCCTAAAAATGGTTTCATAATAAGTAAAACCTTACAAAATAAAATTACAAGTCATGCCCGCCCATCGGGCGGGCCTTGAAGTCTAGTATATATATTTATATATATTATATATATATATATATATATATATATATATATATATATATATATATATATATATATATATATATAAAACAGAATGCGTATGACGTCATCAATGACACATAATACCCAGTAATCATGTATTATGCCACCAAAATGCCACCTAGGTAATTTATGCCCATTCATCACATTTAATGCCACATAAGCAAACCATTAGAATTTATAATTTTTGGATTAATTCTTTAAATTCGTATTATTTTAATTTACATCATTCGAATTTAATTTTTTTTAATCCGTATTTAATGTGTTAGAGTAGTTAAAATTCGGATTTTTTTTTTCAAAAATTTCAGTGGAGAGGATCGAACCTGGGTGGTTTATAACATCAACACATATGGTAACCACTAGACCAACACATTTTTAGGATTATATTTTGCAACACCAAATCTATAAACTAAAAAAAAAAAAAAAAAATACTTTAATGAGAAGAACCCGGCCCAATTCATTCCATATTACGTATACCCTATTCATAACCCTAAAACACAACACACAAATCCAAACTTTCCTGGTTTTTATTCACAATTGATTAGGAGAAGAAAAAAAGAGTCGAGTTATAAAATCTAGGTTATTATTGGTTTTCATTGGTAGTTGCTGCGCAACAAGTTAAATGCTTCTAAATCTTTGTTTTTGATATCGTGTTTGATTTTTTACATCTAGAAAAATGGAGGTTGGTCTTGTAATTGTAAGAAGGGTTTTCTTTTTAATGCCACCTTTCTTTATGTTTTTTTTTCCTCTTTCAGGAAACCAACTATGTTCCAATCAAACTTGTGTACTAAAAGTGTGCTTTTATTCTGTTGCAGTGACTGTATTGAATTTTGGTGTAAGTATTTGCTTACTTAATTGCAGGTTCTTATTATCCATCGCACATTCTATGATGATTTTTAAGAAACCATTACTCAGAAAATCTACAGGTTTACTGATGGAATTCAAATATTATACGAGGTACGTGTTCAGTTCTTATCATACATTAAAAACCACTACAATAAAATAAGAGGTTGATCACTTGTGAATTAATCTTCTGATTTGATTCTTCCATGATCAGAAGCATTCCCCATATCCATTTACATGAGAAGATAGGTGACAAGGAGCAATGGCATGGAGCTGAGATTCAAGTTGTTATCGAGGGAAACTACAATGTTTATGAAGTATGAGTGAGCCTCTTTGCTAACATGCATGTTGTTTTGTGTTTTCAGTCCAAGATATTGCATTATATTTGTTTCAGAGACACCATACTACTCCTCTTTCATGCTTTGCCATCTCCTCAAATGTATTTGTTATTGACAATTGGGTTATGTACACCAGCACAATACGTTGGAAAGCATGAAGGCACATAGCGGTCAAGACATGTATATATTCTCTTATTATCCCTTCTATGTATTGTTACATTTACGCACAAGGTATTATGATTGTTTAGTTATTTGTTTATTTGAATATGATTGGTTTAAATGATGTAATGGGATGGTGATAAGTTATGTTTTGTGGTTTCGATTGATTAAACAAGGACTACATAGACACACTTTGTTAGTTATTTAATACGGGAAAATGCATGTGTCTGTGGTTTAGGATTAGTTTATGAGGATGCAGAACAAGAGTGAATGGTACAACCTTCAATCGTGAACTACACATCTTCATTAGGTTTTTGTTTATTCATGGTGAATTCCTTATCAGGTACACAAATCTTGGATCATTCCTGCAAAAACAATAACGGATTAAGTTTTCTTCATGATACAGTTGATTTTCTCTGGTACCTTTCTTATTTGTTCAAGTCATCCATGTATATGTTTAATGCTTGGCTTGGTCATAAATATATACTTCATTTTATAATCCTCCAATGCAGCCTGCCACCAGACACGACCACTAGATGACATTCTAATAATGTTGTGTGTCTTTAAACATATTGCATTTACTGGAAATTCCAAAGGGAGCAAGATTATGACTCTAGCAACTCAAATAATCAAGGTATTCCATCATAGCTAATGTTTTATAAGACTATATCAGAAGCTAATATTTGATAAATTATCAAGGTCATGAGTTAATATATATACTTTCATATTTTTGGAAACTTTTCGTTAACATCAAACTTTTAGTTTACAATGGTTTATAAATTTTTTTGTCTAACTTCTAGGTTCCTCCGGCAAAACTCAAATCATTATTACTAATCCACCCCGAAATCTCCAATTGTGCTATAATCCCGTAAGTATCCAAATTTACATAACTCAAACATGTAATCAACAAAAAGTGATTATATTAGTTGGCCTCTCCAGACTACCTATCTGGACAGAGGTTCAAGGCTTCTTTTTTTTTCTATTAGTTGTCTTTAAATTTAAGAGTTAAGAATCATAATCTATTCCATAATATTTTTATATTCAAGGCTTTCTTTCTATTAGTTGTCTTTAAATTTAAGAGTTAAGAATCATAATCTATTCCTACCTATCTGGACAGAGGTTCAAGGCTTTTTTCTATTAGTTGGCTTTTTTGATCACAAAGAGGTATTTATTTGTATTCTTGCTCACAAATTAATAACTTCTATTTTAACATATAATTTGTTCTAGCTGACAACATGCTGGAATATTTGAAGCAGCACGATATGTTCATGAACACCAAGTAAGTCGTTTTGTTGATCTTTGGTACCTGCCTTCATGTTTTCCCGAACACCAAGTAAGTCATTTTCTTATTATCCATAAATGCTTGCTATGAGTTATTGATGAACTTAATACAATAGAACTTAATGGAGGACACTCTCAGTGATGGAACATGAAGGACATGTTTCCCTTATGATGCTTAAGTTAGGATCAGCGAGAGAAACCAAATGTGAGAAACATTATGATATCAAAAAGGATTTGTTTCCTTGTTATTTATAAAATTATTTATTGTTTATTAAGAATCATTATGCTTTATCTAGGCGAGTTAATTAATTATCAAGGGTCTGTTACTACCATGGTACTTTGTTAATGATGCAAGTGAAACCATTTTAACGAAAAAAAAGGGCCAAAGCATAGCTGATAATATTCGTTCTGTTATGACCAAAAGAGCTATGATTAATGATGCAAGTGAACCCACTTTCAGGAAACATATTTGTTATGCTAACAAAAAAAGGCCTAAATGGAATAGTTCTTGAATCTTTTGTAGGTCTGTAACAAATAATTATTTTTCATACCAGATACCAGTACTTTATATATATCTGTTATTGCTTATCGAAGCCTATTTTGGCTTATTAAATTTCTTACACGGTATGTTGTATTTCAGGTTATTCCCTTACCATCAAAGTGAGGATTAAAATTTTACCTGAACACATAGTTTAATATCTTGATGATTTTAACAATAAGCCATCAGTGTTCAAGACGTAGGAATGGGGTCAAGTTGTAGCTGCTCGTGCCATGAAAGGAGTGGTAGTTCAAAGGTTGGGTATTTAAGGACCATGTTGAGATCATCAATAAGATTAAGATTATCAGTTGATTTTTAAAAATTATTATTATGATTTCGTTTGTTAGTATGTGTTTGCTATTGTGACACTTAGATCCATACATAAGCCGAGCCTTATGAGAATGTGGCTGAAGGCGCAGGGACAACATAACCGAGAGCTAACAATGCAAAAAAAAAGGGTCTGGAGTCTGTCACGTGGCAGGAAGCTTAAAAGGCTAACGTTCAAATCTTTCATCGTCATCTCAAATGGAAACAAGTAAATTTCTATTCTTTTTTTATTTTCGTTTGTAAAGATATAAGTCATTAGTATGTTTATGAATGGGTTTGGTTAATAAGGGGACGTTTGGAATTGCTTATTTTTCTGCATTTGAAGAAGTAATGATGCGACAAGAACAGTTGATAGAAACATAACTGGACACCAAGATGTACACGAGCTTGTAAAATTATTTTAGGGAAGAGTTATACATCATATTAGCTTGCATACAGATGTACATAAAGTCTAGATCATAGGTCCAATCCAGGTTGGTGAAAGTAATCGTTGGTGAATTGGTCAATCGGCCTTTTCATCAGGCAATGTCATTAATGGTATTGGATGGCAACAAGTGGGTTGCGTCGACTGCCGTTAGTGAGAGTCGCTGCAACCTACCAGTATAACAGGCACTTGCGGTCATGATGTATTCCCACATAGGGCCCCAATATGTATTAATCAAATGGGTTAGGGTCATCCTTTTTATGTGGTGATGGTTTCAGTTATACCACTCTTTTCCAGCGTGCTATTGTCACAGGTATTAACGAAGGGCTGAAAAATGGTGCCACCAGCGCGTGACGAACGTTGCTACCGAATAAGAGGTCCTTTTTTAGGTCAATATATCTGCAAGTAACATCATCTTCTTTACGAATTCAACTGGTATACAACTAAACTTAAAATTTCCTATCAAGTAAGAAAGTAGTATATAGTCAACCAGAATTCATAACTCATGCCAAACAATTTTTTTATCAAACTAATTCCTTTTATATTGTGTTACAGCTTTCACCCTGCAAGAAGTGTAAGAGCCAAGAAAACCTCAAATACGAGGAATGGGTATCGACTGTTGTAGAGTCCAGCAAGCAAACCCGTTAAAAAGGTAAGCATAACTCATAAGTGGCATTGTGGCAAAAATGGGTCGGTCAGTGATTTGGTTAAAAAGGGTTGGCTAGCAAGCTTGCGTTGATCTAAATTTACGTTATACTCATCAAACTTTACAATATTCCCCAAACCCATGCTAACGTATCATTGACAAGTTTAAACATATTGAATGGTTTGACTTTAGTTTATTAATTGCCTAAAAGTCAATTTTGGATAGTGTCAATTTCTCAGTAGCAAAATGTTACCTATTTAATTAGTTACCTTAGAATTTTAACAACTGTACCTATTTAATTAGTTACCTTAGAATTTTACAACTGTTATCACAAGTCATACACTTTTTTGGATCTTAAAATTAACTCGTTAATATTGATCTCTCATTACCTACTTTCAGTTATGTTCATATGGTTCATCATAAGCTGAAAACATGTAAAACCAAACACCACTTAATTGCTCGGATTTGTCTTTGACAGTTTCTGATGCTTAGAGAATCGAGAAAATAGTAGCAGGCCTGCTGTGGAAGAGAAGGTGTTTTGGTTTTCGACCGGTAGGAGAAGGTAATGCCAAACATTGTGATCACGGATCGTAAAAGTCACATACCAGAAGGTTCACGTCCAGTTAGGATACATCTGTTGTAGCAAATATAAGCATTGAATCAAACTAAAATTGCAATTTTAGTTACTTCAAATTTGCATATATTGTCTTTTCTTTTCATGTAGACAAACAATTTCGTGCAATACATGGATAAATATAAGCCTTGTTAGACATAATATTATCTTTTACTTCATCTAAAACTCTCCCCAATTCTGCCATAAGGTTTTTCGTCACTTTGGTAATTTTCATAGTTCTAGCCTCCTGCATTGTTAACATGATATCATACAATCCATATAAACTCTCATTGATGTCACAAACTCCCAATTTAGAAGCTCATCTGTTATGGTCTAAACGTATATGGAAATAACTCAAAAATTATCCAAAAGTTAATAAATACCTAAAAGACTAAAACTTATCAACTTGATGATGAATGATAGAATGCAACAAGATTAGCCAAGTCAGGTAACAATAGAGTCTTGCCTCTGTTCCAAAAAAATAAATTTGGATGTACAAAAAAAATTACGATCATTGTTTTAGGAGAAAAAAAAATCTGACATCTATATTATTGTTTCAGAATCTAAGTAAATTTATAAATTGGTGAAATTGTATCTTCATGCTTCTCCATTCAAATGTGTTGCACTTAAGGTATTGTAGTCTTGCTTAAATGATAATATATCAATATGCTAAAAAAGACGGGCCATCATTATTTTTTGTCAACTTAAGTTTTTTAACGGTATTCATAAGGCTTACTCGGCCATCGGGTGGGCTATGATTTGATACTTTGTTCTTGCGTACCACTTTGAAACTTCTTTTCCTATCATATTCCATTATCATTTATTTCTTTTCGTTGTTAAATTAGATAAAAAAATTGGTATGTTTATAGCTTATTTTTTGTTAACTTATTTTTATCAACGATATTCATAAGTCATGCCGCTCGGGCGGGCTTTGCAACTATCCAACGATAATTTTAAATCATGCCCGTCTTCCTTAAAAATTATTTTCCATTAACTAATACCATCAAAAGAATAATTATAAGTCATGCTCGCCCATCGACGTCACCTTCTCTTAAAAAGTTTTAAACGTAAACTAATACCATAACAAAATTAAATGAAATCGACGTCGATAAAAATAGTTTTCCATTAACTAACACCATCAAAATTATAATTACAAGTCATACCGGCCCATCGGGATATATATATATATATATATATATATATATATATATATATATATATATATATATATATATATATATATATATATATATATATATATATATATATATATATATATATAGGATAAGCATGACTAGATAAAGTCACATCATCACAAATAAGTCCACGTCAAAGGCCACGTCATCACAGTAAAGTCCACGTAAGCAACTATTTATTAATTAAATTCGGAATTATTAATTTTACTAAAAATTTCGGATTTTTTTTTTGAAATTTTTGCCACTTGCAAGGATCGAACCTAGGTTGTTTGTAACATTAACAAGCATGATAACCACTAGACCAACACATGTTTTGGATTATACCTTGTAAGTCAAAATCTATAAACCTATGCAATGAGATAATTTAGAGATAATTATGGAATTCAAAATGGAAACAAAAGGATATATGGGACAATTATAAAAAAACATACGTATATTTTTTTTTCACAAAACAAAAACCCTAATCATCAAAACACTCTCCAAGAAGAAAACTTCATCACGATTTTAGGGTTTTACTGATTTTTAATGTGTTTTTTGCAGGTTTTGCTGTTCTTGGCGCTTTTATAACGTATCAATGTTTTTATTCTCACGTATAGAAAAAAGGGTATGCCTCTTTTCCCTCAAAACCCTAATGATAACTATGTTTGATCTTATTTATTTGGTTGTTAAGCAGCAAATATGGAAGGAAGGCAAGCGCTGAGATCAGAAGCTGTTAATGAAGAAGTAGAACAAGGGTATAGCTTATAGCTATAGCCATTAGTAGAGTAAAAAAGTATAATACTTCAAGGTATACATAACTTGTGCATCTTTTTCTTTCTTATTGCATGTATCTGTAAAGAAATTTCAATATGCACGAATTGAAGTTTTTCGAATTTTAGGGTTTTTGGGCTAATCGATCTTTCTGAATGCGTTCTTACTTGGTTTAATTCCTCATAATGGTCGGTATCTTAATTGTTTACATGTTATTTGATGATATTACGCTGCATGCTTAATTATTTTTCTCATAAAAAATAACTGATTCAAAACCCTAAACTGGATTGGAGTTGAAACCCTAAACTATTCGATATGATTGTGTGTTGCTTTTGATACGTCTCGATCCACGATAATATTGGTTAAACAATGGATCTGGGAGATATGATGTTGCAGCTGTTCAGTTAGGATTGTGTGCAAACCCTAGATTCATACTGCTGTTCCTAACGACTTAGTACTGCTCGGCTATTTTTAGTACTGCCAGTTGAGAGTTAAATATCATTTGTACTACTGCATTTTTGTAGCAGTTTCTAAACGAGAGAAAGAAGCTACAATATTCCAAAAATCAAAAATTTACATCTTCATGAAGGTATAGTCGCAAGAGCATACCATTGAAGCTCTAACTTCTGGTGACCTTCAACAGGTTGCTCCTTATTCTCTGTCTCTCTTTCTTACCGACGAATGAAATTATCCACTCAGTTTACATGCAACAACAAATTAACATGAATAATTTAATAATTCTTATCTGTATAGACACATGGTAAATTTGAACAGAGGCAACGTCCATGATTGAGGGACCAAAGTTGCGAATAAAATGCGCTCCCATGTCAGCAGCCCAAAATTCCATCAAGGTTTCTTTTCTTGCATACTATGTTTAGTACTTTAGTATCTATTTTCTATTTTCAAAGTATTAGTGTCCATCTATGACTTAACCAAAGAATAATATGGTAGTTGTAGTCACACAAATATAACAGTAGATGTTATGTACTTAAACACATGCTTTTTAAAAGAGAATCTAATAGCAAATTAAAATCTATTATACTTAAAAAATACAAGGTCTCCTATTGGCTGTTAGATTGTCAAATTCGCAATATTTAAGAATAATAACAAACTATAAATGAACTCATGTTCTCTAAAAGTAAATATCAGTAGGCTTATTACAGGACCAACTGATGTGGAGCCCACAGTGACTAGGCAGGCAGCGGCTATGCACGTAGACACTGCTCAGGGGTCCACACCGACAGCTGTGCGCGCAGGTTAGTGCAACAATGATTCGCTATCTGCATTTCCATTTCTTTCTATACCTGTTTACCGACCCATTGTAAAATATCCTGCAGTGAATGTACAATGTAAAATCTAAATACAGTACTAAATGCATACATCCTAAGCCATTTACAAAATTATGAATGCAGGTTTCTCGAGAACACGTCATGTGCCTCCAGTAAGGTCAGCTGCACATGCAAGAAGAGGGCCACAGCTAGAGCCTCGACAAACAAGCGCTGCACAAACACACAGAACAGCATCCCCACGTGCGGATTGGTCATATGCGATAAACCCTTGCATTTCAAAATTTGTTACTCTCACTTTATGTTATCACATGTCATTTGCTAATCCATACCATATCTTTTGCGTATGACCTCCAATAGAGTATAATTCCTTTGGTTCCTGTCATTGTGTGTGCAAGTTGTCATGCCCGATTTTGGTACGAGGAAAGGCTCAACAGTTGAAAGTTGTGTCAAACGACCGGATGCGAAGAGCCAATGGTGACACAGTTTTAACGAGTTTGATCAACAACAAAAAGTGGCTGGATGAGGCATAAGCGAGAGGTTTTATAACGGCCTAAAATGATCATCTAGAAGATACAAAGCATGGTTTCAATCTGAATCTAATTCAACCATAAATGTATAAGTGGTTTAGTTAATCCAATTGGCGTTCTGTAGCTGTGGTCAAAGGGGTGTTTGGGATTACTTATTCTAAGTGGTTATTGCAGTATAAATAAGAAAATAAGAAGTATTAGGACGGGTCAAAATGGTTTAATTGACCCGGTTTAGTTGAGTTATGTGAAACAAATAAATTAGGACGGGTCAAAATGTAACACCCCCAAAATCTGGTTTGGCGAAAGCATACATGTCACTAGGGTGCTACTCAAATGGTATCACAACACAAGGTACAAAGAACGGTTTTACCTTAACCATTTAGAAGAAAAATTTCATTACCAAAAACTGTTGGTCCCGTTACACAAGTAGAAATAACTACAAAGTTAATCTAATTGTGTTCCATGACTGATCAATGTGTTGATTAATTTAAACAAATAAGTAAAACGTAAAAGATAAAAACACAAGTTTTTCAAAGTTTAAATTCGTATTAGAAATTAATCAAAAGAATCTATACCCAAGTGTTCGCAGAATAAACACTTGGGATTGAAACGACAAGGTATGGTATGTTCTCCTCACTAAACTCAAGCTATGCTTGAGTGGCAACTATGAATGAACCATTGAGCTATCTCAGGGACTAGGTTGCTCTTTGGGGGAGAAAAGTGGTTTTGTGAATGTCTAAGCTTTTAATGCACAAAACTTGTACACTTTTCTCCCTTATGATCCTATTTATACACAAGTATAAAAGAGCACCCGTGACTAAAAAGACAAACAGAATAACCTAGCTAGTCAGGAAAAAATACAATAGTATTTTGTCACTGTTACAAGAATCTATATTGGGAATAGGTTAATACTGCTTTTTGAATGACAGTGATGACACTGCTCTTGTTCTCAAGCCTTTTAAGGAAAGTTTGACTTTGGCCTGATAAGGAATTTTCCTTATCTTTTCAAACTCTTTCCGCCTTGTCCCGCCTTTCTTTCAGACTTCAGATTCTTCAGGTGTTCAGTCTTCATCTTCATTCTTTAGTTGTTGAGGAGACTGGGGTTCAGTGAGTTATTTTCATCACTCACTGAACCCATTATCTTCTTCTTTGGCTTAAGTAACACTCAGGGAGTTCCGCCTTCCTGAATGGTAAATCTTTCTTCTTAAACTCGTCCTAAGCATCCTGAAGATAACTTACTAAGTGACTGTTCACTCAGTGACCTGAGATCGTTTAAGGTTGATTAACACTTGGGCTAATTTGTAGTCAAATCCTTGTTGTCAAGACGCTTGGGTACTTATGAACCCAACAATCTCCCCCTATTTGTATATAAATTATGCCTAAGTGTTTTGATCAGTGTGAGTGAGCAAATAGGCTTCTTCTCACACTGAGTATACTAGAAAGCGAATAAAGAACAATGATATAGCAAAACGTGGGCCATCATTTTATTCATATCATTACATCAGTTCCTATAATCTAAACATAATACTTAGGGAAAAATGTACTCAGGCTTCCAAAATTCCCATGAGCTCTAACTTAGCCTTCTTAGACACCAACTTCTCCTTTTCGGGTCTTTCATTCATCATCTTGTCCATCAGCCTGATAAACTCATCATTTTTAGGGCTCTTCACGTGAAGTGCCATCAACTTGTATGCAAGAAGAGTTGTTTTTTCCACCAAGTTTATGTCACTGACTCTTTGAAAGGCTTGTTGGCCAAACTCATCGACGAAGAAGATACCATAGTTAGGAAGCTTGATGACTTGGTTGGGAACGAACTTGACCCCTGAAGGAGGAATCTTGTGCAATGAAGAGCTGCTATGAATTGCTTAGGTTCTTGACCAACAACTTTTCTCTTCTTCCCAGTCTTCTGAGTTGGTTCAGGGATTGCTAGTCCCTGAGAAGCAAGTGCCTTCTCATGATCTATTCCCAAACTCTTGGCAACCCTTTCCAGTTCTTCATATTTGTTGCTCAGGGTAGCTAGAAGGTCATGAACGATTCTGTTTTGCTTCTTCCTCAGGATGGGCCCCATCATGTCCCACTCCTTAAGCCCATAATTTGAGAATTTGAAGGGTGTGTTCTTCTTAGACTTCCTTGGTCCTCTGTGAACAGTAATGCTTATGGGCTTAGTGTTATGAATGGTCATTTCAGTTATGGTGCCTTCACCCTTTGTCTTCGTCATGTACCACAGATACTTCTCATAAGTTTTCCTCTTCCTTTCATTATTGAGCTTGACCTTCAGATTGTGTTCCTTGGTTCGGTCAGCCTAAAGTTTGAGGAATTATTCCCCCTTGATAACCTGCTCAGTTTCCCTCCTGACATCCTTGGCCACTTCAGCAATCATTGGCCTACTGAGTGTTTCAGCCTTGACCCTATCCTGTTCATCCAAAACTACTGCTACTTCTTCCCTAGTTCTTGTGAATCTTCTCCCATCATCTAAGATGATTTCGAAAGGTGCGTCTGGGTCAGGACGCCTCTCTCTTGGTGCCTTAAATAATTTTGGAGGAGAATCTTCAGTCTCCATGATTCCCTTCCCTTTGTCAGTAGGAGGAGGTGTACTGAAGGAGGATTCAGGAACCTCTGTAGTTGCTGTTGCTTCAGTTTGAATGGGAATGGTAGAAACAACAAGTGTAGAAGAAGTTGAGGTTTCTGGTCTGTAGCTTTGCAGAGGAATAGCTTCAGTTGCAGTTTTAGGAATGGGTTCATCAGGTTTCTCCCCCTCAACAGATGCTGGAGCTTCAGGGTAAGCATCTGTTGACTGAGGAGCTTGGAGAATTGGAGAAGTTTGAAGAATCGTCAGTATGGTGGAGACCATGTTCTTTATGTCAGAGGTCTCATTCTTCATGACGGATATGTCATCTGCCATGGTGACTTGAGCATTGGAGAGTTCAGTGACCTTGGTGGTTTAATGACTGACCAGCTCATTATGTTTAGTGGTGAGCTAGTTAAAGGCTTATGAAATCTTGGTCAGACACTCCTGGGTATCAGTTACTGACTTCTGAATGGCATCTTGCTGAGACCTGAGATGTGTAAGACCCACCTCTTTGAGGAGCTTGAGAAGCTCAGTAATGCTGGTGGAGGTGGTCTTCTGAGTATCCATGAACTCAGTCAGCTTGGTAAGTAAGGCTGGATCATCTTTGAACTCTTCTTGAATGGCATTAAGAGTCTGCAACACATTCTAGAACAGCGTGTCTTGTGCAGAACCCAGATGGTCAAGAGATATCCTCAGGTCATTGGTTTGTTTATCAGTGAAGGCAGCGACCTGATGTAGTTTACCTTGAGAGCCTTTAGCAGCAACCCTAAAGTTAGCATAGAAGGCTGCTGCTTCAATATGCTGATCCCATTGTTCATCAGTAATCTCACGGAAGAGGGCAGTGTTGGCTTTTTCGAGGAACTTTACCAGCTGCCATTCAGTGAGAGGAAGAACGTTGTCATACTTCTGCAAATATGGAGGAGTAGAAGGAGCAGAGTCTTCGGAGTTGCCTGATGATGATGATGATGATGATGATGATGTGGAGTTGTTATGGGGTTCTTGTTCCTTAGGAGGACGATATGATGATGGTTGTTCAGTGTGCTGAGGAGAGTTGTAAGTTTCAGTCTCCATGTCATCCCCAGCACTAAAAAGTTCTTCATCTCCAAAATCAACCATCTCCTCGTCTGACTCTTCATTGATCAGGATCTGGAGATCTGCAAGAGTTAGAACCTGGTGTGAATTCGGCTCCCCCTCAAAAGAGGGCTCGCCTTCGTTGTGGCTAGGTCCTGACCCCTCCAGGTGAATAGAGTGGGTTTTCTCTGCCTGGTCCACAGGGTCAGTTCCCAAGAGACTGGATTCGCCATGGGGGGTGTAGGTTCCATATCAGCGGGTGGTTGCATGCCTCCTTAGTCTTTGTCCCCTTGGGTGCCTTCAAAGACTGGTGGGTGTTCTCCAGTACCATCACTAGGCAATGATTTGTTGAGGTCCCCCTTTCCATCAGGGTTGTACTACCTTGACGAAGATATAGGGACCATTTCTCCTTGAGACCCTGAGTGTGATTGCTCAGAGCCATAAATGGGAAGTTGTATGTTGAGGCCCCCCTTTCCACCAAGGTTGTGCTGCCTTGATGAAGATTTAGGGGCCAGTCCTCCCTAAAACTCTGACTGTGATTTGTCAAATTCGTAAATGAGATATGAGAGGGTGTGGGTCCCCTTCTCAGCAGAGTGGTGCAGCTCTACTAAGGATATAGGACCCTGTTCTCCCTCAGGCAAAGGTGGTGATTTACGAATGCCTACTTCGAGATGTGAGGGTTGGATGGTTCCTGACCTCACTGACTTGTATATGGCAGTAGAGTCATGAGGAGCAGGTTTGCCTGAGGACCCTGAGGGTGATTTCTCAGTGCCCTCCATTGGCGGTTGTTGTTTGGCCAATTGGGTCTCAACTGTGGGTGTCTCAATGGGCTTGGCCGTTGGTTGCCTTTTTTGAGGCTTTGAGGCAGAGGTCTCAGTGGCGAGTGGTTTGGGTTGAACTACTTTCCTGGACCCTGCCTTCTTTTTCTTCTTCTTCTTCTTTGAAGGAGAAGGCATTGGTGATATTGCATCTATGCCCTAAATGACCATCAGCATATATGTGGTCAGGGCAACGGGTGTAACCTCAGTGAGGTCTCTCGAGTAGTTTGCCTTGTGTAAGACATCAGGTTCAGATCCCTGGACATTGGGTCTAACATACTCGGAGCCTAATAAGTCCTGAAGCGCACAGGAAATGAACCTAGGGTAAGACATGTGTCTTTGTCTAGATTTCCATGATAGCTTCGCTATGAGGTCTCTGAAGATTATCTCTCCAATATATATTTTTCTACCCTCCAGGAGGCTGAACACTATCATTTGTTGAGTAGTGTTCAATTGCTCCATAGAGGATTTGCTTCCACCAAGGACCTGAATGACAAAGGTCATCAGTATCCTCCAGACTGCGGGAAACCAGGTCTTTATGATTGGGGCTTTGGCTAATAAAGTCCCTGGGGTCACATCAGGGTGTTTGTCATCATGTGTCCCAAGTAAAACAATTCGGCGATTACTTTAGCTTCAGTGGGCTGAGGGTCAAAGTTCTTAGTGAAATCAAGGCATGTGGCTTTGATGAAGGTTTGGTAATCTAGGGAGAGGGTCATTCTCCCATTATTCACTGAGAACGTGATGATGGTGTCCTTGATGACATCAAGTCTTGTGGCCACTGTTGTACACCAGAACTCCTTCAAATAGTCGTGGTATATGACTGGGGGTGTCTTGGTGAATGCCGTAGAAAGGAAGCAGTTTTGCAAATATTTTACCAGGTCCTTATAGGCCGAAAATTTTTCTGGGTAGGCAAAATTTCCTAAGACATCATTCTTGGTTAAATCCACGTCCTCTAGTTGGAATTCCACATTAGGGGCGCAGGTTATAGCTCTAGATGCAGCCATTTTAAAAAAGTCTTGGTTTTGCAAGAAAAAATGGTCTGAGTTTAGAGGTCAAGAGCACACACAATAGTTTTTGAAAGAAAAGCAAGAGTTTGATTAAGATTTCTAAAACATGTGTGTGTTATTTTCTTTGAGGGTATTTATAGGGAAGTGGAGAAGAGGGATGGTTTTGGCACTAAGCGAATTTTTCTCAAAATTTTGAAAACTGTTTTGTATAAATGTTTGATATCCGCATTAAATGCCACCACTCCACTTTCCCGGGTTTTGCGCAATAGTCGAGGTGAACAGTTGTGCCATCTACAAAAAGTGTAATTTGCAGAGTGACATCACCAAATATAATATCAAAGGATATTATGTGAGATAGGAGGCATTAAATGCCAAGTGGGATTTGTGGTGATGAAGTGGGGGCCCAAGATGTGGATGCCAGAAGGCAAAAGAACATATATTCCTATATTAAATAGGTATTCAGTTACCAACCTCGGACATTTACTAACTAAATACTTAGAGCATTAAGTATAGCATTGAATGTCATCTTGAGGCCCCTGAATGACTTTTCAGTTAGTATGAGGGTTCAGGGAAGGTTAATCAGTGATCTTATTCACTGAGAGACACATTGAGTCAGGGACCTGAGGTTTTCAGAATTTACACTTAGCAGGATAGATTCAATCAGTGTATTGATTCTCAATATCCAACATTCCCAATTCAGCTTTCAGTATTGTGAAAGTTGGTTCATCCAATGGTTTGGTGAATATATCAGCTAGCTGATATTCAGTGGGAATGAAGTGTAATTCAATGTCACCATTTATGACATGGTCCCTGATGAAATGATATCTAATATCAATGTGTTTGGTTCTCTGATGAAGGAAAGGGTTGTTTGAGATAGCAATTGCACTTGTGTTATCACAAAAGATGGGAACCATCTTATAATGGATGTCATAGTCACTGAGTTGACTTTTCATCCATAGTACATTTGCACAACAACTGGCTGCTGTAACATATTCAGCTTCCGCTGAGGACATGGCAACTGATTGTTGCTTCTTAGTACTCCAACAGACTAATTTTCCACCAAGGAATTGGCAGGAGCCTGAGGTACCTTTTCTATCCATGTTGCAGCTAGCATAGTCAGAGTCTGAGTACCCTTTGAGATCAAAGCCTGAACATTTAGGATAGTACAATCCAAGACTTGGAGTACCTTTCAAGTACCTGATAATCCTTTTCACAGTTGTGAGATGTGATTCTTTTGGGTCAGATTGATATCTGGCATATAAACAGACTGAGAATTGGATATCAGGCCTTGATGCAAGTAGGTACATCAGTGACCCAATCATTCCTCTAAAAAGAGTTTGATTAATTGGTTTACCAGCAAGGTCAGGACCTAGGTTGTTTGGAGGAACCATGGGAGTTTTGACTAAGGCACAGTCACTGAGCTCATACTTTTTCAGTAGGCTTCTGGTGTACTTCTCTTGACTGATGGAGGTTCCCTTATCAGTTTGCTTGATTTGTAGTCCAAGGAAGTAAGTGAGTTCTCCCATCATGCTCATTTCAAATTTCTTTGCCATCAGTTTTTCAAACTGTTTGCAAAGTTTGTAACTGGTTGAGCCAAATATGATGTCATCCACATATACTTGAACAAGGATGACATCTCCATTTGTCTTATAGATAAACAATGTATTGTCTATCTTGCCTCCGACAAATTTGTTTTAGATATGGAAGGTTGAAAGAGTTTCATACCATGACCTTGGAACTTGGTTCAGTCCATATAGGGCTTTGTCAAGCTTGCAGACATAGTCAGGAAACTCACTGCTTTCAAATCCAGGAGATTGTTGAACATAAACTTCTTCTTTCAGTGAGCCATTTAAGAATGCATTTTTCACATCCATTTGGTACACTTTGAAGTTCATGTAAGTTGCAAATGCAAGGAAGATCCTGATGGCTTCCATCCTTGCTACTGGTGGAAATGTCTCTTCATAGTCAATTTCTTCTTGTTGATTGTAGCCTTTTGCAACAAGTCTGGCCTTGTTTTTAATGACTATGCCATTTTCATCAGTTTTGTTTTTGAATACCCATTTCATGCCAATGACTGAAGCATCTTGAGGACATTTTACCAAGGTCATTACCTTGTTTCTATCAAATTGTTCCAGTTCATCATGCATAGCCTGAACCCAACTAGGATGTGTCAATGCTTCTTTGACACTTTTAAGTTCAATAGTGGAAATGAAGTCCACAAACAGGCATTCATTGGTTGAGGCTGCCTTCAATTTTGCAGCCATGCTTCTAGTAAGCATACCATCAGTAGGCTCTCCAATTATGTTGACAAGTTCAATATCTATAGACCTAGTCCAACTGTCCTGAGGTATTGGATATTGATTAGAACTTGTGGAGGCCTGATTGGGTGGAGGTGTAGGTTCTGGCGTAGATACTTGATGATCTTCAGGATCTTGAGTGTCTGACAGACTTGGCTGATCACTAAGATTGATTGGTTCCTGAGCACTTTGTTCAGAATGATTGATTGCATCAGTACTTGTTTGTGCTTCAACAAACTCAGTGATGGTTGGGTGAGGAAGGTTGTGAGGGAAAATGTAGTAGGAGATATCAGCATTTGCTTGATATTGAGTGGAAGGATTATTCTCAGGATGATATTCATCAAGAGGATATCTTAATGAGTCATCAATTCCTATCTCTTCCACTGAGGTGTTTGAGAATCTGATTGCTTCAGAACTCTCATCAAAGGTGACATGGAATGTTTCCTCAGTCTGTTGTCTCCTTGTATTGAACACCCTGAAGGCTTTTGAGACTAGAGAATATCCTAGAAAGTATCCATCATCAGCCTTAGCATCAAATTTCCCTAAGTGATCCTTGTGATTATGAATAAACACAGGACAACCAAAGACAAGAAAGTAGCTGATGTCAGGGATTCTTCCCTTGAATAACTTATAAGAAGTTTTGCTATGTATCTTGACAACGATGGATCTGTTTTGTGTATAACAGGCAGTTTTGACTGCTTCAGTCCAAAAGTGATAGGATAGGACCGATCCATTTAACATTGTCCTGGCAGCCTTAATGAGGATTCTATTTTTCCTTTCAGCAACACTATTTTGTTCAGGCGTGTAAGGAGAGGAGGAGTTCTGAGAGATTCCTTTCTCATCACAGAAACATTCAGTTCATGCTTTCTGAACTCTGTCCCATTGTCAGTCCTGATTTGTTTGACTTTAATGTTATTTTGGTTTTCAATGTTCCTGACAAAGGACATGATTGTTCCAGCTGCCTGACTCTTTTTGGTCAGGAAGTAAACCCAAGTATATCTTGAGTATTCATCCACAATGACCAGAGTATACTTCTCATGGTTAATGGATTGACGTGCCCATTTAGAGTGAAAGTTTTAAATTTATAACACGATCTACCAATGATTCAAACGAAGCACATACGAGCAAGTATACTCGTCCGTGTTTAGTAAAAGATAATATGGTAAGCCGATGTCGTTTACAAGGATTTGTTTAGTTTTTATGTAACGTGAGTTGAATATAAATTCGCGCTTTGTTAATGATTCTAATAGCAAGCAAATAATGATGATGATGTAAATTCAATATATTAAAACTACACTTGCCTAGACTAGTTTGCACAATTCCCTTGATATGATTATGACAATGGTTCAAATCGATTATGATCAATAAATTAGATGGTGTTCTAATTTGATTAGTTGATGTACTAATCTACTTGTTTTCAACACTTTCAATCCTCGTCAAGATTTTAAGATGACAAAAACAATATTAAGTTTTGATCAAACAAGACTAACACAATTTAATCACTTGATTCGCTATCGTTTCACAAGTAATTAACAACCACACTTTTAGTTTTCTAAGTTTAACCAAGTTTCCTATAAAATGGCCAATACATAAGGTAACACCCTCATAGACAAAGGTTTACAATTGATTGAATAACAATGACTCTTTCGACCTATTACACCATTAATAATCAACCAAACTTGATAACTCTTTTGTTTATGAAAACTTCAAAGTATAATTCGATCTTAGTATTAGCTTTTTATTGAGCTAGAACCATAGAGTCATAATCAATCAATATTCATGTAGCAAACATCATCTAGGCAAGTACACAAGGCACTTAGCCACTCATGGCAAACAAAGAAATAACCACAGAAAATTTATCACTTGAAAACATGATTAAGAAGTCTTACAAAAGTTGTAATGATGATTACAAGAGTTAGGAACAATTATGATATGATCAACAATGATTCCTTTGATGATTATGATGATGAATGATGGATGTAAGCTAACTTTTTCCTGCGTTTTCTTCCCTTGTATCCTTCTTGAGAGATTATGAGATATTTGTTAATAGATTGTAAGTAGATTCCTCTTGTGTAGTATCCCTTTCTTTTGGCCAAGCTTACTTATTAATAAAATGACTCCCCTTGGCCACCAAGCAAATTTCTTGTGCACAAAGTGTCATTAAAATCTGGACTTGGAGTAATTATGGTGTAATGACAACCCACATGAAGAGTTAGTTCATTAAAGATAGTCATTAAGAGTGCCAGGAGTTGCATCAACCCAAGGTTGAAGTCTCAACCTGAGGTTCAGTCCAAACCCAAGGTTTGGAGTAAGGTTGGCATGGCATTGTTGAACCTTGGGTTGAACTTGAGCCTTAGATGTATTTCTTGAACCTTTGGTTGAGGAAGCAAGCCATAAAACTTTGCATGTAACTTCTCATTCATTTCATCAACAATTGATCTTTTCTTGAGCTCGGAAATCTTTGCAACTTGATTCTTTATCTTTGATGATCTTCCACAGGTCTTTATTATGGCTAGAATCTTTTGTTGTGCATAAGCTCTTGATTTAGCGACTTTTCCTCATCTTTCTAGCTATTCCCTTGGACTTGATTGTACCTGAACCTGAATACATCTTTTGTACCTTTTAAGCGTAAAATGTTCACAAATACAACCAAATACAATGTACAAACATAGAAATAACGCGACTAAAACATGTACGAAATGAGCGTTATCAAATCCCCCACACTTACACTTTGCTTGCCCTCAAGCAAATCTAGCTTTTAAAAATAAATAAATCCACATGATATAAATGAAAATGGTTCTAAAAATGAGATGCAAATCCATCAAGTACAAGTACGAGATAAGATCCATCTTTTAAACTTTAATAGTGAAAAGTCGAGATGTTTGACAATACCTTAATGATTCTCTTGCTTGATAACATGTTAAAACACCTCACGAAAAAGGAATGAAGTATAATTCACTCAACACTCATTTATTTAGTGGGTGAGTATATTAGAAAACAACATTCATTGCTCAGTCATGATCTAAATATTACCATAAGCTTGTACAAGAAACAAAACTCCACCAACGTGGCGTAAGCACCAAGTGTAAACATCTAAGAGGACTTTTATTCGGGTTGTAACGTTTAGGCTTTGGGTTAAAAGGGTATGGATAAGACATGGGAATATTTATGAAATTGGTTTTAAAATAAAAACTTTACAAATAGCCAAAATCTACAACCAATTGCTACTAGCTACATCAACCTCTTTCCCTTGAACTTGAGAATTCATCCTTGATCGATATCATTCTTTCATAGCTCATTGGCTATTCTTGTCACCATATGATTGCGATGATATATATATATATATATATATATTTTTTTTCTTGGCCACATGTTTTGGCCATCGATCATAATTCCAATAGATCTTCCATGAAATTATCATGGAGTTCAAAAACTTTCTCAAAAATCCAAGGATGCAAAATGGAAGGCCATTTGGTTAAAATCCTAAGGTTGCCTCTTATCACACGAATACACTTATATCACACAAATGTGATCTCACTGCGGTCTGGTAATGATTTGCAAGTACAAGTTCTAGAATAAATAAAATCACCGGCACACTCATAGCAAGAAGATCAAGCATAAAAGATGTATGCTATATAAGAATAGGCTTAAATCCTCACAATTTTTTGGTGGAATGGGCTATAATTGTGCTAGCAATGTTATCGATCCTAAAAATGGATTGCAATGTCAATCAGGACACATCTCGAATTTTCAAAAATTACATGTTTTATTAGTGGATTGATCTAGTTATTCTAATATAAATTATCCTAAATGTGCGAAAACAACTAGATCATAAGGGCAAACAATTTAAAACTAGGCTCAAAAATATAGAAAATTTAAAATCCAGTTTCATTTTCCTATTTCCTCCCCCCACACTTAAGTTTGACATTGTCCTCAATGTAAAGAACGATGAACCATAAAAATAGGGAAATGAAACATAAAAGAAATGATACTGCCTGAGCCTTGGAATCTAGATCGAGCTCCAAATGAGATAGTGAGATCGAACGATTCCACATCTTCGAGATCAAGCATCGTAACCTGCAGTAATCTTCATATACAAAACAAACAAACACACAAAATGCAAAATATTTTTTGATTTTTATTTTTTAGCAACGCCCCCACACTTATGGTAAAACCATTGGGGCATAAAAATAAACAAACAATTAAAAATACACGGGTTGCCTCCCGAGAAGCGCTTTATTTATTAACGAGTCATCAGCCTGACTCGATCTTCCTCACTTTCGTGGTTTATATTTGGGATTCTTTCTTGACTTTTTTGGAATATAAACCACATTTTCTTTCACTTTTTCGGTTTTATCAAGCAGTTCAAGTGGAATTTCCTCACTTGACATTTCATTCAATTGCTCCTCACACGATAAATTTTGATACGATGTCCATTAACAATAAAACTTCCACCGTGCTTGTCATATAAATCGACATATCCGGATGGAAAACCATGTTTTACTACGAATGGACCAAACCATTTGGTTCTTAGCTTAGGAGATTTGAATTTGTACTTAGAATTGAACAAAAGCACTTTGTCTCCGGCCTTGAATTCTTTCCGAATTCTGAGTTTCCTATCATGGTACACTTTTGTTCGAGCTTTGTACAACTTGGAATTCTCATACGCTTAGAGTCTTAACTCATCAAGTTCATGCAATTGCAAGAATCGTTTTTCTCTAGCAATTTTTAGATCGGTGTTACATTGCCTCAATGCCCAGTATGCGCAGTGTTCAATTTCAAACGGCAAATGACAAGTTTTTCCATATATGAGTCTATACGGAGTTGTGCCAATTGGAGTTTTATATGCCGTTCTAAACGCCCATAGAGCATCATCGAGTTTCCTTGATCAAACGGAAGGATTATCCTTAACCGTTTTTTCAAGTATTCTTTTCAAAGCTCTATTGGTGTTTTCAACTTGACCACTGGTTTGAGGATGGTATGCTGTTGCGAAACGATGACGAACTCCATATCATTTCATAGCTTTCTCCATTTGATGGTTACAGAAGTGAGTTCCTCTGTCGCTTATCAAAGCTTTTGGAATTCCAAATCGAGAGAAAAGCTTTTTCAAAAAATTTACAACCACTCGTGCATCATTTGTGGGTAAGGCTTCCGATTCGGCCCACTTAGAAACATAATCAATTGCAACGAGGATGTATTCAAACTTATGAGATTTAGGAAAAGGACCCATACAGTCAATTCCCCATATATCAAAGATTTCAGAAACTTGTATGCTTTTCTGTGGCATTTCGTCTCTACGAGAAAGACTACCAGACTTTTGGCAAGCATCACAATTCTGCACAAGCGTATGGGCTTCTTTAAAAATTATCAGCCAATAAAATCCCGCATCAAAAACTTTTTTAGCGGTTGTAGATGGATCGTAATGTCCTCCAGTTGGGCCGTGATGACATTCATCGAGAATTTTCCGGGTCTCTGAATCGTACACGCATCTTCTAATTATCCCATCGGGACACATTTTAAATAGATACGGTTCATCCCAAAAATATTGTTTTAGGTCTGCGAAGAATTTACTACGCTGAGTATGAGTTAGACCTTTTTGTAACACTCCTCCGACTAAATAATTTGCAAAGTCTGCAAACCATGTATCTTCTTCATTTTCAATTCTCATAAGAGTTTCATCGGGAAAATTATCATCAATCTCATCTTCACCGAATTCCTCTAAATTAGGATTTTCTAATCGAGACAAATGGTCTGCTGCAACATTTTCCGCACCTTTCTTATTTTGGATTTCTATGTCAAATTCTTGAAGCAATAAAATCCATCGAATAAGACATGTTTTGGCATCTTGTTTGGCAAACAGGTATTTAAGAGCTGAATGATCGGTGAATACAATTGTTTTTGACAAAACGAAGAACAAAATTTGTCAAACGCAAAAACTACAGCCAAAAGTTCTTTTTCAGTGATCGTGTAGTTTTGTTGAGCACTATTCAAGGTTTTGCTAGCAAAGTAAATAGGAAAAAAATGTTTTCCATCGCGTTGTCCTAATACTGCTCCAACGGCAAAATCACTTGCATCACACATAAGTTCAAATGGCAGCGACCAATTTGGTGAAACCATAATTGGTGCATTTGTTAACTTATCTTTGATCGTTTCGAATGCTTTGATGCATTCTTCATTGAAATCGAAAACTGAATCTTTCTCGAGAAGTTTCGTCATAGGACGAGATATTTTTGAAAAATCTTTGATGAATATGCGGTAGAATCCCGCATGCCCCAAGAAACTCCTAACGCCTTTGACGTTAGTCGGAGGTGGTAACTTAGCAATAGCATCTATTTTTGCTTTGTCAACTTCGATTCCCTTGCTAGAAATCTTGTGACCAAGCACAATGCCTTCTGTCACCATAAAGTGACATTTTTCCCAGTTGAGCACGAGATGAGCGGTTTTGCATCTTTCAATCATTTTATCAAGATTGGAAAGGCATGACTCAAATGAGTCTCCAAATACCGGGAAATCATCCATGAAAACTTCCATGGAGGTTTCAAGCATATCTTGAAAAATAGCAATCATGCATCTTTGAAATGTTGCTGGTGCGTTACAAAGACCAAAAGGCATACGCCTATACGCATATGTGCCAAAAGGACACGTGAATGTGGTCTTTTCTTGATCAGCTGGATCAATTGGAATTTGGAAATAACAGGAAAATCCATCGAGAAAACAAAAGAATTTGTTCCCCGCAAGTCTTTCCAACATTTGATCCATGAACGGTAAAGGAAAATGATCCTTTCTGGTGGCGTCATTTAATTTGCGATAATCAATGCATACTCGCCAACCAATTATGGTTCTGGTAGGAACAAGTTCTTTACGTTCATTAGTTACAACGGTTGTTCCTCCTTTCTTAGGAACACAGTGAACATGACTCACCCATGAACTATCCTCAATGGGGTAAATAATACCAGCATCAAGAAGTTTGATTATTTCCTTCTTAACAACTTCCTTCATGTTTGGGTTGAGTCTTCGTTGTCTTTGAACAACGGGTTTGGAATTGTTTTCGATATTGATTTTGTGTTTGCAAAAGTTTGGACTTATTCCACGAACGTCAGAAGTTTTCCAAGCAAAAGCTTCTTTATGATTTTTGAGCACAGAAACAAGACGTTCTTTTTCATCGGTTTTGAGTGCTGAAGATATGACAACCGGAAGAAGAGATTTTTCTTCCAAGAATGCATATTCCAGATGATCAGAAAGAGGTTTCAAGACTAGATCCATCGGCGGATCTTCAATTGAGGTTTTGATTCTCATTTCGTCATTGAATTCCAACTCCTCAAAGTTGGTTGTTTGTTCCTCAGGAATTTCTTCGGTGTTTATCTGCATAAATTCAGCGAATTCTCTGTCGAGATCTTCATCGCTTATTTGTCCAGATGTTTTATGAGTCTTAATTCTTTCATCAAGCAACTCATCGAATGTTTCTTCTGTAATTTCATCGATAACATCAATGCTATAACAAGTGTCATCATTCGCATGAGAATATTTCATGGCTTGATTAATTGAAAAAGAGATACTTTCATCTCCTACTCCAAGATTGAGTTCTTTGTTTTTAACTCGAATGATAGCATCGGCGGTGTTTAGGAAAGGTCTTCCTAAAATCAATGGAACTTTGCTATCTTCCTCCATCTCGAGGATCACAAAATCAACGGGAAAAACGAATTTCCCAACTTGAACAAGCATGTTTTCAGCTACTCCAACAGGATATTGGATACTATGATTTGCTAAACGTATACTCGTTCTTGTGGGTTTCAAGGTATCGATCAAAAGCTTCGCATACAATGAGTATGGCATAAGATTGATACTCGCACCGAGATCGGCTAAAGCATCACAAGTAATTGAATTTCCCAAGGTACACGGGATGAGAAAACTTCCAGGATCATCGAGTTTTTTCGGTAGTTTGTTTTCAACAATGGCTGAGCAATCTTCATTCAAGAAGGTAGCGGAAATGTTTTCCATTTTCCTTTTGTTGCTTACAAGTTCTTTCAAAAACTTCCCATAATTGGGCATACCAGCTAGGACATCAACAAGAGGAACGTTGATCGTAACTTCTTTGATTAAGTCAATGAACTTGCCATACTGTTCTTCCATCTTTTCTTTCCTCAAACGTTGAGGATATGGAATTCTTGGTTTATAAGCTTTGAGCTATGGAGTGGGTTTAACGACTGGTGTAGGAATTGGTTCGCTATCTTTTGGTTCGTTATCTTTTGGTTCTTCCTTTGCTTCATCCTCACTATCATCATGAACGATAGTGGTTGTTTGGTTTGGATTTAGTGGTGGATCATAAGATAGACCACTACGATTGAATACGGCATTTACATGCTCATTTCTCATTTGAGGTGGACGATAAGATCCAGATGATGATATTGAGTATTGCTTGGCAAAGTACCAGATGGTCTTGCAGCAAATTGATCAGAAAGACGACCAAATTTGGTTTCAAAGTCTTGGATAGAAGCTTGATGGTTCTTTTGACCTTGTTCGACTTTGCTTTTAAGCATGAAGAACTGATTTTTCATAAATTCATTCATTTGCTTTTGAGCATGCACGAATTCACGCATGGTTTTTTCGAATTCAGATTCTTCATTTTTCATTTCAGGTGTAAGTGATGATGAACGGTTATCATCACGAGACGATGTCTGACGGTTGTCGTCACGAGATTGGGAACTATGATTATCATCCCTCGGTGGACGATCTTGCCAATCTCTAGAATTTCTACCGTAGTAGTTTCCACGATATCCTCCTCCTCGATATCCTCCATAAACATAATTGGCTTCGGCTTCGGGACCTCCCATGGGTTTGTCATCACACTCGGATGATGAATGGTTTCCACCACAATAGTTGCAACCATCGCGCATTTCTTTGATATCTTTTTGGATACTTTGGAATTTAGAATCGATTTTGGTGGTGAGATCTTTGATGAACTCAAATAAGTACATTTTATTACTATCATTTATCCTATTAATTTGACTTGTTTTACTATATTATGTATGAGGATTGATACTTAATCGTTTACTTTTGTAATTCTCAGGTAAAAACAAGCATTTGGTGAAACTTGGCGATTTTGGACTAATAATGGAGCAAAACGTGCATAAAGTGAAGAGTCTACTGAAATGAAGAAGATCAAGATTAATCTGCTCCAGATGCACCGCATCTCACTATCAACATGCGCCGCATCTCTATCAAGATATCACCAGATACGATCCAAGATACAAGAGGACATGCGCCGCATCTAATAAAGAGTTACGCCGCATCTTCTGGCGGTGTACGAATATTCCTGAATATTATAATCTTGGACCCCACGCGAAGTTACGTACATACGCCGCATCTACTTAAGTAGATGCGCCGCATCTTCCCTCAGACACAAACTATAAATACCCCGTAGACCAGACGCATTAAAGAGATTCGGAAGTTCGAAAACCTAAAGACCGAACAGAAGAGAAGGACGAATTCAGTCAAGAGGCAGCACAAGACACACCCAAATCGAAGATACAAGAGCTGTAAGAAGGTGCTGCATGTATTTAATTCATTAAGTAGTTTTGTTTTATTGTTTTAGCAAACTTTAATTCATCAGGATTGGTGGCTTGTGTAATGTGACAACGGAAAGATTGCACTCCCTTTAATACTTGCTTTCCCATCAATTAAAGTTTATATGTTGATGTCTTTGGTTACTACTTATTAGTGCATTGACCACCTCTGTGTTTATTAGTGGCTTGCGGGCACCCGACTGCGGGACAAGGTGTGGCTCCCACGGTTGTTTCTAAATTGATCACTTAGGAATAACTTTTAGACATAAGTCGTCATTAAGGGTTTACTCGCCGATAAGAATAGGACCAACGAGAAAGGGTTAATTACATACACTTCATATAAAGCTATCAATAAAACAAGTGACAAACTACTTAATCATAAGGACAGCCCTCTTATTGTCTCTAGTATCTATCTGTGTACGTGTGTGCTACTTGCTGATTCGTGCCTATTTGTTTATTTTATTATTTAATTGCAAACAAAACTGTGCCAGTCTCTCAGGCTGAAACCCCCTTGCGTTAGGATATTAAAATACTGATTAGATTAACGAGATTATACGTTCCACTCTTAGTGATCGACACTCTACTTACCATTATCTTCATACTGACCGGGTACACTGCTCGTTAAGTGTGTGTGTTATTGATAAGTCGGCTAAATATAAATTTAAAACTTGAGTAGGCATTAAAACTGCTAAACCGCAACGACACATCACGCGCATCAAGTTTTTGGCGCCGCTGCCGGGGAGTGAATTGTTATTATCTGTTAATTTGATTAGTATTTTAATTAGGTTTTTCTTTTTATTAGATTAAATTGCATCATTGTACTATTTTGCATATTTGTTGTATTGTGTGCTATTTGTTTTCTTTTATTTTTGCTTTTATTTGTTTTTGTTTGTGTGTTTAATTTTTATTTTTATTTTTCGTATTTTTCTGTTCTGCTATCGTTGTACTGTGCTAAATCAAACGATACGGCGCATCTGATCTCTCAGATACGGCGTATTGCGTTTAATTTTTTTTTTAAATACAACGCGTTTAATTAATTCGATACGACGCATCTTTTCCCCAAGATACGGCGTATCTGTTTTTAACAAGAAAATTTTTCTAAGCGATAAAGTAATACGACGCATCTGCTTTTGTAGATACGGCGTATCTGTTTTGATAAAAATTTTTTCTAAACGTTAACGCCATACGACGCATCTGCTTTCGCAGATACGGCGTATCTATTATTTTAATTAAAAACAGTTTGCGAATTATTAAACAAATACGGCGTATCGATTTCCGTCGATACGGCGCATCTTACTGAATCAAAAATCTTTTATTTTTAAACGTAACGAAAATACGGCGCATTAACTTTTGTTAATACGACGAATATAATTTGATAAATATAGTTGATTTTTGATATTTACTTTGATCGGTCCGCTACTCTCGTGTGCAAGTTGTTTATTTTCAGGATAAATGATGACTCGAGCATCACCAAGAAAGATTACATTCTGAACCAAACCAAGAGAGGTTAGCTGGAGTTACCGAACATAAGACGACACGAGTGGAGGATAACTCAGTACTGGTAACATTGAACTTCTTAAATTCTTGAAATAGAATCCCAGGTAAACTCTACGATAATTCAACTGCCCGAAGGAAAGTTCTCTACACTATGATCTCAGTTTTATTATCCTTATTATACGTCTGATTCAATTCGTAATCTTAATTTTGTATGCTCAAAAACGATATTTGTTCCTAACCTCGGAATAAATCCTTATCCACTAAACAATAAGATTACGATTATTAATGAAACGTTTATGCCTATTACTCTTATTTTGAATTCATCTATATGGTGTGCCGTTTTTACCCAAATTTGATGTATAAGGAACTGTGTTGCGGAGGCCAAGGTACGTTCTTCATTTAAATTTCGTTAACTAACATAGAGATACGGCGGATCTAAATATCCGAAGCGCCGTATCCCTGACCAACTAGGACTTATTGACTAGTCAACGGAATTAACTAGATACGGCGCATCCCAATTTTCTAATACGGCGCATCGTGTCGCCTTATAAATACGACGGGAATACGCCGCATAAATACACACAGTTAAGAACACGCACTAAAATTATACTCAAAATCCGATCATCTTTCTTCAATCCGCCTTTAATCCGAGCATTAAAACGTTCTCCTAATCACAAATACTAAGGTAATTGTTACATTTCGATTTAATTTTGATTAATACAAAAATTAGGGTTTATAGGATTGAATCGATTCGCGCTTAAACGATATAGGGATATGATTAGAACCTGGAATTAATTATCTCCCCTAAGTTAATTTTAGATTTGGACATCGAATTTGGCACTAATTGAATCGACCGAAAATTTAGGTTTTGGGTTTGATTTTGAATATTTAGCGGGAAGGTAAATTAGCTGTGGTTGATTGAACTGATATAAGGAGAATATTATACTGTGATATTTAGTGAAAGTTTACGTCACGGATACGGATTCTTGAAAAACGTGCCTAACCCTTTATTTTATGCTGATATGCTTTTAGATGCGGCGCATCTAGGTTGATTAATGCGGCGTAACGACCTATTTCAAAATTGCTAAAATTTTAGATACGCCGTATTGATTAATCTAGATACGACGCATCTCAATACGCCGTATCTGTTGTCTTGCACTGCATCTCTTATACTTAATATAGATACGCCGCATTGATTTAATCAAATGCGCCGTATCTACCTTTCTTGCAGACTGTTTACTGACTTTGAATGTTTATTTCAGATGACACTACCAGATATCGCACAAAGGCACCAATGGTTACGATTCGAGAACATGGGACTTACTGATGGCACTCTAGAGGATTATTTGCATAGGCTTGACTCAGTTTACTTCAAGAAAATATTTAGAGTCCAGGTTCTGAATTTTGACGATGTGGGATTGATCGGTGGTGGACATGCAGCTGCGAGCCTACAGCGTCGTATGGAGATGGTTGTTGTTGGAGGTGATGATGAGGTGGAGTTCAGGTCTAGTGCTTGGGAGCGACTGTTTAGGGTTGACGAGCTTCTGATTAGGGAGCTCATGCTGGAGTTCTTTAGCACTATTCATTACAGAGAGACGGATGTGGAGATTGATACAGCTGACACTCTGGTGTTCAGGTTAGGAGGTGTGCACAGGCAGATGTCGATGAGGCAGTTTATTTTAGCCTTGGGTCTACACACTGAGGAGGAGCTTGGATCTGCTGGGTTTGCCAGGTACTGGGCTGAGAGTTTACGGGTTGTCCCTGACAGAGGGGTATTCAGTGATTACTGGTTCAGGATTTCTTCGGGGGGCGACATCACTACTTCCACCCCCTCATATACTTTGATCAGGGAGCCGATGAGGAGGCTGTGTCACAGGCTGATTGCACTTACTATTGCTGGGAGGGGTCAGTCACCTGAAAAGGTGACCACTCTGGACCTCTTCCTACTTAGGAGCATGGATGAGGGGATGCCGGTGAACATCCCCCACTTTTTGGCACACTACCTCCACCGATCAGCTGCTGGGAGAGATCGGAGGAGCCACATGACTGGCGGGCATTTTGTTTCGAGGCTGGCCCGCCATTTTGGAGTTATTGGAGCAGAGATTCCAGCGGGGCTGGAGGTTGTGGTGGCTCGTCTCCCAGTTATTGATAGGGACTATTTGGTTAGACTAGCGATCTGCCAGGAGGCTGCTGGGGGCCACTTTTGGGCAGCATTAGGGCCCGCCAGAGCTGCAGGGGCGGAGGCGGAGCAGGGAGGACCTCAGGATCCTCCGGCTGCTGCTCCTGCCGACGAGGAGGTGCCACAGGCACCAGTACCCCCACGCACCGTGATTCAGAGACTCGACGCAGTTATGGGAGAGGTGATGGTACTGAGGAGAGACTTAGAGTGGGTGGTCAGGAGTGTGAGCAGACTATTAGAGCATCAGGGTATCACCCACACCCGTCCTGATGGTACTGAGGTTACGGGAGTAGCACGTACGTACGAGCGCAGAGTCCGCCAGAGGACTGATGGAGCCAGCACTTCTGGGACCCATCCGGACGACACCGCTCACCCATGATCTTACCCTTTTGTTTTACTGATATTGTTCCACACATTATTATTTTTTTTTTTTTTGGATTGTACTTATCGTTATTCTTATGCTTATGTTTAATGTTTCAGTTTATATTTCTTGTTATGTTTGACGAAGACTGGCATTAAGTTCAGCACGAGAGTACGAGAGGACGTATGAGATTAAACCGTGGAACGTGCCATTTTTGCAACAGACTGTTAACAGTCTGTTTGGTTACAACATGCGCCGTATCTGTTTAAACAGATGCGACGCATCCTATCCTTTATTTTGTTTTATTTTCAGTCCAGGCCGCACGAAGATACGGCGCATCTCAGTCCTGAGATGCGACGCATCCTCTGCAATGGTCATATCTTATTTTATTTTTCTGCATTTTATTTTTCGACTTTAAAACTATTTATCAGTTTATTTTAATGCGGCGCATCCCTGGTTAAGGATGCGGCGCATCTTTATTCTGATCCGTATTTATTCCAGGCTCGATACGGCGTATCTTCTTCAATAAGATACGGCGCATCGACTGACCTGATGATTTTCAGTTTTAATTTTTAAGTTTTATTTTTCCTAACTACTAATGTATTATGCAAGTTGAACCTTTCTTATCTTAGGTGTGTTTTTAAAGTGTTGGTGGTATTATAGTTTTCTGGATTTCCTGTGGATAAATCAAGTATGAAGCTTTAACGTTCTAATCCACAAGAAGTTGATTTTTGCTCATAAACTAATGGAGGATCATACCGAGCAAATCTCAGGGGAGTTTTTCCGTTCTAATTCTTTTATTTCCAGTTTTTAACCTTTTATACAAACAACGAGGACGTTGTTTAACTTAAGTGGGGGGATAGGAGAATTAGAACACTTAACACTTACTTGTCCTAAACTTTTTCAAAAATTATGCTTAAAATGTGCTTAATATATCAAACTTAAAAATTTTTTAGCATGTTTTTGTTTAAGATCTAAGTTGCATAACTGCACACATGACGTTATTTTCAAAAATTGTGATTTTTCAAAATTCACAAATCTATGAGTGTGCCGGTGACTTGTAAACTTTAGAACTTGGCTTGTATACTATTCGAGACCACCATAATGAGTATTATTTATATAATTGGAATGACTTGTCTAAATTGGTAAATTTCTAGGATTACACCCAAAAAGCCTATTATGTGTTATGTGATATTAACTAGCTACACTGGTTAGTTAACCCCCGTATAAACCCTTTTGTTACTCTCATTTTAAGAGTAAGATACCCCTAGAAAAACCCTCAGAGCCATTCCTTTCGTTTCTTACACCTATGTTTAAAATGTTTCGTTACACCTTAAACCTTAGCCTACCCTGTAGATTAGAATCCGTGGTTGGTTAATTGCTATAGGCAGAGTGTGTTTCCTTACATTACCTGTGTTCGCGTGCGTAATTCATTATATATGGTTAGGTCGGGAAATTGCACAATGCAAATTGGAGTGAAAGTAAATATTGTATATTTTTGAGTTTATTTTTCGTGTGTTTACTACTTTCACTATTAGCGTTATTTCTGAAAGTATGAAAAGTATGAATAAAAATTATCCGGAAAGAAAGTTGTAGTGATGTGGTGAAATTTTACACATCTATGTTTATGTTACTAAAAAAAAAAAAAAAAAAAAAAAAAAAAAAAAAAAAAAAAAAAAATGAGAAAAAAAAAAAAGAAAGAAAAAAGAGTTGGATGTTTATTTTAAGCCAACGATGTAAAGTTATGTAAGTGGTTCATATGGCCACTGTTTGTTGTATTATATCTATGGATTGAATGGGAATTGGCAGTTATGGGAATGCCAATTAAGGATTATTCTTTGATTAAGATTTTGTTGAGTATAATTCGTGTCTACCTAAAGCGTGTGTTTCAAGTGTTAAAGCGTGAGTTATTCAATGATATGAGTCTTATTCATGGGATGGTTGGGATAGTGATTAACCACACTTAGGATTTTAATTTATTTGTTTTGTTTATTTTTTATTTTTACACCAATTTATATCCCAAAAATTATCCATACCCTTTATTATTCTTTATCCAACCAAACCTTTGATTTATTGAGATTAGGGATTTGAGCAATCTTAAGTATCGTAGTCGTGGATTCGGCTATGTATTTATGATTTTGTCGCCCTTTTTGATATATTATTATTGGTGAAGTTTGGACCTATCTTTAGCCTATTCGAGTTAAGGATTTGAGCAATTGCAAGTATCGTGTTCGTGGATTCGATCATGTATTTGTGATTTTGTCGCCTTTTCTGGAATTTGAGATCGATAGAAAAGAGAATAATTAACCATTAAGCCTAAAAAACCCTTTTTACCGCTTTAGACTTGTTATTCCTTAGCTTTAGTGGTGGAGATGTGTATACTTGCCAAGCTTATGATAGAATATTCGTCGCGACTGGACAGTTAAACGATTAGATTTGCTTTTATCGACTTATTTTATTTTACTTCTAATTCGTTAAGTGTTTAGTTGTGTGATTACGAAATAAACGAATACATGCTTAAATATAAAAATAAATCCTAACATCTTTTAGGATACATTTTCATGAGATTTAATCTAAGGTTTACTTGGGGACAAGTAAAGTTCAAGTGGGGGGATATTTGATGAACTCAAATAAGTACATTTTATTACTATCATTTATCCTATTAATTTGACTTGTTTTACTATATTATGTATGAGGATTGATACTTAATCGTTTACTTTTGTAATTCTCAGGTAAAAACAAGCATTTGGTGAAACTTGGCGATTTTGGACTAATAATGGAGCAAAACGTGCATAAAGTGAAGAGTCTACTGAAATGAAGAAGATCAAGATTAATCTGCTCCAGATGCGCCGCATCTCACTATCAACATGCGCCGCATCTCTATCAAGATATCACCAGATACGATCCAAGATACAAGAGGACATGCGCCGCATCTAATAAAGAGTTACGCCGCATCTTCTGGCGGTGTACGAATATTCCTGAATATTATAATCTTGGACCCCACGCGAAGTTACGTACATACGCCGCATCTACTTAAGTAGATGCGCCGCATCTTCCCTCAGACACAAACTATAAATACCCCGTAGACCAGACGCATTAAAGAGATTCGGAAGTTCGAAAACCTAAAGACCGAACAGAAGAGAAGGACGAATTCAGTCAAGAGGCAGCACAAGACACACCCAAATCGAAGATACAAGAGCTGTAAGAAGGTGCTGCATGTATTTAATTCATTAAGTAGTTTTGTTTTATTGTTTTAGCAAACTTTAATTCATCAGGATTGGTGGCTTGTGTAATGTGACAACGGAAAGATTGCACTCCCTTTAATACTTGCTTTCCCATCAATTAAAGTTTATATGTTGATGTCTTTGGTTACTACTTATTAGTGCATTGACCACCTCTGTGTTTATTAGTGGCTTGCGGGCACCCGACTGCGGGACAAGGTGTGGCTCCCACGGTTGTTTCTAAATTGATCACTTAGGAATAACTTTTAGACATAAGTCGTCATTAAGGGTTTACTCGCCGATAAGAATAGGACCAACGAGAAAGGGTTAATTACATACACTTCATATAAAGCTATCAATAAAACAAGTGACAAACTACTTAATCATAAGGACAGCCCTCTTATTGTCTCTAGTATCTATCTGTGTACGTGTGTGCTACTTGCTGATTCGTGCCTATTTGTTTATTTTATTATTTAATTGCAAACAAAACTGTGCCAGTCTCTCAGGCTGAAACCCCCTTGCGTTAGGATATTAAAATACTGATTAGATTAACGAGATTATACGTTCCACTCTTAGTGATCGACACTCTACTTACCATTATCTTCATACTGACCGGGTACACTGCTCGTTAAGTGTGTGTGTTATTGATAAGTCGGCTAAATATAAATTTAAAACTTGAGTAGGCATTAAAACTGCTAAACCGCAACGACACATCACGCGCATCAGTGGTGAGATCTTTCATCATATCCATGATTTTGGAATTTTCATTTGTTCCTTTGGCGAATGCAACGGTTTTTCATTGAGGTTTGGTTTTGGAATCCTTAGACCAATCGAGCTTAAGAAGTACACGGTCTTTTAGTAAAGTGTAAGCTTCATTAGGAGTCTTATAAAGGAAAATTCCTCCGGCATCAAGGATACCTTGAGTTGTGTCATCGAGACCATGGTAAAAGATTTGAATGATATTACCACGAGACAAACCATGCCCATGACAACTTCGGAGCATGTTTTTCATTCGAAGCCAAGCTTCGACAAGATTTTCTCCTTCCTTTTGAGTGAAACAACGAATTTCACCTAAGAGACGATCAAACATGGCCGGTGGAAAGAAACGTCCAACAAATGCTTCTCTCATTTGGTTCCATGTTGTGATCACTCCAAGGCTTAATTCGTTATACCAAATTTTCGCTTCTCCGGTGAGAGACGATGGAAAGAGTTTGAGGCGGATTGCATTTGCATCGGTATTTCCATAACGAAACATGTCACAAATTTCAAGAAAATCGGCGATATGTGTGTGTGGATCGGATTTAACTCGACCATCAAATTGATTGTCTTTAATCATTGAAAGATGATGACCTTTGATAGTGAAGTTATCTCCAAGATTAACGGGTACAATGGCGGCCGCGGGTGTAGGAGCTACAACCCTATTGGTATCCCACATAGGTCGATCGTCGGCCATTGGAAATGGTAATTCAAGAAAAAGATTAACGATTGGGTGAACTTCGAAAAGATTTTCAAATGGTGGGCTAAAGGTTTTTGGTACTCTTTGATTTGGTGGAACAAATGGGGTCCTCTTTTTGCGAAATAAACTTTCGGGGTTAAACAATGGTGAACTTAATTCTTCGTTAGAAGAACGAGTGGTCATATACGAGAAAAACGAGCTAATCGAAAAAGATCAAAAGCTAAAAAGAAAATAAAAAAATGTTTTTTTTTTTTCGGAACAGTAACCGCCGGTTGGGTAGTGAACCGAGCGGTTAAGTTGGGTCTGGGTCACAGAAGACAATGAACCGATCCGGTTGGATTGTGGACCGGCAGCTGGATCGGGTAAGAAAGTAGGAACCGAGCCGGTTGACAATTGAACCGGGCGGTTGGAGTTTACTGGGTTCACAGAAGGTTTGAACCAGGGTGGTTTGGATTTGAACCGTTGGTTCGGTGGGTCAGAAGGATTGAACCGGTTTGGCTGAAGGCTGAACCGGCGACTGGGACTTTTTTTGGTTTACCGAGAGTTTTGAACCGCATTGTTCAAGTTGAATCGCGATTTCCTGAATGAAATTTTCAAAGACCTTTTAAAAGAAAAGCTTAGGAACAAGAACAAAACACAAAAATTATAAACAAAAACTCACAAAAACATGATCAAATCCCCGGCAGCGGCGCCAAAAACTTGATGTGCCCATTTAGAGTGCAAGTTTTAAATTTAAAACACGATCTACCAATTATTCAAACGAAACACATACGAGCAAGTATACTCGTCCGTGTGTAGTAAGAGATAATATGGTAAGCCGAGTTCGTTCACAAGGATTTGTTTAGCTTTTATGTAACGTGAGTTGAATATAAAATCGAGCTTTGTTAATGATTCTAATAGCAAGCAAATAATGATGATGATGTAAATTCAATATATTAAAACTACACTTGCCTAGACTAGTTTGCACAATTCCCTTGATATGATTAGGACAATGGTTCAAATCGATTATGATCAATAAATTAGATGGTGTTCTAATTTGATTAGTTGATGTACTAATCTACTTGTTTTCAACACTTTCAATCCTCGTCAAGATTTTAAGATGACAAAAAAATATTAAGTTTTGATCAAACAAGACTAAGGCTGTGTTTGGTAAAAGTAGCAGTAGCAGTGAGCTGTAGCTGTGAGCAGTGGCTGTGAGCAGTAGCTGTGAGCAATAGCCGTGAGCAGTAGCTGTCTTTTAAATAAAAACGTTTGGTAACATAGCTGTAGCTGTATTTATATATATGTAAAATGACGTAAAAGGACATATGCATATTTCAATAGAAACTTGTCTAAATAAATAATAAAGTTACGTTTACATGCTGGACAGTTCATAATACCATTATACACTAGTAATCTACTACCGACGACGTGCATTCCATATTGAAGTGGCAATATCATTGCGAATTCGTTTCATCTCGATAGATGTTGCACTAGAAATATCATCATTATTTGCATTCGAGCCACGTACGTCACGAAGTTCTTCACCTCCCATGTAATCTGGATGTTGTTCAAATGTTGTGAACACATGTCTTCTTTGTCATTATTACGAATGTAATTATGCAAGGCGAATGCAGCCGTAATTACATCGAGTTGAGTTTAATAAGTTGGATTAATAAGTTGTTTTATGTATCAACAAGGAAGAACAAAAACATATACGAGGATGCTACTGAATCACATAAACAACAACTAGGCAATTAAATAATTAGCATGCACTAACCTTGAAAGATGTGAATGTGATGACAGCAATTGATGAGAGGAAAAAAAAGCCACAGACGTGATGATATATATTAGGGTTTTTATTAGGATGGGGTAGGGGTATTTTAGTCATTGAATATAAAAAAGCTCTTGAAAATTTCCAAAGCTTCAAAAGGAAGCATTGGGAAAAAAGCTTTCCTAAAAAATTGCTACAACTCATTGCTATCTTACCAAACGAACATCAAAAATAAAAAAGCTCATTTTCACCGCTCATTGCCCAAAAAAAGCTCCAAAAAGCTTCGCGCCAAACATGCCCTAACACAATTCAATCACTTGATTCGCTATCGTTTCACAAGTAATTGACAACCACACCTTTAGTTTTCTAAGTTTAACCAAGTTTCCTATGAAATGGTCAATACATAAAGTAACACCCTCATAGAAAAAGGTTTACAATTGATTGAATAACAATGACTCTTTCGACCTATTACACCATTAACAATCAACCAAACTTGATAACTCTTTTGTTTATGAAAACTTCAAAGTACAATTCGATCTTAGTATTAGCTTTTTATAGAACTAGAACCATAGAGTCATAATCAATCAATATTCATGTAGCAAACATCATCTAGGCAAGTGCACAAGGCACTTAGCCACTCATGGCAAACAAAAAAATAACCACAGAAAATTTATCACTTGAAAACATGATTAAGAAGTCTTACAAAAGTTGTAATGATGATTACAAGAGTTAGGAACAATTATGATATGATCAACAATGATTCCTTTGATGATTATGATGATGAATGATGGATGTAAGCTAACTTTTTCCTGCGTTTTCTTCCCTTGTAGCCTTCTTGAGAGAGTATGAGATATTTGTTAATAGATTGTAAGTAGATTCCTCTTGTGTAGTATCCCCTTCTTTTGGCCAAGCTTACTTATTAATAAAATGACTCCCCTTGGCCACCAAGCAAATTTCTTGTGCACAAAGTGTCATTAAAATCTGGACTTGGAGTAATTATGGTGTAATGACAACCCACATGAAGAGTTAGTTCATTAAAGATAGTCATTAAGAGTGCCAGGAGTTGCATCAACCCAAGGTTGAAGTCTCAACCTAAGGTTCAGTCCCAGCCCAAGGTTTGGAGTAAGGTTGCATGGCATTGTTGAACCTTGGGTTGAACTTGAGCCTTATATGTTTTTCTTGAACCTTTGGTTGAGGAAGCAAGCCATAAAACTTTGCATGTAACTTCTCATTCATTTCATCAACACTTGATCTTTTCTTGAGCTCGGAAATCTTTGCAACTTGATTCTTTATCTTTGATGATCTTCCCGAGGTCTTTATTATGGGTAGAATATTTCGTTGTGCATAAGCTCTTAATTTAGCGACTTTTCCTCATCTTTCTAGCTATTCCCTTGGACTTGATTGTACCTGAACCTGAAACATCTTTTGTACCTTTTAAGCGTAAAATGTTCACAAATACAACCAAATACAATGCACAAACATAGAAATAACGAGACTAAAACATTTATGAAATGAGCGTTATCATGTATCAGGATTAGACTGATGGGCCCAAAAAGATCCATATGGAGTAGATGAAGGCAGCTTCTGATGGAGAAATTTGTTTTGGTTTTAAAGGATGCTCTATGATGTTTACCTTTTTCACAGGCAGAGCAGGATTTATCCTTTGAAAACACAAGTGATGGTAAGCCAAGGACCTTGTTTTGTTTGACAAGATTGTTTATGTTTTTGAAGTTCAGATGGGAGAGTCTCTTATGCCAAAGCCAATTGAGGGTTTTAGTGGCCTTAGCAAAGAGACAAGTTCCATTATGAGTTAGAGTAGAAATGTCTAACACATAAACATCTTGTCTTCTTGGTGCAATAAGGACTACTTCCTTATTTGCATTGAAGATGGTACCTTGCTTATCATCAAACTAAAAAATGTATTTTGCATCACATAGTTTACTGACACTGATTAAATTGTACTTAAGACCATTGACATAAGCTATCCTAGTAAAGACTATACCACTACAGTTTACTGAACCATAACCTTCAGTGAGACATGATGAATTGTCTACAAATACCACCTTGGGTCCTGGTTCCTCTACATATTTGTGCAGATACTCTTTCACACCAGTCATGCTCCTTGAATATCCACTATCTAGATGCCAAACTGGCTCCCTAGTATGTCTCTGCACAAATGGTAAACTGAGTTAGTTCTTTCTAGGTCCCCTCTTCTTAGAGGGCTTGGCGTTAATAGCCTTTTTAAAAGTAACAATTGATGCATGGTCAGTAGTTGAATGGACTGAGCTTCCATATATTTTGCATTTGGTTACAGAAGTGGACTCAGTAGACTGAGAGGATGACTTGGTGATTCCTCTTCTGGTCTGAATGACCTTATTATGTCCTAAGGTGTCATGAGTGGGATCTCCACATATGTCACAACTTGTGTCCATTAGGAAATCCTCAGGAAGGTGGTCATTGAAGCCATAATGTGGGCAAGGTGAAAAAGGCTTAGCCTTTTGTTTCTGCTTCTGCTTAGAATCAGAGGGATACTTAAAAGCTTGTGCTTTAAAGTTTGCAATTTTTGATGTGGCTGTGTAAGACTGGTGATCCGAAGTCCTGTGATCTTCCTTTTTGCATATCATGCAAAAAAGGATTCTATAGCAATCATCAGTGCAATGATTAGTATAGCCACACAGCTCACACCTTTGCTGAGGTTTGGAAGGTTTTGGTTTGGTGGTGCTTGAGTAAGCTGATTTGGGTTCCTTCAATTTAGATTGAGGTTTCTCAGAAGATTCAATCTTCTCACGCAGCTTCCTGAAAAGCTCAGCCAACTGATCATACTTTGAGTCAGGGCTTTTAGTTTTTACTTCAGAAGGGACTGAATTTGTTGAGTCATTAGTAGGAACTGAGACTTCAGGTGTTTGCCTTTTCAGGATGGTTTTTCCCATTCCTGACTTCTCCTTTGGAGAATGCTGAGAGTAGACTAATGGTGTTAGGTCTAAACAAGGTGCAGCTCCCTGAAGGACTTTCAAAGGTGGGAGTGGTGCTTGTGATTCTGATTCAGACTTATTGACAGACTCAGTACTACTGGGTTTTTCAGTGAGTCCAAGCATATCTTTTATAGCCTGACTTTCATGTTCCAAGATTTTCCCAGTCTCAAAGTTAGGCAACTTACTGACTGGGTTGTTTCTGACAATCCAGTCACTAGACTTGGGTACCATTTTGTAGATTATTCTAATTCATAACACAAACACAAGATTGATACTAGATCTAATTATAGAGAAATAGATGAAGAAAATAGGAACTTTTAGAGAGAGAGAGTGTTGAGAGAAAATGTGAAGATTAGATTAGGAAGAATGAAAAGCTCCAACCCTCTCCCTAGTGGAGAGGGGTATTTATAGTTACAAGTTTTAGGTGCCCCTAGCGGGCTGTAGAGTGAGCTGACAGTGGGTAAAGACCCGACCCACTCCACAAATACTATAATAGCTAAACTAATATTACTTTAACTAATCTAATATTAATAACCCTACGAGCTATATAAATGCTAAATGGTTACTCGGGGTGACCGAACCTTCATCTGAATATTTATATTCCTAACAATCTCCCCCTAAGGGAGGTCACCCCGGAAATAATATTTTGAAATCTAGCATTCAATTTTCTGAACTTGACTTCATAGCTCGTAGTCTTTGATTCTTCAACGTCATTACTCTTTTTACATACAACAGTGATGTTTTGATGACCGTTCTTCTGTCTTGGATGATATTTGGTGATTCTTTTATGTCATCATCCAACGTATTTCTTCAAGTCATCTTTTAGCAGAATGTTTCCATGTGATGTGGTATTCTTTGAACCGACATGCTCACACTATTCTGGGTCATGATTTTTAGCATCAGAGTTTGTAGAAGCAGTGTCGAAGGTCTTTTAGTTTATCATGACTTCTTTGAATAGGATGATGGTGTAGTGTGATCATGTGGTAATGGAGTGTGATTGTTGAGTCTACATGCTCACACTTTTCTGGATCATGATCTTCAGCCTCAGAGTCGCAGAAGCATTGTTGAAGGTCTTTTAGATATCATGATTCCTTTGATTATGATGATGGTAAAGTGTGAGCATGTGGTGGTGGATTGGCATCTTGTTCGGCAATCTGCTACAACCGCATCAGCTGCAACATTCATCAGCTACAACCGCCAGGTGTTCCTGCATACGACAGTTAGCAATAAAACGTCCGGTACTTACAGGTTCGGACTTCGAGATTGTTAACAACATAGTGTGAAAACTCTCTCTAATCCTTACCAAGACCGTTCCTAAATAGGAAACCCACAAAGGGTTTTAAAGATTTACTGTAGCAAATCAACGATTAGGTGAGTCGTTGGAGATCACTCTACGACTGTAGACCGTTTGAAACCGCCGCGATCACTAAGCGTAATTCACAAGGAATTACCAAAGTGACCTGCTTTCAAGGCTGCTTGATGTTGACCCTGGCAGGAATTTCCATTCAATCATTGAGAATTACATTTGTAAATTCTCTCATAAATGTTCTGGCAGATTGCTAAGAACTGCGTAGGACTCTTAAGATTACAACTGGTGTCCATAATGTTGAACAACCAGTGTAGAAATAATACGTGTTCCTATGAGATCTTATTATGCATCTCGTAGCTCTAGACTCAATTGTGCATTTTGATTTGGTGATCAGAGGCTGGAGAGGACTGCTACCTTTTCAATATCATCTAACTCGGAGTGAGAGAGACAATAGAAATGTATTGAACTCCATGACAATTGAAACAAGAGTCCTTTGAGGGACCTTGAGTGGCTAGGGAGGGTTGTGCAGCGTTTCACTGGGTCCATGATACTTTGTCTTCAATGTCAGCAATCAACCAAGTGATTCTGACAGCATATGTATTGACCCGGTTTCTGCCTAAAGTGTAAGGAGGGCTTCTTTCTTTTCACCCTTTATCTTTACATTTCTTTTTCATTCTTCAACCCCTTCAGTGCTTACCGAGACTTCATAACTAGAACCTTGTTGGGTTTGTTCCAGAACTAGCTCCATCTCAGTCGGCACTCTTCCCTTATTCACTTTTCTCCTTTTTTAATCATACCTAAGGACTTCTACACTAACTAGTGGATTGTCCCTGGGTAGATCCTTCCGGTTCTGGCGGGATCGTGGGAACTTGTACCTAACCTTACCATCCTTTTAACTCCAATACGTTAAATAAAATGGTCTGTCTTTGGTGTTCTACCATAATTGCCATTAACCAAATCCTTGAAAAATCTCTCAAAGTGTTCATAATTATGAAACACATTTTTCTAACACTTTGAGAGTTTTATATTTTTCAAATACTCCCCCTCAACATGTGCTCGGATGATTGTTTTATAAATTTGCACATGTTGGGTGGAGTTCGCACTTTTTGAATTGATCCACTTTCAGTGAACATGACCGATTCGAGACACGCTTACATCACTAGTTAGACTAGCTTGAAATTATTACCCGGCCTGGTCAAGTCCATAGAAAGTTTTTCAAAACGGTACACTCTACTCAGACACATCCTTTTCGAGACACGCTTACATCACTGGTTAGACCAGCTTAAAATTATTACCCGGCCAGGATATGTCCTTTCGATTAATGACGGTTTTGTTTCGTCAGTTCTTTGGTGAAGTCTGAGTCACACTCAAATGAGATGCCAAATCCTTTTTGTCCATTCGCTCCCCCTCAATATGTGCATCGATATACGAAAGAGTTTAGCACATATGGGAGAGCTCACACTTAAGTCCAAAACATCACATTTTCATCAGGTTTCATATTTAAATCACATTCTCTCCCCCGATCAAAAATTTCAAACCTTTTGAGATTTGTGATCCCAATTGATTTAAATAAGTTAGAAAATGTGGGAGAAAATGTGTCCAATTTAGTGTATTCTGATGATGAAACATACTATGCTCCCCCTTAATCTAAGAGGGAGATTCATTGCTTATCTTGTACAAAGATGATAGTTATGACACAAATGATATTGACCTTTTTGCGCAGATGATGTGATCATCCGCTTCTCTGAGGGAGTCATTAGTCAACATCAATTATCCATCCACCAACAAATCTTTCCAAGTATTGTCGATCCCCACTTAGCGAGATCCGAGTAAGTACTGCTTTGTTGAAGTGATGGTGGTGGAGGTGAAGACAGTGTTGTTGTTGTTGCCGATGTTGTTGTTGTGGTGAATTCCGAGCCAATCAATAGAGTTTGAACGTCTGATCAAATGGTTAGAGCGGGAACTGGCACATTCATTTTGGCCATGGAATCTGCACAAGAATATCCACACAGATATACATACATACAGATATGCTAGTCATTAATAGCTACCACATAGCAACATGCCACATCATAATACCAAGTTCATCTCATAGTCATGCCACATCATAATACCAAGTTTATCACATAGTCAAACCACAGTCAGGTAATACATCAAACTGCTATCTAGCATGAAGAGCAAAAAACAATCATGATCATGGCAATTCACTCATATTTCAATATTCAACTCAGGATATTAGGAACATGATTCTAACATGATAGCAATATACCTAAGCATATCCTGAGTGCACATGCACTAAATCAACAACAATTAATCAGCAATCGACTAACGACAGTCACACAACAATTGAAATTCATTCATTCAGATCATACACATGCCAGAGGAGTATTCAAGAACATCAAACACATTGGGTTTTCTAACTTCTTTTAGATTTTTAGTTTTAAAGTAATTAGGGGATTAAGCGATTAAGCGAGGATTCCAAAGTAACACAAATGAGCCTTCTAGTTACATAAAGCTAGGAAACTATACGTAAGTTGCACATAATGCCCTATTCTTTCAAACAACTAACACATTTGGCTATTTGATATAAATTTTTAGCAATTTCCTCTTCAACTAATACCCCATTAACTACAAAACCTTTTCTAAGAATTATGAATTAATCAAGAAACCCGTTTGATGATATAAAATTTGAATTCACTCTCCCCCTCAATCAATGACCCGTATTCTAGTTAAAGATTTGTAGTCGTTGATTGAGTGACAAATTTTATGCACAATCCAATTCTAAAAGAATTTCAAGCACCACATAACCACCAAGTGTCTCACAAATAATTTTCAGAAGAATCATAAAATGAAAACTATTTGCATACAAAGAAGATTTCTCTTCCTTTTCAAGAAATGATGCACTGAAACGTACAACAGATCAAAGAAACATGGATATAAAGTAATCCATGCCCAGGTGAACATCACCCAATTGGAGGAACAGCCGTCTTTTTGGCGACGTGCTTTCCCCATTTTGAGGAGCGTGTTGCTATCTAAAGTAATAGCAAGCCATGAGGCATGTTTTACCAATTCATTTTAACTTCTGCTCGAGCTTCATTTAAAGTCCCGTGTCATTATTGAATGACATTTCTAAGACCGTAAATGTTATCGATAAACAGAAGACATGCCTAGATGAAACTATCTTTGGTATTTTCTAATTTTTTTATTTTTATGGTTTTTCTTGGTTTTAAGTTTCTCTATTTACAATTTGTTGGTTTTATATTTTTCTATTTACAATTTTCTGGTTCTATAATTTTCTATTTACAGTTTGGTATAAGATATGTACAAAATATGTTACTCAGTTTAAGACGATGATGACATGAATACCAAAATGAGGATACGTTCAGCATGTGGTAGAAATCTGAAGTCAACATCTCTTAAACTTTCACCACCAAAGCTTTCAAGGCTCCAAAATAATCGTCTGAGCTTGAGCCTTCTCAATGTGAAGCTTTGATAGCTTCCCCCCCAAGCTTACGAAAGGTAAGTGTACAGCGAAAACCGTAGCAAACCCCATTAAATATTGCTGCTCCTTTTAAGAATAACCGTCGAGATTCTCCGATCGGGGGATCATCAAATAACTCAGCAGAGTATCATCTCACACTTAAATAATACTTCTCACATTACTTCCCACTGGAGACTGAAGAAACGCATACCAACAGTATCCAGAGACCACTTCCCCCAAGTAGTTGAAGTGATGCAGTCAGTCTCGTTATATGAAGCTCAAGAACCCTAAGTACACACTCAATCCCATAAATGAAGTCGAAAATGCATCATCAAGATCAATTAAGACCCGAAAATCCCCTTTTCTCCCTTCAGGAAATCGCAGATGAAAGTTGTTACACCAAGTTCAACTAAGTCCCGAGTATAAACAATTTATCCCGTATGTAGTCGACATGATAACACCAAGACAGCACCGTAAAAGCTACTGAGTACCGGATGTACACATTTCCTTCAGTAGGATACCGACTAACCATAGGAACCATCATACAATTGTGTACCTCTTTTATCATCAGAAACTGACTTTCTCTTCCCCCACGTAGTTGGAATGATACACCAAAGGAACGAGTTAAAACACTGATTTTCTCTGCGGTTATGACATTTGTCTTCCCGAAGTATCTTCAATTAAGAAAAATTATTAAGTTCATCACGTGTACTCGTTGTGCATTCCGATGTATATCTCCTTCCCCCTTGCTAGTTTTGATACCTCAGAATCAGCAACACATATTATGCACCTATACTTGACATCTTGTGAGAAGAACAATATTGGCTCAAAATGTATCAAGTAAGAATCAACCGCTACCGAAACTGTCTCTGACCATCTTTACCAACCCTCAAGTAGGCTATTTGACGAGATGACTGATGGAACAAACCCGATATACCAAACTTGACACTGAAGTACCCATTCTTGTGACTTAAGCTTGCACTAATGTTGGAAGAACGGTGTAGAGAATTAATGCTCCAAGCAAATCTCTAAGTACTCAATACCTAACCAAAGTATGAGACATTGACACCTCTTGTGATTATCCACAATGTCATCGGCGTGTGACACTGAGTACTACAACGTAACACCTTTAAGTGATAGTTAACCAGGTTGTCAAACATATGCCCCGACTGCTGGTAACTAGATAACCTAAGTCTTCAACTTAAATCTTAAGCACGAGCAAGTTATCATTGAAAGTCATGCATCCAACCAACCCCGACTTCAAGATAGAATCAGATCACGCCTTTGAAAAATTCAACTTCAACCTCAAATAATTGATACCTGATCAACTCCGTAGTCACCATTTGATGCCCAACAAGTGATTGTTTGTTCACTCACTTGTTCACACTTCTGCCCCTCAAAAATTGCATATGAGAATGCCATTTTTGATTGAACAAGTGCATATTAGGTTGATCCACTGTTCACACTTCTCCCCCTCAAAAATTGCATTCGAAATTGAATCTGTTGGAAGTAGATCCACTTGATGTCTGAATGCGCATGGAGCAAGTATGAAGCCTTTAGATGAGAGTAGTCAGAAACAAGAATATTCGTATGACCATTTCGCAACTCTCAATCACCATATAGTTTATTCACCCTTCTCCCCCTCAAAAATTGCATATGACGACCAACTGCTATTTTTGATAGACCAGGTGAATAAGAATATACTCCAATGTACGTTTATCCCCTTGATGACTGAATGAGCATGAGAAGAACATGAAGCTTGATGAGAATGGTCATAAATAAGAAGATTACTCTTCTTCCGAAGATAAAGCACGCTCAAGCGTATGCCTTTCTTTTCTTTGATGAACGGGGCCTGAAGAGATGTCAGTAGACGCCATTGTCATTGAAGAGCGAGGCCTGAACTGATGTGTTCAGACATCATAGCCAATGAAGAACGAGGCCTGAACTGATGTGTTCAGACGTTATTGTCGATGAAGAACGAGGTCTGAACTAATGTGAACAGACGTCATAGTCAATGAAGAACGAGGCCTGAACTGATGTGTTCAGACGTCATTGTCGATGATGTTCATCAAGCTTGAATTGTTTGAACCCCTACATCATGATATATCACTATTTTCGGCACCCAAACTCTGAGTCTTTCCTTAATACGAGGCCTGAACGATGTACCTGCACTTAAGTAAAGACTTCCTGCATTGACATTAAGAGTTTGTTTGCAATTATATGGGTTAGTGATATCAGCATTTAGACCATTTGGGGTTTCACTGTCAACCTTGGTTTCACACTTAGTGAACATCTTTCGAATAGGTATCCATCTAAGACCAGCAATCTTAAAAATTCTACCCGTCGGTATCCACCTAAGGCAAGATCTAGGAGTGTTTGGTTTCTCATGTACAGTGGAAGACTTGTTTAGAGAAGACCTTTGTTCTGCATCAATCTGCCTACCAGGTTTCTTAATACCCCTCTTTGGTTCTATGGGTTTGTTGTTGTTTCTAGTCTTAGAGGTTTGAACCTTAGCACGAGCATTCACTTCCTTCAGGAATTTTGTTATACAAACATCATGGGTTGCATTAAAAACACATTTCTGACAAGTCGAGCAAACAAAATGTTTGGAATCAGAAAAAGATCTAGGGTTCTTAGAGTGATTGGCTACGGGAATTGCCTTAATTGGCACGCAACTACTCTTAGAAACAGGCAAATTCCTAGTCTTTTCATGTGTGTTTTTCTTAGCGTCTACTAGGTTTTGATTCTGAACACTGTCTTTAGGTCTAACATGTTCCTTTGGTGTCACAAGTGATACTCGCTTTGAACTGATCCTAGAGGAACTAGATGCACTCATATGATGAGGTTTTGTAGGCGTACGATCCTTTTCATTAGATCTAGCCTGTGAAGTGACTGGTTTTGGCAAAACTTGTTTCGCATCAACTTGGGAGGCAAACCGTGTTTTTGAAAATTTTGGACGTTCAGATTTAAACGCATTCGGTTGTCTAACAACTGATTGGTTTCTAATTGGTGGTTTCCCCAAGATTGATGGTTTTGCAAACTTAGTGTTCACACTATTTCCTGTCGATTTTCTCAACTCGTTTTTCAACGCTGCAATTGCAAAACCTTTTTCCTGAAGTTGAGCTTTGAATTCATCATTTTTGGCAATCAAAGAGGTTGTTTGCTCTACAGTCTTAGTTTTCGTTTCTTTGATTGTATCACACAGTTCTTTGCAATGAATTTTCAAAGACTCATTTTCCTTAAACAATTCAGTCACTTTATGTTCTAATTTTGCATTATTGTCATGTTTAGCCTTAACTTCATTCACCATATCACACATCTCAGCAATACATTTTTTCAGGTATTTGATCATTAAGTTTTTGGCTTCTAGCTGAGCTTTCAAATCATTTATAGCAAAGAATTCACGGAATTCAGGGAGTTTCGGATTTTTACAAGGTAGTTTAGTTTGAAAACTTTCTTCCTTTTGTTGCATTGCAATTTCAAGAGAAATACAATGTTTTTCAAGCTGTAAAAATCTTTTTGAAAGTTCATTATAAACATCATTTTCAACCAAATTATTTGATTTGAAAAAACTAGCCGTGGGCAAAGAACTTGACGCATCATCATGTTTAGCATCCTGATCAATCTCTCCCCCCTTATGACCATATTTGATGAACCAGAGGTGATATTGCTATCAGTCTTTTCCATCAGATATGTGTCATAAGTAGGTTTAAATTGATCAGTATGTTGCTGTTCATTAGAAAGATCATCATCTTGATCAGACAGATGTACCTCAGCAGACTGTGCTTGGTGATATTCAGGTTCGTAGGTTGCATTCCCACACATTGTGAAACCACCTCCTATGCTGCCACCATCATCAAACTTGTCTGATCTTGTTCCATTCCCCATTTGTTTAGCCCTTTCATGAATGAACCCATTAACATTACTCATCAATTGTAGTAATGTTGTTCTGAACATGACAACCTCAGTTCCAGTGTATTTAGCAAAACACCCTTTTGTCATTTGACTATCATAGTCATAGTCCTTAGTGTGTTGTGAATCAATGAACACCTGGAGTTTGTTGTTGATCACACTGAAAGCTGCTCTGGATCTTGCTTCAGAGAATTCTTCTTTGTCAAGCTGTTGTTCAAGTTTATCTAAATATAAAGTCATCTCGACTGTGAAATCATGAACATCTTGACCAAAGAGTGTTGTGAAAGCCCGTGTGTAACCTATCACGTATTTAGGTTTTTCAAACAGAACCTTGAGATGTGAATGAAGTAGACGAAAAAATTCAATGTGACTCTCCTTTGCATTAAGCATCATAAGTGACTGATGAAGCTCTTTCTCTTGTGTATTCGGGCACGAAGATTCCACATTGGTATTATCAGAATCACCCACGTTTATTTGTTGTACAGAACTGGAAATCTTTTGTTTATCATATGTGTCGTACAACTTGAGTACCTCAGATATGAAGGAATCTGAAGTAGTAGTCATGATGTAAACGTGCACGGGATTTTACAATTCCATGATTTAAACCGAGAAATAGATTCTTTCGCGGGATTTTCCAAAAATCAAGAATGAACCGTGAAATGATGCTTGATATGTGTTATGATGAGTGATTGTTGGATCGGTTAATGATTAGAGATTGTGTGTTGAATGGAATGATTGTTTTTTGGATTAGATGATATGTTGTTTAATTGTGATTTGGTTTGGTTGAAATGAGTTTACGTAATGAAGTGGACAAGTCTCACTCAAGAAGCCTAGACAAATCTCAATGAAGAAGCCTGGACAAATCTCAATGAACAAATCGCAAGAGATAAATCGCAGGAGACAAATTGCAAGAGACAAATCGCAAGAGACAAACCGCAAGAGACAAACCGCAGGAGACAAATCGCAAGAGACAAACCGCAACTTTGGCAAGTCGCAACTTTGGCAAAACGCAACTTTGGCAAATCGCAACTTTGGCAAATCGCAGTTGACTAGTCAAAGCTGTCACTTTCACCCAGTTATGTCTTTTACCCCTTTCTACCTCAAATCTCAACTAAGAACAACCAAATCTCAACTAAGAAATAACCTTCAACCAACTCGAATCAATACGTATTGATTTAAATAAAAAACACAACACTTATCATAACTTTGACCAACTCCAATTGAAGATATTATCGAACCCAAAAAATATTATATTATCGAACCAATAAAATATTATCGACCCACAAGAATATAATCAACCCAAAAGAGAACCGAATACAATAAAATATTATCGAAGCAATATATTACCGACCAAAAATTTGCACATGAATCTGCTACACCTTAATATATTATCGTTAAGAATCAGCTGTTCGAAAAAAAAGAAAAGAAAAGAAACCAAAGCAAAGCAAATGAAACCAAAAGAGAATCAACTACACAAGATCAAACCAAGGCTATTAAAAAAAATTCGGACCAAAGTATTTTCGAATGATAATAAGAAATAGCAGCAGCCTAAAGCAAAACACCAAAAAAAATTTGAAGTAATAAAGGAAAATAGCAGCAGATTGGATGTGTATCTTTTGTGATATTTTCTACCGAACAAATGTTGAAATTAGAACAGTCAACGAATAACATTTGGGTTTGAAATTAGAACAGTCAACCAAACCCACAATCATATCTAATCTTTAAAAACTGAATAACAACAAAAAAAACAACAAATGCAATCTTTAAAGTAGAACAGTCAACGAATCTTTTTCAGATCTGAGTTTGTGTAAATGAATCAAACAAAAAAAAATAATAGTACCTAAGATCAAACCATGGCTCTTGATACCAATTTTAGATTATTCTAATTCATAACACAAACACAAGATTGATACTAGATCTAATTATAGAGAAAGAGATGAAGAAGATGGGAACTTTTAGAGAGAGAGATAGTGTTGAGAGAAAATGTGAAGATTAGATTAGGAAGAATGAAAAGGTCCAACCCTCTCCCTAGTGGAGAGGGGTATTTATAGTTACAAGTTTTAGGTGCCCCTAGCGGGCTGTAGAGTGAGCTGACAGTGGGTAAAGACCTGACCCACTCCACAAATACCATAATAGCTAAACTAATATTACTTTAACTAATCTAATATTAATAACCCTATGAGCTATATAAATGTTAAATAGTTACTCGGGTTGACCGAACCTTCATCTGAATATTTATATTCCTAACACATTTCTTGGTCATAAGATATACCAGCTGGAATAAAATCTTTTTCACTATGACTCTCACTCGGGGATTCAGTGAGTTGGTCTTCACCTATGACTTTCTTGTTAGCACTAGGAATAAGACTCACAGTCTCATAGACTTTAGGATTCTTTTTAGTCCAGCTTTTAATCACAATCTTTTCTTTGTTAAGTTCATTTTGAAGAGCTTGATTTTGTTTCAAAATCTCAGTGTTTTGAATTTGAAGTGTAACAGCTTCAAGTTTGGCTTGTTTTAAGACAAGAAATTCATCTCTACACTTATTTAATTCTAAAACAAGATTGTTATATTTTGAAAGCAAATTAAGCCTCCGTTCTTCAACAAACTTAAGATCTACATTAATGTAATTCATGTAAGATTGCCAATCAGAATCATAACCGATAGTAAGTAAAATATTTACCATTTTCATGGTTATGTTGACCCACTCTCCATTTCTTGCATGGCTCTTTCCAACAGCTAGCTGATCATTGTCTGAAAGTGCCATCAGTGCACTGACTCTAACTTTTTCATCGTCTGAGGAAACCTCTTCTTCATCCTAGTCATAGGCTTCAGCTACAAGAACCTTGTTTTTTGTCTGAACAGGTTTGAAAGTTTGAGCAGCCTGAGACATTGAGGGATTGGCCTCAAAGAAAGCAAGTTTAGCCTTAGCTTTTCTAAATTTAGCCTCAAAGTATTTTTTACCATTTTGAACAGTATTGTTTTGAAAATGTTGAGAATACTGAAGCATTTTAGGTTGAAACTTGCTAGTTCCTGAAGAAGAACTATTTCCAAAAAATTTATATGAGGGTTCTGAGGTTGTTTTTGAAAAACAGTCTTTAGCAAAATGACCCTTTTTACTACATTTGAAACATTCACTGGTTTCATTTGCTTAGCTTTTGAAAAGTTTGACTAATTCTTTTGATAAAATGTTTTGAATTAGCAAGGAGTGCCTTTTCTTGAAATTCTAAATGTAAATCATTTAGGTACTCCTCACTAGTTCTTTCATCAACCTCATCATAAGAATCCTCTTGGAAATCCTGTACAACACCATTAGAATAAAAGGCAGTTGATATAGGTGAGGTAGTCAGGGCCTTTTTGGTTTGTTGTGTGTAGATCCGGACGGTGTGTAAGTCCATGAAGTGTTGTGTTGTGTAGTGTGTAGTGTTTTGTAGATTGGTTCTAGCTAAGATTAGGACTCGACATTTAGCTTAGTGTTGGAAATCGGTGTAAGCTACGGTGTACGGTTTTGTCTGCCAGAAGGGAGTTTGTTGACATAGTGATTGTGAACTCTCGAGTGTGATACTCGGAGAGTGGAGTAGGGAAAAGAGTGAGCTTCGTAGCTGAACCACTATAAATCTCTGTGCATTGGTTGATCATTCTAACTCTTTACTTTCTTTAGTTTCATATTTCATTTTTTAGTTTTCGTTAATATTTATAGCATTCAAACATTGTTGATTGATATCACATAACCTCGAATCGAAAAGATTTTCAAAAAGAACAAACTTGTTTTAAAACATAATTAAAACGGTGAAACTATTCAACCCCCCCCCCCTTCTAGTTTCTACAATTGGTATCAGAGCTGGCCACTCAAGATCTTTAAAATATACTGTATTTTAAAACTTTAATCGATCTATAGAGTCAGAAAGATACCTAGAAGGGAAATCTATTCAAAGATCACCACTTTTCGAAAACAATGAATTTATTTCTTGGAAAAGTAGATTCAAAAATTATGTGAAATCAAAAGATCCGGAACTTTCGCTTGTTATTACTCAGGGTGATTTTCAACCTACTATATTTAATCCCACAACTAAAAAGAATGAAGTTGTACCTTTTGAAAAACAAAGCGATGATCTTAAAAAGAAACTTTTGAATAACAAAGAAGCAAAAATAGTAATTTACAAAGCTTTACCCAGAAAAGCATATGAAAGAATATTCATGTATAAAACGGCAAATGATATTTGAAAAAATCTTATAATCATCCATCAAGAAAATAGTCAAGTTAAAGATATTGATCTTCTTGAACAACAATGTGAACAATTCATCACTTCTAAGGACGAATCTATGAATAGTGATTTTGCTAGATTTAATACTATTGCTACTAGTTTTAGAAAAAGAGTACAAGTATCTTCTAAACCTTAGGTCAATTTCCTTACTTATATCTAGGGCTGTAAACGAACCGGACGAACACGAACGGATCCTTGTTCATGTTCGTTCATTTAATTTTAACCGGAAAAATAAACGAACACGAACACTTAAACGGACGAATTTTCTTGTTCATGTTCGTTTATTAAGAAAATGACTTGTTCATGTTCGTTTATGTTCGTTCATTAAGACACTAAATGAACGTTAAACGGACATAAACGATCGAACATAAATGAACATAGATAAACAAACATAAACTTTATTAAATTATGCATCTAATATTGTTTTATAAGTGTTGTTTTATTTAAACAAACTAGTTTTAAAATTATACATTGAAAACATATGATATATGAACATAAATAAATAAATAAACATAAACGAACGTTAACGAATGCATAATCGGACGTTCACCAACATAAATTAACGGATGTGACTTTTGTTCATGTTCGTTCATTTAACTAAATGATCGTAAAATATTGTTCATGTTCATTCATTTAATAAATAAATGAACATAAACGAACTTTTTACCGAACGGTTCATGAAATGTTCATTGAACGATCAGTTCGTTTACAGCCCTACTTATATCGGGTGTAGACATTTTATCTTCTAAACCAATCTCTTTTTCTAATGAGTACAAGTGTCCTCGCAAAAAGAGTCTAAATTAGAAAAAGAGATTGGTTTAGAAGATAAAATGTCTACACTCGATATAGGTAAGGAAATTGACCTAAGGTGTAAAACTTGTCAAAATCTTAAAATTGAAAATGAGGAACTTAAGGAGAAAGTCACCAAGTTAACTCAATTCAAAAAGAGTGGTCATTCATGTGGAGTTTGAGAACACTCCATAGATCGTTTTGAGCACTAGGATAAACAATAATAATGATTAACAACATAGTACGCAGCGGAATAATCAAACTATCATTATTATTGAACAAGGTTCTACGTCGTCATCTCTAACAACAACTAACTTACAAAACCTAGGTTTCTACACTAAGACTTAACGCCTAGACACAACCTACACCTTTCCTGGTGTTTACATCTTGACACACACATCTTTAATGGAGTTACATCTTGACTCCTGTATCAATAAAACTCATGCCCTATCCTCTTTATATAATAGAGGATTAGGGTTACAAAGACTCTATATAATACATAACTAGTCCTTCATCTTTGTCTTCATAAGTTTCCTCCATCTTTCATATTTTGTCAATATCAACTCAAAATATAATTCCCAACAATCTTCCCCTAGTTGATAATGAAAAAACCAACTATATGAAATATGTCGTCTTCCCCTTAATCCATGCATATCATCAAGGATCTTCAAGCTGCAATCTTCAAAATATTCTTCTTCCCCTTTTTTTCATCATCAAATAGGGAACAAAAAGTATGCAACCTTGATTTTCATAACCACGAGCTAGTACCATACATCCAACTTAGTCTTCTAATGTCTTGAATTGCCCTCCATGAATGAACCCCAAAACGCTTTCTTTTATAAATGAACCCAAGACAGAAAAATCACAAATCTTCAGTAAAAATACCAACGAGCAGCTATAAAAACCTTCACCTCGATGTAGCATATAAATGGTTAATCATTTTAACACTTAAGCTTCGCCTGAAACCCATATGTTAACCATTTGTTGAATCTTCAATTCTGTATGCTTTATGTAATGATGAAGAAAACTAACCATTACCAATTCGATGCTGAAGTAGAATAAACCAACCTTGTGTCCTATATCTTGTACTAAAACTGACTTCCGAACGTATACTTAACGTATAGGGAGATCGCAATCTCTTGACAATAATCACTGAGCACAATAACGTAACTCCTTCAAGTGTTTGTCAATTCGTAGTCACCTGAACGAACGAACAAGTTACCTCCTGCTAAAAGGTATAATAAAACACAACCTTGAAAAATTCCACTTCATCATCAAATAAGCAACGAATAATCCTCTTCGCCAATAAGAACAAATAAATGCGAACCATAAATCTTTACGAATCGAAACCAAAAATCAAATCCAAAATCCTCCTGTGTGTTTTCCCCTGTGTGTGTGTGTGTGTTGGAACCAACATGTTCCAAATCAATAACCAATGCTTCCCTTACTTCATGTAGTCTCATGCCATAATAACTGATAAGAATGAAACATCTCCTGGTCGACTTTGCATGAAACCAGCCATGTGATTAGTAAAGCCATAAGCCAAGTCAACAATTTCATGCATAAACATTGATCTATAATCTTCACGTTATATAAAAAACTCCAACCGACCAGAGTGAATTAAATATAGCCCTGTGCACTGTCCAATTCATATTCCATCGTCCCATTATAAAATATCACCATCCCATGTTCTCTCTAATCCATGCATAACTTCGACAATGCATGTACACCGACAGAATAAGACACTTGCTTCGACAAAGCTTCACAAAGCTACTTGCTTCAACAACTATATTTAGAACAGGTTCAACAAATTACCATAAAAGCAATACTAAGTCACAACCAATTCGTCTAGCAGTATAAACCATCCAACAAGCAGTAGAAACCACTAACTAGCAACATTAACCACTAGATATAACTAGCAGTATTAATAAAGCTCAGCAGAAGAAACTTCGAACAGGCAGCATTATCATGAAGTGAAGCAGCATTAACTCAAGACGTAGCAGCAGTAATTCGAATAACCAACAGTATAAACAACGAGTAGCAGTAGCGTATAGAAGCACAAACCAGTAATGAAATCCTAAGCTACTCTTTATTCTTGCTACATACGCACGAATTACTAGAATAACCACAACTTTCGAACACAATACATATCCAGTTAACAAATCGAACTTCTTATTCTTCACCAAAAGCGAATCATATGTCTCATGCATGACCAGTTATAATTCAAAATCTCTTCAAATATTTACACCGAACCACGATGAGAATTCTTAATTTGAATAACACAATATCAGTAAGACAAAACAAGTAATCCTTTATCCCAACCGACCTTGAATGTATTGATCAGATATGCGACAAATCGATAAATAACAAACCTTGACCAATTAATTAAAACTCGGTTGTAGAATATTAGCTTCATAATTAAATGCGAATCAGCACCACATATTTAAATCTTCCACTGACCAATTAATTCTCATCAAAGTTGAATCAGTACGAGGTTAAATTCACAGCGATAAGAACCAAAGAATTTAATTGGTGGTACTTTAATACGTGATGAATGAATAACACAATAACCATCGACCCCATGAAAGTTAGGAATACCCATCAGTGTGTAGCAACCTCCAAACTTGACCTCCATATAGAATACAATTGACAGATAATGCATACAGGAAAATCGAAATTCATTAAACCCTAAAAATCTGAAAAATTCGACCATACCAGAACTGATTCTACAGCAATTTTCGACGAACCATAACTTTTAATCTAGAGCTCAGATTGAAGATACCTCTAGGGAAAATCTTCCTTGATATATGAATAAACTCCAGTAAAAATTTCAGCACAATCCAACGGTTAACGAAAAAGTTATCGATGTTCAAAAACAGCCCTGCAGTGAGTTATGAAAATTGAAAGTTACGAATTTTTTCTTGTTTTCTTCGATCTTCACCAAACCAAACCTTGTGAATCCTAGATATCACGAGCTTCCAAGCTCTGATACCAGTTATGGAGTTTGAGAACACTCCATAGATCGTTTTGAGCACTAGGATAAACAATAATAATGATTAACAACATAGTACGCAGCGGAATAATCAAACTATCATTATTATTGAACAAGGTTCTTCGTCATCATCTCTAAAAACTACTAACTTACAAAACCTAGGCGTGTACACTAAGACTTAACGCCTAAACACAACCTACACCTTTCCTGGTGTTTACATCTTGACACACACACCTTTAATGGAGTTACATCTTGACTCCTATATCAATAAAACTCACGCCCTATCCTCTTTAAATAATAGAGGATTAGAGTTACAAAGACTCTAAATAATACATAATTATTCCTTCATCTTTTTCTTCATAAGTTTCCTCCATCTTTCATATTTTGTCAATATCAACTCAAAATATAATTCCCAACAATTCACTTAAAGAATTGTTAGATAGTCAAAAGTCTTTCGAAGACAAAACAGGTCTAGGCTTTCACTTATCTGAAGCATCTACAAGAAGGACAAAACAAATAAAATTTGTGAAACCTCCAGAAAATTGGCCTACTGCTGACGATTCCACAAAGAAGTAGACGATCCCGTACATACGGAGAACCATCAGCTATTTACAGGACCTTCAGATTCGAAGAAAACAAAAGTTTAACTTGCTTAATTGTCAAAATCTATTTTGGGTCTTGTACTAAAAACATCAACCTAGGAGTCTAAATCTTTGTAAAACCCCTTTACTAAGTACAAACCTTAGAAGACAAACAGTGTATGCACTCATCATACGATGAGTAAATTAAATGATCATTGGAAGCATGCAATACATGCAACATTGCATATGGTAAAGCACTTAAAAGGAACATCACTGGCAAAGGTAAGTTTTCTTATACCTACCGATAATTTTACATGTTGATGCTTTAGGAATATAGAATTTAGTAGTTGAAATTATTGCCTATATGTATGATTTCTATAGTTGAGTAATAGATTATTAGGATCAATAGAATCGCCTACATCCTGGATACAAAACTCACAAATGAAGATGAAAGGGCACATTAGGTATTTTGTTATACCTAAAATGGCAAGTAGTCTCAATATCATATTTAGTGTCGGCCTCTGAGCTTGCTTCTGAGAAGATCTTTTCAAAGAAATTAATTGTATTTCTCAATACATTAAAGGCACTACATATTTAAGATTATTCTATCCTATAAGGGTAACAGCATATAAACCCAATTATATGTCGACTCTGATAATATGAGAAAATGAGTGGAAGCTCTAGCAATACTTGTACGATGACCTTTGGTTCTCGAAAGACAAAAATTGCTCTTGCTACAACCACAATCAATGCCGTATACGCAATCGCCAGAAAGGCACGTCAAATGATCACTATGGATAATGCAAACTCTTAAACGACCACGACATCTCATCCTTATCTCTATTCTATTTCTCGACTCTGAACTGTACGTCAATCCTCTCCTCTAGAGACTTAACTATTCTTTTATTTTCTTTCTAGTCCCAATTCAACTTCTACATCTATCTCATTCGACAATTTGTCATGACAACTTGAAGACAGGTTTGGCCTCAGCATAACCCCGTGCAAATCTCGCATTCAAAACTCCTTTCCTTAATCGTTCTCTTGCTCTATTTCAAGTCTCAATTCTACTTCTACACCTCTTCTATTTCTCCATGACTCGATTCCACTCTAACACTTTTTTTTTTTTTCATCTATTCGTCTGTGTCAACTCAACTCTCCATCCGAAGTGTCTTTAGCATTTTTCTTTTTATGTTATAAAATGTCACAAAAATTTCCACTCGACCAAATTCCTTCTCTGGGGACGGTCCCGTAAATACGGGCGGTTCCTTATATTTAAGGGACCATCGGTAGTTGGTTCACAGTTATAATCCCTATCTCTTTCATTTTTCAAAAATCAAAACCCAAACACCCCCTAATCGACGTGCAGTTGCAGAAAATCCCAAAATCCACCCAAATCATCCAATCTTCCATAAAAACTTAAATTGAAGATTCCACAATTAAGTATTATCACTCCTAACATCATTAACATCATCAATTGTAAGTAATTTCATCTATTCTTTACAAATTCGATTCTAGGGTTAATATGAACACAAAATCAAAATTTGGGGATTTTCAAATTTTCGTGTAATTCTTTACAATTAAGACTAGGATTAACCAACGTACAACTATTATGACTCCCCTATATGAAGGATTTTCTTGATTGAGTGTGTTTGGAAAACTTTCAAAAAGCATGATAATCCCAAATTCTTTTTTGTAAATATTTTCACGTTTGGGAACGTAATAAAAATGTAATTATGCATTGTTAATACGTCTCAAAAAGGTTTTCACAAGCATGCATAATCATTAGTTAAACTATGCAATAAATATATTTTTTGAAATGGTTTTATTTAGGAAAATTGAATTAAGGAGTGTTTGGTTTAATTTAAAAAAATCAAGGTGATTGTAAATCCACATTTTCTTGCATATAGACACGCATCAAACTATCATCATTAATCATTTTGCTAATAATGTATCTCTATAATAGGTGAAAATGACTAAACCAACTGCAACTGACCATCAAGACACATGACACTACATTCCTATACTCTCAACTCTTTAAAATCCCATTGTCAAACTTTACTTTGAATTTATTGAAAAACGCTGTCTCTATGAGGGTCGAGTGGTCTACAATGACTATGATTGTCTTTACAAGGTCACTGACCAAATCGTTCCTTGTTTTGTTCTTGATTTTTTCAGTCAATATCAATTGCAAGTTGATCCCATGGGGGAGATAATAGTCCAGTTTGTGATTTAAAACACATTCATCTCTTATCCACTTTCTGTCTTTGGTCAAATTCTTGGTCTTCCTACTGAAGGGAAGTGCTCACTCACTAATGAATGGAGCCTTGATTCTTTATCTAGAAGCTCACCCTCAACACGACTTTATGCAACTATTCCACCCACTCCTGATGAAATCAAAACCTACATCCAAAATGACAGAATTGAACCTCTCACTACATAGAGGAAAAGAAATTCTTATTGAGGACAACAAAATCTTGACAAGGGAAGTTGTCAAAAATATGAAAAGTTGGGTTGAAATTATTTGAGAGAATGCATTCTCTCTTGGTGGGAACCGAGATCATCTTCCAGCTTGTCTAGGTCATATGCTCTATTGTATCACTAATTCCATGCCATACAATCTTGCATTATTTGTTGCTAGGAGAATAGAGTTTGTTAGGAAGAAAGCAGGGTTGAATTTACCCTATGGCATGTTGTTAACTCGTCTTTATCATCGCATCATGGATGACTTTCCTCAACTAGTGTCAGAATAATATCTATTTTATGATCATTTCATGCTTTCACTCACTCAAAACTATGAGCATAGGACGAGATTGGACCTTGGCACTAAAAGGTCTATGTTTCCCGGGTCATCCTCTGGTGCTTTATCCTCTCATCATGTTAATGATGATGATGATGATGATGATGAAGGTACTTCCTATTTCAGTACTCCTTCTCCTATCACCTATGTCAACTCTTTACCTAACGACATTCCCCGAGTGTTTCAAGATCCCGAGTCTCAAACAATGGAAACATTCTTCTCATGACAAACAGAATTACTCAACTGTCAACTACAAATGCGAGAAGAGCATGGGGGTGGGCTAAGGTCAATAGGTAAGGGGTTAAAGAACCTATTGGGGAAAAAGAAGAAGTAAAGTACTTGATATTATGGTAGTTGCTATGGACTTATCATATATGTTTTATGCTTGGTACTTGTTATGAGATTATTACTTAACTAGATGATTATACTTTGATTATGTCTTGGATTTATTTGGATTTGGTTATTATCTACTAAAATGATTAGTAGTATTATGGGATTCTGAAAAAATCTGCAGACCAGTTGTGTTTAGTTCTGAGTTCTATATAGGTTGCAAAAACAAGAAACTGGACAAAACTTGGAACCCCACTGGTGTCGGTCCCGTAAAGGAGGGGACGATCCTTTATATATAAAGGATCGTCACCTATTTAAAGGACAGTCCCCAATATAGGCCACGAATTTTATTACTGTTTTCTTTTTCTGCAGTAGTTGACTTACTTTATAAATTTCATCACCCTTACTCTGATTCGATAAATAGATTTTGAATTCATAACCTCCTAATTGCATGCTTTGCCTAAACTAGATGTGATTTTGATTATTAATAGCCATCTTCTTCACCTCTCTTCACCACTCTTCTTCACTTTGTCTTCTTCATCTCATCACCTTCTCTACTCACCATGGCCTATTCTTCAACCTACACTCTTCCACCAAACAAAAAGCTCAAACTCACTATCAAACCTTCCAAAGCTATCTTCATTGATTTGACAAGAGAAGACAACATTCCCTCACCAAAAACTATCCCCTCCCCACCTCAAACACCAAGTGCACCCATGAAAACTCTATCAACAAGAGGAACCTCTTCTTCATCCTCAAAACCTTCAATATCATCACTCTCATCCTACTTTGGAAACCTCTCATGTTGGGATTTATATTGAGTTGATAAATACAAAACAATAAAAGAAGAATGAAGCAAGTATGAAACTACAAGGACTTAAAAGATAAATAATAAAGTTATGAAGATTTGTTTCCTAATACAGTTATGAGTCTTTGTAAACCCTAATATCTCTATTATATAAAGAGATATAGGGCGTGTCTTTTAGGAGTGCACAGAATACAATGTAGTCGACTAGTAAAAGAGTGTGTGTGTTCTAGGCGTGTGTTCTTGTAAAACGCCTAGATAATTAGAGTTAGTGTTTAGCCTCAAGGATCTTTTATCCCTGTTATTGTTGAGTAACCGTTCTATAATTGATCATGTAGAATTGGTGCTAGTCGTGTATGTTATAGAAGATAATGAAGAAAAACCTTGTTACAATAACATTGATGTTTTGTTTAATTCCACTGCGTATATTGTTAACCTTTGTTATTGTTATTTGTAGATGAGATCTAACAAATCTCTAGTTCTAAACGATCTATCAGGTGGTATCAGAGCAAGGTTGCTCATGATCTAGGGATTCAACAAGGTTTTATTGTTGTGGAAGCAGCTTTGAAGAGGTTTTATGATCGATTTGTTAAAGGGTTATTCATGTTCATTGTTTTTTTTAGGGTATCGAATCTTTTTGTATTATTATCCCATTGGCGACAAAATATGTTTATCACTTTTCTACGATTCTCTTATCAACGATTAACAACCTTTATTATTAATATTATAATCGATCAAAAGTGTTCATCACATGGGTCGGTTATGTATTTAAAGGAATCTTAAATCGTAGGCCAGTGAGAAATATTTGCTTCCTGTATTCCTTTTTCGCATTGATTTGACAATGATTGCATAGGTTCTAATCATATTATCTGAATATTATAATCGATCTTATAATAAACCTCATACTATGATATTGTTGATGCTAACATGGGTCGGTGATGCTAAAGATCTAATTCATTATCAGGTTTATTATTTTATTCGCTTAGGGTTTCAGATTTTTAAATATTATCTATTTATTGGACGTGCATGCTATCCTTTAAAACCCTAGTTTTAGTTAAGGGTTTACTGCATTTGCGAATGGTTTGATGATGAAAATGAGGTTCTTGGATTCGAGAATGTTTGAATGGGAGGCTGAACCTACTGCTAAACCTATGGTCTAAACTGAAAGATAGATACAGATGTTTTGATTACAGGTGCTCATATGCTGTATGATAATGAGGGAAAAGAAGTTAGGGTTTCTGTCTGGCCATGTATAAGGTGTGTTTAAAGATGATACTGATGCTGTGATTAAATCTACTGATGAAGCGAAAAGTGTACCGCTTTTAAGGGTCATTTAAGCCCTAAATCGTATTTATTTGATCAAATATCGCCCTAAATCGTTTCTTTTGTCATTTTAGGTACTTTTGAGGAGAAATCTGGAAAAGGAGGCATTTTGGACGTTTTTGGAGCATAAAAGTGAAGAAAACGACAAAGTCTCAAAAATCGGCTAAAAGTTACCCTTGACGGCGTCAGACTTTACTCTGGACGGCGTCATGGCTTGGCAAGAAAAGGTGGACGTGAAATTTACTCATGATAAGCCAGTGAAAATTGCATGTGAATTCTGACGGCGTCACGCTTTAACCTGATCAAGGGCGTCACGGCTTAAATCAAAGAGGGACGGCGTCACGTTCAAGAGCTGACGGCGTCAAGCCTTGATAAGCCAGAACAGATTTTGGAGAGCTAAAGAGGGACGACGTCAAGAAGGCCATCCGGGAACCCTAGAAGCGGCGAGGTGACGGCGTCACACTCCATAAGGTGACGCCGTCAGATGTAAAAATCTATATATAGTTTTCTAATTTTTTGTCATTAGGAGGGAGCTTAGTGTGTGGAATTTTGGGAGAAAACCCTAAGACGATTTTAGCATCTTTTTCAAGGCTTTTTGCCTTGAGATCTTCCATGTTACATTGAAAGATAAGTTATCAATTAATCATTCAATATGTCTATGTGTTGTTTGATTTTATCTTGTTCTTGTCTTTTGTTTAACATGTTAGGCTAGATTTATCTTGTGTTTGCTTAGATCTAATGAAACCTAGCTATTGATTATTGGTTATTAGTGTGTTATTAGTTGTATTGGATGATTGTTTATCTATGTTAGGCTTAAGAAAACTGGCTAACTTCCTATTCGGTAACTTGCTTGAACGTCTTAAGAAACATGAACCAAATGCGTACTAAAGGTTTTTATGGTTGTATTTAATGCACAAGCGAATTCTAGTGATCCCATGTTAGGAGCTTCTTAGCCGGCTCGACATAGGAGTGAAGTAGGAGCTTGTAGAGTTGGGGAAGTACGTACGCCACCCCACGATTGATATTAAGGAATACACCCGTCATCCACGCGACTAATACACACTAATCAACCGGTAAAAGATAGTTAGGGAGTAAGGAAATCTAAGTAAACACATTTCTCTACACATAAGTTTCTCACCAACATTTTATTTTCAGTTATTTTATTTTATTTGCGTTTGTAGTTATTTGGGTTAGTTGACTAGCAACTAATTCCGCCCACTCCTTCAAACCCGAGATTTTACTTGCTTTCATAAAAAATATAAAAACAAAAAAAGAATCTTCCTCAACCTTTAGACCTATTAGAGTAGTTTTTCATACCTAACGAACACTATTCCCTGTGGAGAACGATCAATCCCCCGTACTTACCACTACACTATACTACATCGGTCAGGTACACTGCCTGGTGGGGTTGTAAGCCTCTTGAGATCCCTCGAGAGGTAAAACCTGTTGTAAGGTTGCAAAACCACGCATCAAGTTTTTGGCGCCGCTGCCGGGGAATAGTTATTGTTTAGGTTGAATTTTTATTTCTATTAGGTCTACTCACTAGATTCCTTTCTAGTGAGATTTTTATTTTACTTTTCTAGATTAAATTTAGTCTATCTTTTTTCTTCGTGTCTTTGTTCGTAACCATACCATCCGACATCATGGAAGATGGTAATATCCTTAATCCCAACAACCCACCACCACAATAACCACCACCTCCTAGAGCCCGTACCTTAGGAGAGTATTCCCGTCCTAGCCACCATGGCTATCGAAACACCATTGAGCTCACTCAAGGAGCCAATATCACACCCTTGCGATCCGACACCATCCGGTTGGTGCAAAGCGGATGCGCATTCCATGGACTTCGTTCTGAAGATCCTAATCAACACCTCAAGGACTTTCTTAAAATCGTTGATTCTATAGACCTTGATGTTGCCACTCGAGAGACGACCCGACTGCGTCTCTTTCAATTCTCTCTGCGGGATCAAGCTAGCCAGTGGCTAGAACGTCAACCCGCAGGATCCATCACCTCTTGGGATGATCTCACTACTCGTTTCCTTGCTCAGTTTTTCCCACCGGGAAGAACTACCAAGCTAAGGAATGATATCTTGATGTTCCAACAACGTCAAGGCGAAACTCTCTACGAGGCATGGACTCGATTCAAGGACTTACTCCAAAAAGTCCCTCATCATGGCATAGAACTTTGGCTCCAAGTCCAAATCTTCTATGACCATATCAATCTCTCCACGAGGCAAACCATTGACCAATCGGCCGGTGGTAAGCTACGTGATCTAAGTGCGGAACAATCATGGGCTCTCCTAGAGGATCTTGCTCTTTATGACAACGAAAGTTGGAGTGATCCCCGTGATTTGAATAAAACGGTCAAGGCAATATCTTTGCCTTTGAACAATTCAAGCACTTCCGACCGTAGGATCATAGAACTTGAAAACCAAGTCAAGTTTCTCATGAAATCCTACGAGGCTCCTAAACCTTCAAGCCAAGTGAACAAAATCACTTCTTCATGTGAATTATGTAGTGGTCCCCACGACACTCGTGATTGCATGGAACTCCCCGAACAAGCTTTTGTGGATTACGCATCCTCGCGTACCGACGGAGCGGGAGACAAGTGGTACACTTTCAAACCCGAGCCAAACCCTTATGGTGATTCATACAACCCCTCATGGAAAAATCACCCGAACCTTAGGTGGAAACAAAACCAAAACGCACAACAACCCGATTCTTCCAACCCACCTAATCGTTTCCAATTAAGCGGTTCCAACTCGAACCATATTTTCAACAACAATCCTTCCGGCAATGGTAGTACCGATAACTTTGAAGGATTGATGTCTCAATTTATGGCATCTCAAGAAGCTCGTTTAGCCAAGTTTGAAGCCGATTTCAAACAAAAACAAAGCGAGATGACCAATAAGATTGACACATTGTTGAAAGCCCTCAATGACCGAGAAATGGGAGCACTCCCTAGCAACACGGTCAAGAACCCGAAACTAAACGTCAACGCTATTTCATCGGTTTCGTCCCCTAGTTCTTGTCCACAATATTATTCGATCAATTCCATGAGCACGTGTTTCAAACAAACCCAAGTCGTTCCAAATGACCAAGAAGCTATGACATCCAAATTGGTCAACAACATAGTTGAAACACCTTCCACTCAAAACCTTGACGAAGAATTCAAGGAGCTCCACCTTGAAAGTCCGGTTGTTGATGAGTTGGATGAAAAGAAGCTCAAGTTAGGCGAAAAAGGGACCGCCTTCGTTCAAAACAAACTACCTAAGAAGTTAGATGACCCGGGCTTATTCGTTCTACCTTGCAAGATCGGTAATTCGGAGGCTTATGACACATTAGCCGATCTTGGATCAAGCCTTAACCTACTTCCGTTACCTCTCTACACCTCTCTAAAACTAGGAAAACTTGAAGAAACCGAGGTGATAATAGGTTTAGCGGATGGGAGTGTTGCTTACCCGGTTGGAGTAGTTAAGGACGTGTTAGTGCACATTGGAAAACTAACCATTTTAGCCGATTTCCACGTCCTTGATATGGTTAGCGACCCTACATACCCCTTGTTGATAGGTAGAGGATTTTTGGCGACCGCTAGTGCTATGATTGATTGTAAGGAATCTAAGATAGCGGTAAGAGAAGGAGATACTTGGTCAGTCTATGATGTTAAGAAACACGCCTATGATACTAGTGAGGAACCGACACCCCATTGGTTAGAATTAAATAGGAGACCATCTAGATATGGACCTTGGATAGATAGAGGCTTCATAGGACCCCAACGCCCATTTTACCTAGAAGAGGACTTTGTGAACCGGACACATACGGTAGAACAACTCTTGGCTAGGGACACCGAATTGGATCCATTTGAAGACCCTCTAGTTTTTAGAAGGATGATTGAGTTCCTAGGAGTTTTGCCAATTAACCTAGGGATGAATAAGTGGACTTGTGAGGAAGATGATCATAAGTGGGATTGGGATAAACCACCCAAAGATGGAGATGGGTCGTGGCATATTAAGATGGCATTGTATGACCCGGATGGAGAGAAGTTTGAAAAGACATATCGTACTAAGCGGACCAATAGGAAACTTCAATCCAAGCTTAACCCTAAAGACGTCCTCGATGACGAGCTCACTTTTATAGGGTAGATTGACTTTGAGTCTAGCTACAAGACTCGTTAATAAAGAAAAGCGCTTCTTGGGAGGCAACCCAAGCTTTATTTTATTTATTTGCTTTGTGTGTTTATTTGTTTGTTTGTTTGTTTTTATTTGTTTTCGTACGTGTGTTTAATTTTTATTATTATTGATTCATGTTCAAAACTAAAATTGTGAAAATGCTTTATTTTGTTTTTAACTTCGTCTTAACTACATATAAAGGTATTTTGCAAAAGATAAGTGTAAGGGAAATCTAAATTGGTTTATTAGAACACATATGAACATGAATCGTAATAATAATAAATTAACATACATATTCGTATTTGTTTGAGTCAAATGCTTGTATCGAGTCATAATGATGTTTTGCAGGATTTCCAGGAAGTAAGGTAAAGGTTTTTCCAGAAATTTTCCGGAAACTTAAAATGAAAATTTTTGTCAGGTCATTTCTGACGGCGTCAGGGTTTATAACCTGACGGCGTCAGATTTAATTTTCAGAAATTTTTGAAAGTTTTGTTTTTAAAAAAAGTTTTTATTAAAATCTCCAACTTATAATCTCCAGGAATCTGCAAAGTTATCATTCCACAAGCATTATATCCTTATATATAGATTTTATCCCGCCGATGTTATGCAGGTTTCCGTGTTTGTTTTCTCAGGTTCAACAGGTTATTTTGGACAAGGAAATGTTTTGAATCAAGCTTTTGGCGATGCATTAGTCATGGAGCTTCAACATTACTTTGGAAGAAGATTTAACCGTGTTACTTCATTATCCACCGAGTGAATCAGGGGAGTATTTGATTTCATTCTTTTACTTTATGCTTTTACATCTTGTTATTTGAACATTGGGGACAATGTTCATATTAAGTGTAAGGGGAGGGTAAAAGTACGATTAGAGAATACTATTATGCTTGATTTTTGTTTGTTTAATAGTAGATGTGTAATAAAACTGAGAGAAATACTTGTTAAGGTAATTTTAGTGCCAAATTTAAAATTTTTTACAACATATAGGAGTGAAACTTTGATCTTAATGAGCGTCTCATGGATAGGAGTTATATGACTAGCACAAAAACCGTACCACTAAAAAAAATTTCCACCCCCAAATATGTGAGGTTCACCCCTAGAATTGGTAGGAAAAGCATTTATGCTATGATGTGTGTACCGGTAGCACTTAGATTCTAGAACTTGCGTTAGGACCATTCCGAGGCCACAAGTGAGACTACATTCGTGTAGTTAGGATTGACTACATGATAAGAGGCATTAGGATTAACCAATTGTTTTACACCTGTGTTTTTGTTATAATTACTTTGGCTACATTGGTCAAGTAATTCTCCCACACCCTTTGCGTTGTACTCATTTTTAGTACACGATACCCCTAGTACACCCCTCAGAGCCTATCTTTTCGTTTCGACCTTTAAGCATTTTACTTAAAGGAAGAATTTGTTTACACCCCA